>CAKJTW010000009.1:33735000-34052500 GCA_917880005.1 Nanger dama | reverse complement strand
AAACCAAGGTGTCAACAGGGCTATTTCCCTCTAAAACCTGTAGGAGAATTCTTCCTTGCCTCTTCCTAGCCTCTAGCCATTTGTCAGCAATCTTTGATGGTCCTTGTGTGTAGCTGACCAACCAGTTTCTGTTTTTCACTATCTTATGGTATCTCCTATATCTCCATCTTCTCACAGTCATTGTCTTGTAAGGACAACAGTCACGGTGGAATAAGGGTTCACTCCACCATCTGGTGTGTCTTTATAGTGACTGGTTATATCTGCAACTACTCTGGTTCCAAATAAGGTCACTTTCTTAGGTACTGGAGGTTAAGACTGCAACAAATCTTTCTGAAGGGGGAGCACAATTCAATCCATAACAATGCATCACTGTCTACAGAGTTATAGTTATATACATAATGACAGATGATAAAACTCCATACACAAAAGTTTAAATGCTCTATACAGTTTTTCCCATAAAAGCCTTCACATAGATGAGGAGAAATTCTTGGAATGTGAAGGAATAGCAAATGTAAACACATTTAAACCTAACCAAAAACAATCTAAGTGACTTTAGAAAAACATGATAGCAGTGATGTTTCTGCAATGATGGAATATATGCTTTAGTTTTCTTCTCTGGAAAAAAAAAAACATTCTACAATGTGTTTCTTCTATACATTGTAGAGTGCTAGATTCAACTCATTTATTTAGTACTAGGATATTATGTTAGTCTAGAAAGAGAGTAAGACTCTTAATACTTCAAACTGTAAAGTTTATTACTTACCCTACTACATGTAAAAAATAATAAATAATATTTTATAGATATGTGCCAACCACTTTTCTCTTTAGTAACATAAACAGAATTTCCTTTGTGCTACAAAGGATGACTATCAGCACCCTTTTCCTCCTTTATAAAAATGGGGAATCTGATATGAAAAACCTTGCTCACAAGTCTTTGCTGACAAATTTACAAGGTTAGTAAATAAAAAGGTGGGATTCAAGTCTGTCATTTTGAATAAAAGTCTAATCTGTTTTTCTTTGACTCTTCATCTGTTTTTGTTTTTTGTGGTTGTTGTTTTCTTTTACTCATGACACTGATGTGAAGGATGGTCATAGTAATGCCAGAGGTTGTGACCCAGACACTCACTGTAACTGTCCATTGATCAGAAATCCACATGGGAAGATAAGACCATACATTTGTAGCTTCCTTTCTGAAAATAATGTTTCCCATCATTTTTGTTGTTGTTGTTGTTTTTACTATCTTTCCTCAATTAATATCCAGTTACCTTATAAAAATAGAAATGATTATGTGATAAAAGTTTGTTCCACTGAAATGATGAACCATATAGCACTAACCATTTCATTTGTGTGCAACAACCAGTTATATATGACTTTGGACTAACTGTAATCCAAATATAAACTTGGTGGGATGTAAACTGAAATCAGTAAAGGGCAGGTGCAGATAGAGGAAATTGTCAACTTAACTCTGCTTGTTCTACTGCTTCCCTGGAGGACACTCAACCAGATTTATGTGATAATTTTACTGTTGTGGGTTGACTTAACATTTTTTTTTCCTTTACCAAAACAAGAAAAATATGTTCACCTTGGGAAAACATAAAGGTTTGTCTCCAGAAGCTATTTCCAGCTGGCCTTCCCTCACCAAATCCCAGTGATTTGACCAAAGACATGTGTTGTTTGCTAAGATCTAGCATAAGTTCAAACTTTCAAAGTAACATCTGCAGAGAAATTACCAGCCAACATAAAAACACATTCATTGTTATTAAAATTGTGAAGCTTGCATCCTTTTGAATTTTTTTGCTTCAGTGGGTATTCTTTATTCATATGCTCTCCAAGGCATTTTCTTTGGAACACAAAAGGATGGATCGTATTCTGGTTTTTTTTTTTTTTAATTCTTATAGATTATTTGTTAGTTGTCAAAGTCTAAAGTTCTACAATGATGCTTTATTTGCTTTTTATACCCACTCACCTAAACATCCATTTCCAAAAGAAAGCAGCTGGAAAATTCATTACACTACACATTTTTTTACATTCCTAAAGAATTGATTATGAAAACACTGATTGAATTTCTAAGGTCAATATGATATGCTTGACTCTGTGTGATTCAGATAGTTCTGCATAGCTAAAATGTCAGAGATTAGATGATGCGACCTAGAACACTTAACCTAGAAGAATCTTCCAGTCCTGTAGATTTAGATGATTAGCTTGTCTTCATAGCGGGTTCAACAAAGTCATTCCATTTGACCCACTTTAATTTATTCAACAAGCATGGACTTTGTGCTTACTAGGGTTGGGATTCCCAGGTGGCACTACAGGTAAAGACCTGCCTGCCAATGCAAGAAACATAAGAAATTCAGATTTGGTCCCTGAGTCTGGAAGATACCCTGAGAAGGCCATGGCAACCCACTCTCGTATTCTTGCCTCGAGAATCCCATAGACATAGGAGACTGATGGGCTACAGTCCATGGAGTCGTAAAGTGTTAGACAAACTGAAGTGACTTAGCATGCACACAGGAGAAGGCAATGGCACCCCACTGCAGAACTCTTGCCTGGAAAATCCCATGGACGGAGGAGCCTGGTGGGCTGCAGTCCATGGGGTCGCAAAGAGCCGGACACAACTAAGCAAGTTCACTTTCACTTTTCACTTTCATGCATTGGAGAAGGAAATGGCAACCCACTCCAGTGTTCTTGCCTGGAGAATCCCAGGGACGGGGAGCCTGGTGGGCTGCTATCTATGGGGTCACACAGAGGTGGACACGACCGAAGCAACTTAGCAGCAGCAGCAGCATGCACACAGGAGCTATGAATACTGAAAAGGAATTAGAAGTAATGATCCTGGTCTTCAGTTCAGTCGCTCAGTCATGTCCAACTCTCTGCGACCCCATGAATCACAGCACGCCAGGCCTCCCTGTCCATCACCAACTCCCAGAGTTCATTCAGACTCACCCCCATCAAGTCAGTGATGCCATCCAGCAATCTCATCTTCCGTCAGCCCCTTCTCCTCCTGCCCCCAATCCCTCCCAGCATCAAAGTCTTTTCCAATGAGTCAACTCTTCGCATGAGGTGGCCAAAGTACTGGAGTTTCAGCTTTAGCATCATTCCCTCCAAAGAAATCCCAGGGTTAATCTCCTTCAGAATGGACTGGTTGGATCTCCTTGCAGTCCAAGGGACTCTCAAGAGTCTTCTCCAACACCACAGTTCAAAAGCATCAATTCTTCAGTGCTCAGCTTTCTTCACAGTCCAACTCTCACATCCATACATGACCACTGGAAAAACCACAGCCTTGACTAGATGGACCTTAGTCAGCAAAGTAATGTCTCTGCTTTTCAATATGCTATCTAGGTTGGTCATAACTTTCCTTCCAAGAGCAAGCGTCTTTTAATATCATGGCTGCAATCACCATCTGCAGTGATTTTAGAGCCCAGAAAAATAAAGTCTGACACTGTTTCCACTGTTTCCCCATCTATTTCCCATGAAGTGATGGGACCGGATGCCATGATCTTCATTTTCTGAATGTTGAGCTTTAAGCCAACTTTTTCACTCTCCTCTTTCTCTTTCATCAAGAGGCTTTTGAGTTCCTCTTCACTTTCTGCCATAAGGATGGTGTCATATGCATGTGTGAGGTTATTGATATTTCTCCCAGGAATCTTGATTCCAGCTTGTGTTTCTTCCAGTCCAGCATTTCTCATGATGTACTCTGCATAGAAGTTAAATAAGCAGGGTGACAATATACAGCCTTGATGTACTCCTTTTCCTATTTGGAACCAGTCTTTTGTTCCATGTCCAGTTCTAACTGTTGCTTCCTGACCTGCATACAGATTTCTCAAGAGGCAGGTCAGGTGGTCTGGTATTCCCATCTCTCTCAGAATTTTCCACAGTTTATTGTGATCCACACAGTCAAAGGCTTTGGCATAGTCAATAAAGGAGAAGTTGATGTTTTTCTGGAAATCTCTTGCTTTTTCCATGATCTAGCGGATGTTGGCAATTTGATCTCTGGTTCCTCTGCCTTTTCTAAAACCAGCTTGAACATCAGGAAGTTCATGGTTCACATATTGCTGAAGTCTGGCTTGGAGAATTTTGAACATTACTTTACTAGCATGTGAGATGAGTGCAACTGTGTGGTAGTTTGAGCAATTTCTATAATGGGTATTTTCTTTTCTAGTCGACATGTGCCATATCTTGAAACAAACAAAAACACAATTAAGCCCTTGTGAATATCAAACCCCAATGATGAAATACCAAAATGCATAGAACAGAAAATAAATGTAAAAGACAATTGATATTTCTTAGTTCTAATGCAAAACTTCAGTGGTTTGAGTCTATTTTTATGTTCTAAAACAATATGTGAAAGGTAATACATTAGTTATCTTTACTCAAAATGCTTCCTTTGTTAATATTTGATTTATAAACACTTTTTGGGAAAATTTTCAATATTGAACAAAAACAAAGAATATTTTAGCCCTACATTGAGAAATGAAAAGATTTTTTCTCTCCACTTCATTTGTTGTTGTTTAGTCTCTAAGTCATATTTGAATCTTTCATGACCCATGGACTGTAGTCCACCAGCCTCCTCTCTCCATGGGATTTCCCAGGCAAGAATACTGGAGTCGGTTGCCATTTCCTTTTCTAGGGGGTCTTCTCAAGCTAGGGATCAAACCTGTATCTCCTGCTTGGCAAGTGTATTCTTAACACTGAGCCATCTGGGAAGCCCCCTCCACTTCATACTTGTATGCAGTTTATAAGAGAGAAGGGAAAGAACAAAGGAAGGTTTAAATTAGCTCTTTCTGAATCTCTGATATTTATAGTTTTAGGGCTTTTTTCTGAGTTTTCAGTTTTCACTAGAAGGGATGAGTCCAAGATATAAACCATCTATTTCTTCTGATCACATCTCAGAATGTTAGTAATTTAGTCTGATTCCTGATATCAGAGAATTTCTAGACACTGATTTGAGAGGTATCAGGGAAACAAATTTATCTCTGGCTGTTTTTCTCATCGAGATTCATATTTCCTTTCAAAAGTATCTGCAAACTTCTGACATTAGTTTTGCCATTCTCAGTGTTCTGTTTTGTTCCGTTTCATTCAAGTCCAAAATCAACCTCCTCTATTGTGCTTGGTTCTTGTTAGAAAAGACTGTCAAATAAGGAAGGGTTTATCTCTAGACCTCAAATCTCCTTTTTCCATATACACACACAGATACACACAAATACACACATATGCACACACCACTCATATACCAAGAGATGATTTTAACAATCAGTTTCTTTCCTACACCACTCCTGATACTTTCCCTAAGAAAAGAACTTATACATTTATTTTCAATAGTATATTATTGACTGAAAAATCCAAGTTCCTGCTATTAAACCATTAGATTTGAGTTATGGTTAGGACATAATTCAAATTATGGGACAAGGATCTTATCTATTTTACTCAGTGCTGCATCTTCAGTGAATAGGGCAATGACTAGCATATAATATTGGGCTGGCCAAAGATTTGTTTGGGTTTTTACATAACATGTTTCAGAAAAACCCAGATGAACTGTTTGGCCAACCCAAGTATTTATTAATAAATATTTGTTGAAGGAATGCATTCATTGAAGATAAAGTTTTCAGCCAAAGGAACTGAACAACTGTAGGCATCAGTGAATAATGTTTATTTTCCATCTTTTTGTTATCCTTGAAATGCTGCTGTTGCTGCTGCTGCTGCTGCTAAGTCACTTCAGTTGTGTCCAACTCTGTGCGACCCCATAGACAGCAGCCCACCAGGCTTCCCCATCCCTGGGATTCTCCAGGCAAGAACTGGAGTGGGTTGCCATTTCCTTCTTCAATGAATGAAAGTGAAAAGTGAAAGTGAAGTTGCTCAGTCGTGTCTGACTCCTAGCAACCCCATGGACTGCAGCCCACCAGGCTCCTTCATCCATGGGATTTTCCAGACAAGAATACTGGAGTAGGGTGCCATTGCTTTTTCATGTCCTTGACATACCTCTCTCAAAACTGCTTTCAATTTAATATAGACTCACACATGTAGTGTCCCTCCTCCCCCTACCAGCTGCCCACTTCTCTAACCTGATAGTGAACAGTAGAAATCCTCACCTCTACCTGAATCTTTACACAAACATCAGAAGTCCCTGTGGGGATACTAGAAATGCAAGGTGTTAGGTGAGTGTTGACAGAGACTGGATTGCTGATCCTCTGAGTTCCCCAGCCCAACCAAGCCTTTCAGCTGCTAGGGGTTAGGCCTGTGGGCAGCACAGGAAAACCTCTCTTGGGTGCTTGGGATTGATAAAGGAAAAGCAACTCTGTGGCCCTCCTAGGACTGCCTGTTAGAGTCCTCCAAATAGTTAATCAACTGCACTGCAAAGGGACCACACTGAGGCAGAGAATGTGGGATCTAAGTATTTTGTGTGTGCCACTACCTCCTGAGTCAGAGGAGCCTAATGCAAGGAAGTATTGAGAAATCTAGTGATATTGACCCAACCAGGATGTATGAGAGGAGCTTTAGCCATTGTGTAGGTAGCAGTAAACAGTCACTGGACTGACATGCACTCACAGACTTACAAAGCAGTCCTTTATCTTCCTGATTTCTGGGACTAAATCTCCCCTCCAGTACCACTGAGGGACCTCCAAGACACATAGATACTAACATTCAAGTTCAGTGTTTTCTGGCTCAGATTACAGCCATGTAAGCCAAGTTTTCTTTTCCATAACAAATTCTAATCTTTAGTGTCTATTCATCCTAACACACACACAGACACACACACACACACACACACTTATGAGCCCATGGAGTTATGCCTTCTGCTCAAGCTAGCTTTCAGTGGGTTACTGACACTCTCCTTCCCCCTCCATTGTCTGAGAATTGACAGCAGGAGCTCTTAAATGAAACCATTTCACGCACACAATAGAAGGCCTTGAAGTCCTTGAGTGTCTGTGTCTACTTTTGTCAAGGGGGAACACAGCATGTTTGTAAACATGTGGCTTGGAAAGAAGATTCAGGCAATGACAGCAAGCCTGTGGCCCACTGCTTTCCTGTTTGTCTCTGACAGTGTGTTACCCATAGCAACTGATGGGGAAATAATCTCTGACAGAACAGTCAGCACTCCATTTCCTTATTATAAATTCCAACATGTTAGGCAAGTAAGGTAAAATAAAACCTTCTAAGTGCACGCTTAATTGCAGGAATTTGTATATCCTTGTTTTCGTTTTCATTCAATCCCCACCCCCTACTTCATACTCTTTCAAGGAGAGAGAGAGAAAAAGCAGGAGAAAAAGGGAGAGGAGAGGAGAGGGAGTAGGGAGACAGAAAGAGGGCAGGAGGAGAGGGCAAGGGGGTGGAGGGGAGAGAGAGGAGGGGGAATTCCGCTTTAATATTTAGATCAGCTGAAAACTATACTGCACAGAGTTTATCCGTGAATAACTTTTAAAAAAGATCACAAAAGTACCTGTAGAGTTGTTAATACAAGGAATAATCTCCACCTCCGCAGCATATGAAATGGATAAATCAATGTTCCTTGGATGCCTTGTAATTATCATATGGACACAAACCCACTTATTGATTCAGTTGGCACTTGCACCATGCCTGCTTGCATGCTAAGTCCCTTCAGCCGTGTCTGACTCTTTGCAACCGCCGTGGACTTGTAGCCCGCCAGGCTTCTCTGTCAGTGGGATTTTCCAGGCAAGAGTACTGGAGTGGGTTGCCATTTCCTTCTTCAGGGGATCTTCCTGACCCAGGGATGGAATCCGCCTCTCTTTATGTCTCCTGCATTGGCAGGTGGGTTCTTACTACTAGTACCACCTGTGGCCAGATACATTATTCTATCCCTTTTGTGGTAGAGTTAACCCACTTGAAAACAGAACATGACGAGGTGAGGTGACTTGCCCTTGCTCACAACATTCTGGAAGATTTGGGACCTGGTCTGCTAGATTCCAAAGCTGGTGTGGTTCCCATACCCATGAAGTCTTTCCATACTGAGATACCTATTGTCTGAGGTAGAGCAGAAATTAGATAACACAGATTTTGAAGGGAAATAAGCCAACATAAGGGAAATTATCACTGAGAAAACAGAACAATTGAGTACTAAACTGTCTCTTTTGAGAGGCAAGAAGAAAATTTAGTCAGAGAGTGATGGCTAATAATGACCTTTTGGAGTCTAGCAAATGTATTAGTGTAAAATGGAAAGAGTATTCAGTAAAAATAATCATTTGACTCATTTTTAAGTTTATATTCATGGTCACACGAACCAATGAGCAAAATCTAATTTGGAATAATGATTTTCAGTCTACTGTGTCAACAAACATTTTATATTCCCCATCTCACAGCAACCATTACTTAACAAATGCTGGACAAAAAGTTTTACCTACATGTCAGTTTCCTTTTAGTATATACCATCTCTTTGTCAGAACTCCTCAAACAATATTGCCTTATGTATGTGGGCCTTTGATAGCTGCTGTTTTTACATTTTTTATCATAAACTTACCTTCATATTTTCAGATCTCATTATGTTGGTCATACAAGTAAACATTTTATTAGTTAATGAACCACTTGTTCCATAACCTCAGTTGTAGGTAGTACCTTTTAAATTCTTAAAAAATTATTAAAAATTTAACTTGGGGGATTTAGCCTTACATTAGAATCCACTAAAGTAAAAAAAAAATCATTCCTTCATAAAGATCTTTACTCATTATTATTAACATTACCATTCCTACTTTGTACTGCTATAATACATGTTACTAAAATAAACTTAGGTCATTAATTATTTATTAACATAACCAAAGAATTTCTATCAAGCAGTATCTTAATTTCTACCCATATTAGTACTCTTAATTTTACATAAATCTGTAGCTTCATTAATCTGTCAAATTTAGCAGAGACAAACTGACCCATGCTTTAGCCTTTCATTTACACAGGCTCTTTCCCAGAAGAATTCCTAGAAACAGTCACAAAGTCTCTAACAATTTTTGTGATGGGTAGACAATTAATTAATAAAACTATTATGCTTGGGGCAGGGGTGATGCTTATTATATTTGTAATCTTGGAAAAATTTTGGCCTTATTGTGATGCTTTCCATTACATATAACTAATTTTTCATTTGCTTGTGTTGTCTTTCTTTGAGATCTCCCCAATTGTATAATCTTCAATAACTGCAAAACCTGGATTCAACCCTGTGCTGTGTGCTAAGGTGAAGCAGTTGTGTTTGATTCCTTGAGACCCTGTGAACTTTAGCCAATCAGGGTCCTCTGTCCATGGGATTAACTAGGCAAGAATACTAGAGTGGGTTGTCATACCCTCCTCCAAGGGATCTTCCTGACCCAGGGATTGAACCCACATCTCCTGTGTTGGCTGGTGGGTTCTTTACCACTGGTGCCACCTGGAAGCCCTGCATGACAGTAAACCAAAATAATTCAACTTATTTTCTCAAGATTACATATTTTTTCAAATTAATTTTAGTTACCAAAAGTAAAGTTTTGCAGAAGTTTTTCCCTCTTTATTTTACTAGATATTATCAAGATGAAGGATATTTATACAACTACTCCTTATATGTTTATTCTGTTATATTGCTTCATAGCCTGCCAAGCTAATCCTAGCAAATGATTTAGAAATTTTCAGAGTCAGTTTTGCTGTCCATTAAATGGATAGTAAATTAGATTACCTACTTTCATTTCCCTCTGGTTTCTTTGGTTATACATTTTTCTACATGAAAGAAAAAGGCTAATACTTATCACAAATAATATGCAGTAGCATATTATAATGTATATTAACTTAGGACAGGCTTCCAATTTCTCTGTGCTTTAACTTTTCCAAAAATAATGTGGGGCAACTGATACATGCCTCACAGGGAAGCTTAGAGGGTTTGTAACATAATACCAATATAAAAGGCTTAGAGGAAAAGTGGCCCCGAAGAGTGAGGTAGAATTATACATGATGTGTCCCAAGCAAATTGGATTATTCCAAAATGGCTATAGGCCCTTAGTTTCATGAATAATCCTTTAAAAGCAAAGAGATAAATCGTGGAGGTTAGGTTACAGCTTGAAGAAATGCTTGAAACGACTGATTTAGAATTCATACTTTGTTGTACTTAAGAGATATGGAGCAGCTACAACTACCATTTCTTACATTTGTCCAGAATAATGCCTATTATTTTCTCCTCTCTCCATAAATTGGAGTTTATTAGACTAAGCAACTTTCTACAAAAGTCCTGCAGGCATATACAGTGACTGCCACCTGATAGAAGGGGGTGAAGACATTTTAATGCACCACTGGTCATGACCTTAAATTGTTAGTCATTTTATTTCTTTCCTACCCATCCAATATCTTTGTTAAAGTAACAAAGCACAGAAGTTAACACTTTACACATTTACTCAGATTACTTACATTTTATAAAATGATAATACTGAGGACAAATTTCAAAGAAGTAAAATTTTTCAGTACATTTTAATTCTTGCCAACTATTGCAAATTTATATCTTGCTCTAACTCATTCAGAGCATTTTCCTAAATTCAAAGTCATTCATTGACATTATGGACTCCCAGTGCTAGTCCTCTGTTGCTTGAAAATAGCCTGGCTAGAAATAGCCCTCACAGAAAGCTCTCTTTAAATTTGGGGGTAGAATAATTTTTTTCTTTTATAAATACCACCCACACCCGACCAAAACAAGGTATTAACATGCCTGTTTTAGAACTTCTGATTAGCTCTTAGTTCATACAGACTGAGTTTCCAAATTTTTACAGCTTTCTGTTTCCATGTGGGCACAGTAGAAGAAAAATATTCACCTCAGTTTATAAATCTTTTCAGAAGACAATGCCTCAGCCCCAGATTTCTCAGATGGTCTCTTTCTTGTTTTTAAGTGTTTTCTCTAATTTTTCTACTTTTCCATGAGATTCCTATCCTTTAAAATGATCAGCTGGCATAAAAGCTAATATATGCTAAAGTACTTTCTTTTATTAATATAAGTTTTTCAGGCCTCTGCTGTTTCATAACTATTCCTTTCCAGAACCTTCTGGCATCAATTTACTTCTTAAGGGAACCTTAGATTTTTATCACCGACTTTATTTCAAAAGTGACTAGAACAGCAAACTCAAGTTTTGAAGAGTTTATAGAAGTTTCCTTGCTTAACTAAAGCACCCATGGTCTAAACAGAAACTCAGATACAAAGACTCTTGATAAACAGAAAAATGATATTGCTGGAAATTGTTTAAATTCTACTGATAATGCAACCCATTCCCAGTGTAGAAATGTATATATTCTGTTATGAAAATAGATTTCATTTTATCTTCCCTGCTAAGTATTTATTGTTTTGATAGCAATTGGTAAGAGAAGCATAGCTATGCATAAGGCTATAATTTTCTTTGATGTAAAATTCTCTGCAGTTATTTCCCTTACCTCTCATTTACAGTTTTGTGTTGCTTTATGGAGCATCTGTGACACCATTAACTTTATTTCTCCAAACAGATAAGGTCATTTAGTCTAGTTCTGCTCCAATAGCTTGAAAAGGCCCTAGTAAACACCCAGGTATTCCTAATTAAAGCAAAAACTGAACTGTTAAAGGGCCATTGGAAAACTCCACTGATGTTTGACACTGTGGACAAATCAGCAAAGAGGCTTTGCTTCTGGTTAAGCTTCTTTAAACTACAAAGGTATTTCTTAGAATGGGAGCCAGGTACTTAACTAGTGTAATTTTTCTAAAAAAATTCCAGAAGTAACACTGAGCTTCTTGAGCTGATAAATCAAAAGCTATAAATAAAACTTTATCTTAGAAAATTATCTCTGGACACTTACTACACAATATTTTGTTGTATAAACAAACAAATGGTTTCAAAGGGAAAACCATCCTTAATTAGAACAAATCTTAATGTGGGTGCTGAAAATGGTGTATCCTGAGACCCTTAAAGGAGCAACATGTCAAGGGTATGTTTTTATGTATTCAGAAATACGTGACCTGGTGGCATAAGCTTGTTATACTCCCATTAGCGGAGACAGCCAATAGCTTTTGAATCACAGCTTCACTTAAGGTAATCAAGAGTAATGCCAGAGAATAATTTCTCTTCAGGATGTTAACAAGTTCAGTTCAGTTGTTTAGTCATGTCCAACTCTTTGTGACCCCATGGACTGTGGCCTGCCACGCTTCCCTGTCCATCACCAACTCCCAGAACTTGCTCAAATTCATGTCCATAGAGTCAGTGATGCCATCCAACCATCTCATCTTCTGTCATCCACTTCTCCTGCCTTCAATCTTTTCCAGCACCAGGGTCTTTTTAATGAGTCAGCTCTTCGAATCAGGTGGCCAAAGTATTGGAGTTTCAGCATCAGTCCTTCCAATGAATATTCAGGACTTATTTCCTTTAGGATTGATTGATTTTATCTCCTTGCAGTCCAAGGGACTCAAGAGTCTTCTCCAACACCACAGTTCAAAAGCATTAATTCTTCAGTGCTCAGCTTTCTTTATGGTCCAACTCTCACATCCATACATGACTACTGGCAAAACCATAGCTTTGACTAGACAGACGTTTGCCGGCAAAGTAATGTCACTGCTTTTTAATATGCTGTCTAGGTTTGTCATAGCTTTTCTTCCAAGGAGCAAGCATCTTTTAATGTCACGGCTGCAGTCACCAACTGCAGGGATTTTGAAGTCCAAGAGAATAAAGTCTGTCACTGTTTCCATCGTTTCCCCATCTATTTGCCATCCCATCTATTTGGAATGTTAACAAGTTTTGCCCCAAATATAGAAAATCTGATTGCTGCAAATGTATTGTTCTGATATAATTAAATGCCATCTTTCTTCAAATTATGTTTATTTCAAAATAACATTTTAAATAATTGTAACAGGGAATTTCATGGTGATCCAGTAGTTAGGACTCTGTGCTTTCCCTGCCAAGTGCATGAGTTCAGTCCAATCTTTGGTTAGGGAGCTAAGATCCCATAAGCTGTGCAGTGTGGCCAAATTAAAAACAAAAAATTTTAACAAAAAGTGTGCACACACAATGTCAAAATAGAAAGATATAAGACAGAGTGGCTGTGTCAGTTTGAGCTAGTGTGGTGGTGGTTTAGTCTCTAAGTTGTGTCTGACTTGCAACCCCAGAGACTGTAGCTTGCTAGGCTGCTCTGTCCATGGGATTTTCCAGGCAAGAATACTGGAGTGGGTTGCCATTTCCTCCTCGAGGGGATCTTCCTGACCCAGGGATCTTCCTGACCCAGGGATCTTCCTGACCCAGGGATCTAAACCAGGACTCCTGCACTAAAGGCGGTCTCCTGCATTGCAGGCGGTCTCCCTGCATTGCAGGTGGATTCTTTACTGACTTAGCCACCAGGGAAACTGGCTTATAAACAACAGAAATTTATTTTACACAGTTCTGAAGACTGGCAGTTCAAAATCAAGATGCCAGCATTGCTGGGTTTGGGGCTTGGAGTCTTCTGACAGATGGCAGAGTGCCCACTTCTCCTTGGGTCCTCACATGGAGAGCAGAGAAGCGGGGCAGGTTCTCTCATGACCCATAAGTGCACCAGTCCCATTCATGAGGGTTTCATCACCACGCCCTCATCTAATCCTGATTGCTTCTCAAAGGTCCCACCTCCTAACACCATCACATTAGGGAGTAGAGTTTCAGCATAGGAACTGGGGTAGAGGGGCAACACAAACAGTCTGCAACAGATAATAGAGTGAAAATGATGTCTACCCTACTTTGTCCTCCATTCCTCCTTCCTAGAGGCAGTGTTACCAGTTTCTTATAGATCCTCACATAGAATTCGTTCTTCCTCTTTGCTCTCTCTCCCTCTGAATTGATCGTGGTGTTCTGCCTTAAACTTGGAATGTTTGCTTGATTTGAAAGAAATGTTGGTTTTCTGTAGTTTGTATGTCTCTACCAACGAAATCACTAAATCTGTCAAATATTATCTTCAAAACAAGTAAATTCTCAGAGTGATGCTATACATGTTTGACCTCAGTGTTTTAGGTTCATACACATACAGTGAGAGGATATTTGCCCTCTTACAGAATCTCTTTAGCAAATGAAATAACAACAACAAAATGGAATTATCTCTTGAGTTACTCCGAGTAGCCAGTATAGCACTATATCAGGCAGTCTCTATGTGTTATTTCATCCTCACAACAAAGTTAGAAATTGCTGCCTCTTATCCGTAAATGCAAACTGAGGTTTAAGACTGAAAGACTGGACAGTAAC
The DNA here is from genome assembly GCA_917880005.1 of Nanger dama. Classification (NCBI taxonomy): domain Eukaryota; kingdom Metazoa; phylum Chordata; class Mammalia; order Artiodactyla; family Bovidae; genus Nanger; species Nanger dama. Next base: position 34,038,332 of record CAKJTW010000009.1, on the reverse strand, counting down.
TGGAATGCAATTCAAGATAGGTTTATCAGACTCCAATTTAAAATAGGATCATGAATTGTGGGCATATATGACTATTATTTGACTTTATTACTTTCTAACTTCCCTCTTTCCGTCCTTCTCTTGCAGTTAATCAGCATCATTGTCATTTGTATGTCATTTAGGTTGCTACAGAATTGTTATAAAAATACAATTCACAGAATATTTCTAAATAGTTTGGGAAGGAAAAAACCTAAAAATGAAATTATCCTTAATATCGTACCTCTCAATTTCAAAATCTTTAGGCTTGTCACAAAAGTATCACGCGAGTTGATTCCTTATGAATAACCAAATTGATAAAAAATCAATAAACATACTCAGAAAAGAAAGATTACAGTGCAATATAGTTGGTCTTTTGACTTGCATGAGAAATTGACCCTTTTCCTCTATATTCCTTGAGTCTGCTAATTTATTCATTGTATAAGTAGGCTAAATCTATTTAAAATGGCATTGCAGTTTTTGCCATTTAGTTTCTAAGTCATGTCTGGACTCTTTTGCAACCCCATTGACTGTAGCCCACTAGGCTCCTCTGCCATGAGATTCCCCAGGCGAGAATACTGGTATGTGTTGCCATTTTCTTCTCTGGAGTATCTTCCCAATCCAGGGATCTAACCAACATCTCCTACTTTGGCAGGCGGATTCTTCACCACTGAGCCATCGGGGAAGCCCCTTAGAATGACAAAGAATAAGTCATTATGTATTGTTGTCGCTTTTACTATTTTGCACCTTGCTGTCTTTATCCACAGTGAGCACTGAGCCAGCCAAGCAATCTCTAGGGTCATTTCCAGGACTAATAATCCATCCTATTTTTGTTTTGCGAACTTATGTTTCTAGTCTGTGAAAGTTGGGATGTCTGGGAAGAAGGAGGATTTTATCAGAGGTGCACAGGATTCTCCCTAGAGGACAGAATTAGCTTTACAATTTCCCTGAGTTCTTAAATTGTGCTAGTTCCTGAGTCCTCCATACTGCCTGGTCTCTAATTAAAATAAGCTCTCTGATATCAGAGGAAATGAGAAATAGAGAGCTCTGGCATGAAAAGCATTTCGTACTCCTTTTGGACATTGGGACTTGGAGTGAGTTGTGGGGCTTCACCTCTGGTGATGCGATGACACCATCCATTTTTACACAATATCCTCTCCTCTCTTCATAACACAGAACTATAGTTTAAGACATCATTATCACAGTTTAAGACATCATTATCTCATCTGAGAGATTGCTGTGATTACCAAGATTAGCTCTACTTCGGTATAGCCTTTATATGAAAAGTGCTAAATGTATAAGTTCAGATGTAATGGAGGGTTTCCTGTACCACCACATCTGGTTACTAATCAACTAAGATATGTTGATGGCAAAATATGTGACTCTATTACTACTGTAAGAGTTTGTTCTAAATAGTGTGCGCAAAAAAATAAATAAATAGTGTGCGCAAGAACACTTAATAGGGAGGAATCAAGACATTAGTTTGAAAGACTAAAAAAGGTTTGACCTTGTTTTTCTGAGCTGGAAAAACAGGTCTAGGTATATGCTTACTCAGAAGAAATAGAACATGCATGCAGAAATCAGTTCCTCGAGGATAAGATTAATTTGCTACATGTCAAACTCTTATCACTGCAAATTTGCCACAGGCATGGGATCTCTCTTCACATATTTTATACTGTCTTTTATCCATAGTATGAATGTCTTGCCAAGCATTTATTCAGTATCATTAAATTGATAAATGGTCTTCAAGATATTTTCCACAATCATTCTGTAAACTCTGCTTCAATAGCCTTTCCCAGAATGGAGATCTATGAAAGGCATCAGACTACCAGAAGATTTGGTCCAGAAGAGCTACAGACATTTAAAGCAATAAATTCTACCCCAAACAATTTCCTTTTCACTTTTTTCCTTTGGAGTTTTTAGTTGCCTTTGCTGAAAGATGTATATATGAAAGCTGCACAAACATAATAAACTTAAGTCAGTGTGGGGGTATAACGGAACTATGCTTTAAATTTAATAATTGACTGTCCTTCATTCAGTCACCATGACAAACTACAGAGGCTAGAAAGCTGTGTTTTTTTTCTATTGTGTTTCACTATGTTTCCTCCAGTGTGGTTTGATTTTTATCAAAAGGGTGTTGACATCATTTCCTTTCTAAGTGGCCATTGTTTAGCTCTGGTGGAGAGGGACAGGAAGAGGGCAATATATTTATTTGTATAAAAGGTTCTTGTCAGGAAAATGTTTTCTTAGGTACCTTATTTCCTCTTTGTCATATGTAAGGTTCTTATAAAAAGATATTGGCAGTGTTGTGCATTTAACATAGAGGCACAGTAGATTCTCTTCATGCAGTTTTTCCTCAACTTCGTATCACTTTTGATAGTCATGTTTTATTTTGGATATTACTTTTTAACCTGTCATAAATTGCAGAAAAATATTTTGACACTAGAATCCCCTGGAATTAAAAAAAGAGAGAGAGAAAAGACAAAAATCAAATACACTCATGTTGAGTGAAGATTGAGTTGTCTTCCATAATTCAACAGTCTGTTCTTAGAGCAAATCCAGCTAAAATGGAAAGGATTAAACTCTGAGTTGATCAAAAGATTGCAGGAGGCTTGGGGTTTTGCTTTGACTTAGAGGCTGAGTTAGCAGTGAGAATGGAATAATAATGAAAAAGTGTATGATTCCCTGAAGTATGCTTTAATCCCTATTTTTCCTTCTCATTGCCATGGTTTCTTTTGCAGAAGTGGAGGTCAGAAAACAAGGACAAAATGTGATCTTTTGATCAGCTTTGAGGTCATTTTTTCTATCTCTTTAATGATAGTATAGGAGATATTTCCTTGGGCATTAGTAAATCTAAGGTTAATTGTTGCTCATAATAATATTAAACTTTTACTGATGCCTGGAGTGTTTTCATCACTCAACCAAGTATTTTGCTAGCATCAGTCCATTTATTCTCACAACAACACTGGCACATGTTGGTTCAGTTGTCAACTCATTTCAGAGAACAGGAAAACTCAGGCTTGACTAAGATGATGAAGCTGGTAAGTTGCAGGGCTGGGACTGAACCCAGGCAGCCTGGCTTCAGATCCTTTACTCTTAAAACTGTTATGAAAGTGAATGTGGAAGTGTTAGTCACACGGTTGTGTCCGACTCTTTATGACCTCATGGACTATAACCTTCTAGGCTCCTCTGTCCATGGAATTCTCCAGGCGAGAATACTGGAGTGCATTGCCATTCCCCTCTCTGGGGAATCTTCCTGACCTAGGGATTGAACCTGGGTCTCTTGCTTTGCAGACAGACTCTTTACCATCTGAGCCACCAGGAAAGCCCCTGCTGCTTAACTAATGTGAGATACTAGTCACCAAGCATGCATGTTCTCCATGAACATTACTTTAAATATATTGAAGAGACCATAATGTAAAAATATATGTACTTTCATCTTCACCAGCACCTCTACTTTTAAGAAAACTAAATATTTATCACCAGGGATCCTGGAATTCTGCTAAGCCTTAAAGACACAGAGATTAATCACACAGTGATTTTTCTGTCTTACATCTTGAAGTCTAGTGATGGAGGAAACTATATGCGTATTTGTTGGATTGTATGTGTTTGTTTTTTTTTTATAATAATAACTGCAGGTTCATCTAAGATAACAAATACATTCAAGAATAGTTCTTAAATAACTTTACATGTGACCAATGTGAAAATCTTATTTTCATGCAATGGATATAAGTGATGTCTATGCATGACTGCATAATGGTAAATTATTCATACTGTTGCATAAAGAAAATACCTGTGCCATTTCATCAAGCAAACTCTAATATCTGACTGACGGGCACACGATCATTTTAGTTCCTATAGCATCCTAATGAACTTTTCCTTCATTTCATAGTCTCGGTGACTCCACAAGGACTGGCAACGAAGCCTTCTGATACGGAAAGCATTGTAATGGAATGGGGAAAAAAGCAAATAAACATAAGCTCAAAGATCAGAGAGTAGTATTTTCATACCATTTCTGATCTTTTACAAGTATTGGGACTTTAGACTGTGTTCATTTGTCAAAATGTGGAATCATGTCTCCTGTCTCAAACAGTAGGTAGTTTTAAGATGACATGAGATGAATGTAAAGCACGTATAGTGTAGGGGCTAGCACAGGGGCTGTCATAACTTGGGCTGTCAGTAAACACCACTCTTTTTGCTAAGCCCCCAAGTCTTTTAATATTTATGGCAACAACTAGGCGGACTAAGTAGAGTTTCTACAAGGAATACTGTTGTTATTAAGATAGTGGAAATATATTTGATGGGAGTAATATTACGAAGCTAGAATAATGCAGACTAGTCATCTCTTGTGTTCTCTCCAGATACCTCGAGGAGAGGCTGCCCTCTGCCCTCCAGCCATTGTGTCTTCCTACTGGAATTACATAATGAGAAATGGATATTCAGCTGTTTATTCCTAGCTTCCAGGGCACATGGACAAAGACACTATTTGGATATTTCCTGCACAGATATTGTGTTTAGAAGGAGACCGTTTCAAAAGATCAAAGATCACACACACTAGAGAAGCTCTGGCTTAAGCCTTCACCAGTTCATTCTCCTCCTTGTCTGCTGCTGCTGCTGCTGCTAAGCCGCTTCAGTCGTGTCCGACTCTGCGCGACCCCATAGAAGGCAGCCCACCAGGCTCCCCCATCCCCAGGATTCTCCAGGCAAGAACACTGGAGTGGGTTGCCATTTCCTTCTCCAATGCATAAAAGTGAAAATGAAAGTGAAGTTGCTCATCGTGTCCGACTCTTCTCGACCCCATGGACTGCAGCCCACCAGGCTCCTTCGTCCATGGGATTTTCCAGGCAAGAGTACTGGAGTGGGGCGCCATGGCCTTCTTGGTCTCCTTGTCTATGACCACAGAAATCTTCAGAGGGTTTTAAAATCAAGCTTCTTATGAAAGTACAAACCCAGAAGTAAGAAAATGTCTTGCTTAGAGCCTGGTGTGCAGCTCAGGTATCCTTTTCCAAATGATCGTTCTTCCCAGGCAACACAGTATCCGCAATGTCTGTCGACACAACTGCATACAGCTAAGCAGAGCTGTGATCTAATCTCTGTACTGCTCACATTTAACAAGCTATCGGCCCGAGGACTTTGAACAATCATATCTATCTCTACAGTGGTTTTCCCTTTGGGAGAATTTCAGATGATTTACAGGGCATTGAAATCAATGTGTCTTCTTAAATATCATCTGGAGACATTTCTCCCATCTCCAAAGTTTAATTTTTATGACAGGAGCTAAAATTGTGCACAACCCCTAACCACAGTTCCCACGTTTAGGGTGCCTCGCCTCTATTCTTCTCCCTTCCCTTGCATTTATTTCTCACTCTTTTTTTTTTTTTTTATTTCTCACTCTTAACTTGTCCCACTCCCTCTAATGGAAAAAGTCAGTATTCTCTGAATCTGATGTTCTTTATGCCAAGGAACGCCTACTCTATAATCAAGAGAATAATGCCCTTCATCATCTTGTTATGGTGACATAATTAGTACTTATTTCAACTCTCTTCTACAAACTCTTAATATTAACATGGAAAATAAAAACCAGTCAAATAACTGTTTTCTCAGGCAATGGTCAGGACAATGTAGGTTGTTCCAAGAAAACTCCCTCTCCTGACCTAGAGCCACTAAAACCTCATTCTGAATCATTCTTGACAAAAGAACAAAAAACACAGGTTAAAAGAATGTAGTCAGAGCTGCTGACAAGGGTTTTCCTAGCTGGTGATAGTGGTAAAGAATCCATTTGCCAATGCCAGAGATGCAGGAGATGTGAGTTTGATCCCTGGGTTGGGAAGATCCCCTGGAGTAGGAAATGGCAACCCATTCCAGTATTCTTGCATGGACAATTTCCATGGACAGAGGAACCTGGCAGACATGGGGCTGCAAAGAGTCAAACACGACTGAGTACTACGGTGTATCTGGTTTGGAGTGAATACAACTTGCTGTGTTTGCTCCTTATTTTTGAATGTCTTTCTATGTGTTTGTTTCTTCTACTAGACTGTGAGATCCTTGGGGGAGAACTGTATCTTATTGTTTAGACCCACAGGCTTGGGTATTTTACCTGTAATAAATAGGCCACTCACTAAATGTTCAGAAAAGAATGTGAAAGAACAATAAAAATCACTGTGGCAACTAAAATTTTGGAGGTACTGAATGAAGGAGAGAGCAAAAGGAGAAAGGATTGCTCTCTCAGCTTCCTAATCGCAGCTGAGAGCAGAGATCTGAAATGAGCTATGTGAAAGATTCCTCCCAGATGCAACCCACTCCCCTTCCCTTAACAATCCATACAGGCACTGGAGCAGGGCCATCTCATTCACTCTCTGGGCACATCAAGGCAGCGTTCCTTTGTGGTCTGTGGCTGGCGTCGGCAGCGGCTAACAGATCCCATCTGCCTGGCTCAGGGCTGTAATCCCCTTTGCTGGCCTCTGCACTGTGATGGCACTGCCCAGCAACGCCAGGGGGAGCCTTCATACCTTCTATCTGTTACTCATTTCCTGAAAAGCATGACAGGTCTCTATCGCTTCTCTGCATAAATAGCTAGTTAGATTTTATGCTTCATGCAGTAGCAAAAGTAGCATAAATCTGAGGCTCCCACATCTAATCTCCCCCTCTTCCACCTCCACCATTACTAACTAACACAGGGTCTTTCTTTACACTGAGAGCTGCCAGCTGGGCAAAGGCAGATAAATTAGCCACTCTCACAGCCAAAGAGCTCAGTAAGGGTGAGGGCATATTGATGAGATGGACTGTGGCTGGAGCACCTAGATTACAAACCCAGTTTGGAGATTGCAAAGGTGCCTAATACCATAAACAAACACTGTAATATGAAAAAAAAAAAAATTCCATCTCCCTTATCTGATTGAGACTGATCCAGGTTATCTCAGCAGCTAAATGTGGCAGTGCATTTTAAATGAAACAAGAGGCAAATCCAGGTACTTTGTATAAGCACAAGAACAGAAACTGGGGTTGGGGAGAGGACACTCTCGTGCCTTATCTCATGTACAGAGCTCCTAGGAAAAACTATTATTCTCAAAGAAAAACTTTAGCTGATAAGAGGGGCCAGTTGATAATTCTATGGCCTTTAATAATTTATGTACCTAATTTCATCTTTAAAAATGCAATGAGATACACTTGATTTTGAATTTGAGTGTAGTTTGAGTTACATTAACTGATAAACCACAGCAAAATAACTCCCGGTGCTCTCAAAATTGCTTTCCACAGATATCAAAATAAAAGTGAGATTCAATGTTGGATAAACTAATGTGAATTTATAAAATTTTACTCCCAGAGAGGCATTATTTTATAGGAGAAGGACTAACAGCTGCATATTTCCATTGTCATTTGCACTGCTGTGTTTTCAAGGGTTTCTCACCTGAATGGATAGCAGACATACCTGGCCCATGGAAATTCCTAAGAAAGAAGTCTTCTGTCTCCTGTTTTTTTTTTTTTTATTCTCTAAAATGAACAATGCTGCATTTTATACAATGAATTCAATGTATTAGCAATGAATAGCAATTACCTGTTTAACACAGTACAACACAATATTTAACATAAAACATTAGGGATGGTGGTAACAGTTTAGTTGCTAACTTGTATCTGACTCTTGTGACCCCCATGGACTGTAGCCCGCCAGGCTCCTCCGTTCATAGGATTTTCCAGGCAAGAATATTGGAGTGAGTTGCCTTTTCCTTCTCTACCGTATCTTCCCAACCCAGGGATCAAACCTGGGTCTCCTGGACTGCAGGCAGATTTTTACTGACTGCATTACCAGGGAAGGCCAGACAACAGGGATACGATTTGGCGAATCTGTCTTAAAAGAAATTAGAACAGATTAGAAGAGAGATAAATAGACCTGAAGCTGAGAGCTAAGAACTAAGTTATTATGAAAAGTAAAAGTAAGTAGTTCAATGAATTAGAAGTTACCTACATTCACAGAAAACTGTTATTGAAGAATTAAATGTATCATTATGGAAGAGACAGAATCCAACAGTCAATTATTTTTGATACTAACATAGTTATGCTGTAATTTAGATTGGTTTAAAATCATCTGCTGCAATTCACTATGGTTTAGATAACATCACATTACCAATAAATTTATAAATCATCAAACGTACAGCATAAAGAGAATCTAATTAAAACTAGAATTAATAAAAAGCAGAGGTATTTTAAAATGTTGTTGCATAGAAATTGTGACTATTATGTTACTGAAAAAGTCATTGGAAGCAGAGGTCATTTGTAAGAGCAATTTGTACCATACTCAGTGAACATGAATAAAAGAGACATTTGATTTGCATGCAATATAGATCACTGAGTAATTTTAGAGAACTGCTGGTCTCTGGGGCAAAAGGAAAATGAGCATTAGAGTCTTGAATAAAATTCACAGAAATAATCTGAGAACAGTAAATTGCCTATAAACTCTTGCCTTGGAAAAAGCACTCTGAAATGCTGAATAACATCAAAGAAATGTGTACATATCATGAGTTCTCCATCCAAGAGTCTAAAATTGAGCTACCTAATCAGTTCCATAGCCGTTTCACTTGATGCTAATTGCTTTTCACATTAACTTAATTCTTACCTCTCATCTTCAGGTCTTTTCATCTCTCCTCTATCCGTTATAATTTCTTTTAAGACAGTTTTGCCAAATCATATCCCTGTTGCATTGTGTTAAATAAGCATTCACCATCCAGCTGTTTGACATTAAACGATGTAGTAACTATCTGGACCAATGTTTCTTTAGGTTACTGCCATCCCTAAAACATTATTTGGCAGTTCTACAGCTTTTCCATATTATTCTTCATAATGATACTATTTATATATTTGGCTGTGCTGGGTTTTAGTTGCCACATACACAATCTTCAATGTTTGTCATGGCATGCAGCATCCTTAGCCGGGACATGTGGAATCCAGTCACCAAAGAGGGATCAAACCCAAGCCCCCTGCATCGGGAGCATGGAATCCTAGCCCCCGGACCAGGAGGGAAGTCCCCATAATGATACCCTTTGAGTGGTACAGGATTCTCAAATGTTTATTCCTTTTGCAGTAAATATTTGTCAAATCCTGGTGTTTTGTTGTTGGTCAGTTGCTAAGTCGTGTCTGAATCTGCGACCCCATGGACTGCAGCACACCAGCCTCCTCTGTCCTCCACTGTCTCCTGGAGTTTGCTCAAATTCACATCCACTGAGTCGATGACACTTTCTAACCAACTCATCCTCTGTTGTCTCCTCCTCCTGCCCTCAGTCTTTCCCAAGATCAGGGTCTTTTTCAGTGAGTCGGCTCTTTGCATCAGGTGGCCAAAGTTTTGGAGCCTCCAGATTCAGCATCAGTCCTTCCAATGAATATTTAGGATTAGACTGGTTGGATCTCCTTGCTGTCCAAGGGACTCTCAGGAGTCTGCTCCAGCACGATAGTTTGAAAGCATCAATTCTTTGGCACTCAGCCTTCTTTATGGTCCAACTCTCACATTCATACATGACTACCAGAAAATCCATAGTTTTGACTATACGGACCTTATTGGCAAAGTGATGTCTCTGCTTTTTAATATGCTAAGTTTATCATAACTTTCCTTCCAAGGAACAAATGTCTTTTAATTTCATGATTGAGGTCACCATCTGCATTGATTTTGGATCCCAAGAAAATAAGATCTATCACTGTTTCCACTTTTTCCCTTTCTACTTGCCATGAAATGATGGGGCCAGATGCCATGATCTTAGTTTTTTTTAAAGTTGAGTTCCAAGACAGTTTTTTCACTTTCCTCTTTCACCCTCATCAAGAGGCTCTTTAGTTCCTGTTGGTTTTCTGCCATTAGAGTGGTATCATTTGCTTATCTGAGGTTGTTGATATTTCTCCGGCAATCTTGATTCCAGTTTGTGATTCATCCAGCCAGGCATTTTGCATGAGGTACTCTACACATAAGTTAAATCAGCAGGGTGACACTATACAAGCTTATCTTACTCTTTTCTCAATTTTGAAGCAGTCAATTGTTCCACATTCAGTTCTAACTATTCCTTCTTGACCTGCAAAAGGTTTTCAGGAATCAGATAAGGTGGTCTGGTACTCCCATCTCTTTAAGAATTTTCCAGTTTGTTGTGATACACATAGTCAAAGACTTTAACATATTTAGTGAAACAGAAGCAGATGTTCTTCTGGAATCCCCTTGCTTTCTCCATGACCAGCAAATGTTCAGTGTTTGGAGCATAGGCTTGTATTACTGTGATGTTGAATGATTTGCCTTGAAAGCAAACAGTTCATTCTGTCATTTTTGAGGCTGTGCCCAAGTACTGCATTATGGACTCTTTTGTTGATTATGAGGGCTACACCATTTCTTCTAAGAGATTCTTGCCCAAGGTAGTAGATATAATGGTCATCTGAATTAAATTCTCCGATTCCCATCCATTTTACTTCACTGGTTCCTAAGATATCGATGTTCACTGTTGCCATCTCCTGCTTGACCACAACCAATTTTACCCTGATTCATGAGCCTAACATTCCAGGTTCCTATGCAGTACTTTTTGTTACAGCATCAGACTTTACTTTCATCACCAGAAACATCCATTATTAAGAACTGTTTCTGTTTTGGCCCAGCTGCTTCATTCTTTCTGGAGATATTATTAATTGCCTTCGGTTCTTCCCCAGAAACATATTGGACATCTTCTGAACTGGGGCCTCATTTTCCATTGTCATATCTTTTCGCCTTTTCATATTGTTCATGGGGTTCTTATGGCAAGAATACTAGAGTGGGTTTCCATTTCCTCCTCCAGTGGACAACATTTTGTCAGGACTCTTCACTGTAATCCATCCATCTTGGGTGGCCCTGCCTCAATGGCTCACAGCCTCGTTGAGTTATACAAGCCTCTTTGCCATGACAAGGCTGTGATCTATGAAAGGGACCTTGTAAGTAAAGGCCTAATATTGACATTATCACAGAAAGATTAAATTACTTTTAAATTAATAAATAAATCATATTTGTGGAAAATGCAAAATATGGAGAAAGTATCTTCAGTTTTGATATTATTAAATATTACAAATTTTAAAAATGAGTTAACACTGTTCAAGTATCCCCAATGAATAAATAAAATGCTGTGTTTAGGAGTATTTGAGATTATTATAATCGGCCCAGCATTCTTGCAGAAGCATTTGGTCTTATATTTTAAAGGCACTAAAATATGTTCTAGCCTAATCCACAGATCCCATATCTAGGAATATTTTCTAAGGCAGTACTAAGAGGTATGCAAATGTATATTTCTAAGAATTTCATTAAAGTTTTATAGAGTATAAACATTATATATATATATATATATATATATATATATATCATGCTTCATTCAAATGATAAAGTGATACGATGACAAAATGACAATCTGGAAATATATACATTTACTGGTAAGGAAAGGTGTTTATATTTTAGTTTCACTGATAAGAGTAGCTAATAGCAGTTGGCAAATTATAAGCAATTTCTATAAAAATTCTTATACAAATAAGGAGAAGTGTCTAAAATGTATACATTAAAATACAGTGGTTTTCTCTGGTAATTAAATTATAGCTGATCCTATTGTTTTCATTTCTGTTTAAAAATATTTTCAGACTTTCTATAGTAACAGTAGGCGTTATGATTTTTTGTGCTCAGTCGCTCAGTCATGTCCGACTCTTTGCAAAACCATGGACAGAGGAGCCCTGCCGGCTCCTCTGTCTATGGGGATTCTCCAGGCAAGAATACTGAAGTGGGTTGCCATGACCTCCTCCAGGGGATCTTCCCGACTCGGGGATCAAACCCAGGTCTCCCACATTGCAGGCAGATTCTTTAACATCTGAGCCACCAGGGAAGCCCAAGAATACTGGAGTGGGTACACTATCCCTTCTCCAGGGGATTTTCCTGTCCCAGGAATTGAACCAGGGTTAATTGAACCAGGTCAATCTGTCCTGCATTGCAGACGGATTCTTTACCACCTGAGCCACCAATGACTAAAGAGCCTCAACTGGCCTGAGGGATTTCTTCAAAGTGGAATTAAGTGTCAAATCTGTAAACGGAAAGTTCCCCACATTAGCAGATGCAAACTAGTGTATATATAGAATGGATAAACAAGGTCTTACTGAATAGCACAGGTACCTATGTTCAATATCCTGGGATAAACCATGATGAAAAGAATATGAAAAAATGTATGTATATGTATAACTGAATCACTTTGCTGATTGAAATCATTCTAAAATAAAAATTCATTTAAAATGGGAAATTATTACTGGTATATTCATATTTGTTCATTTCCTGCTCATTAAAGATAATGAGCAAAAATAGTTCATGCCTTAGCAAAGCTTGAAAAAAAATTCTGTATATATGTTCTATACATGTTCCACCTGTGTGACAACCACATGCCTGACTTCTAATGTTCATCCTTAAATTCTCTTATTTCAGGTGGTCTGTGTGGAACCATTTTAGAAACTGCCGATTGTAATTGGAAGAGTAGGCAGCAGTAAAAGTAGATCAACCCCAAGGAATTATGAGTGTTTTGAAGGAATTAGCACGGTGAAGAGCAAACATATTTGTAGGGCTGTGAGGGAACCCTTCGTGGCTGCCATCACTGCTATGGGGACCTTCAACATATCTCAGTAGGAAGGAGGTAACTGCCACTGAGGGACGTGATAAAGAAAAGCAGTCCAGTCACCTGAGCAATAAGAGTCTTTGATTGATTAGTCCGAATCCATTATCTTTATTAGTAAAATGAAAGCACATCTTCTGCATGTTGTCAGCCTAACCTGTGAAGTAAAGCATATCATTCTTTATCATTCCATCCACTGAACGCTAGCCATTTGCTTGTGCTGTTTCTCAGCATGTTTTGTTTTTCGATGGAGAAATTTATACATAAATGCTGAGCACTTCTTGCTTCTATGTCACAGCTTCTTTGTCCAAGACCATTCCCCTGTGAACTTCAATCTATATAGTTAAATTATTCATCAGAAAATATGTAAATTCTACAAGAACTGGAACCATATCCTATCTACCGCTTTGTATCTAGCACTAGATACAAAAAGACATTCAATTAATGCTTGTTGAATGCATGAAGAGTGAGTAATGAATGAGCACATGAATTAAACAATAGCAATTGCAAATGAAGTGTTCACAAATGAACAGTCATGAAGAATTATGAAAATTATGAAACACCAGGTAGACTCAATTATATGTGACCATTTAAAGTATGATGGATATGATGTCAGTAAATAACAAGAAGAAATGCTCAACTAAATAATCAGCATTCAGTGATGTAAAAATCTTAAGCTACTATACAATTTTTAAAATGATAAAACTGTATTTTTACATGCAAATTGACTGGAAAAGTGGGGAAAAATACCCCAATGACTAGATATAAAATATGATTAATGAAGTCCTTCAAGAGAAAGTACACTTAGTAAACTAACATATTGAAAAGTCTGCAATCTCAATAATAAGGAATAAATAGAATTAGAAAAAAGTAGCATGGCACCATTTTTCACTTCCTGAATCAGACATTAAAACCTGTTGACAGCTCATGCTTTTCCAGAGCATACTAAAAAATGGTAAAGTCAGTCATACTTTGGCCATAGCAAAGTAAAGGAGCACTATTCCTTTTGGAAAACAACTTTGCAATATGTTTCAAGTATTGTAAACATGTTTGCATTCTTTGGTCTCATGTCCCATTTTGTAAAGACTCACCCGTTTGAAAATAGCACACAAGAAATTGCCTGTCTGTATTCACTGTATTTTATCTATAGAAGAGAAAAGAGAGCTAAAAATGTCCAAGAATAGGGGAAAAGTTAAGTAATTTTGGAACATCCATTCAAAAGAGTATGAAGGAGCAATTTCGGTGAGAGTTATGGGCATGAAAAAATTATGGATAAAAAAAAGTACATTATATACATAGTATGTTTCCTTCAGCTGCTGCTGCTGCTAAGTCATTTCAGTCATGTCCGACTCTGTGCAACCCCATAGATGGCAGCCCACCAGGCTCCCCCGTCCCGGGATTCTCCAGGCAAGAACACTGGAGTGGGTTGCCATCTCCTTCTCCGATGCATGAAAGTGAAAAGTGAAAGTTAAGTTGCTCAGTCGTGTCCGACTCTTCGCAACCCCATGGGCTGCAGCCCACCAGGCTCCTCCACCCATGGGATTTTCCAGGCAAGAGTACTGGAGTGGGGTGCCATTGCCTTCTCTGAGTATGATTGCAACTATGTTCAAATATCTGGGAAAAGTGGGATAGAATTATTTTTATAAGAGGAAGAGGGGACACCTTTATTTCTTACTTCTTCCATCCCATAGTCTGGAGTAGAGATTTATGAGTCCCTGAGGCTCTTTCGCCTTGATGTGGATGATGGCACTGAGGGAGAGTCAAGCCTTGAGCTTGAAGTCTGAGGGCCTGGCAGACACAGTGAAACTCCTCTGGGAGGAATATGTCAGATTACTTTTCTCAGCTTTTATTATTTAAGCCTCAGCTGTTTGGGATTTTCTGTTACTGTTCGTTAGTTTTTGTTTTTGCTAAATGCATCTGAACCTAATCCTAACCCATATGTAATAAAAAAATAATCTAGGATTCATTCTATATTTAGCATCAATAAGCAATTTGAAGTTCTAATTGAAATTTTAAACTGGATATTAATATTTTTATCCAGAACATAGTCTACTATACTGCATCACTGAACATCACATATTATTTTAAAAGTGTCCTGTTTATCAAGATGTTTACCAAAATAAGAAATGGTACCCTGCAGTATTTTGTCATTATTCAGTTCAGTTCATTTTAGTCACTCAGTCATGTCTGACTCTTTGTGACCCCATGAATTGCAGCACGCCAGGCCTCTCTGTCCATCACCAACTGCCGGAGTTCACTCAAACTCACATCCATAGAGCTGGTAATGCTATCCAGCCGTCATCCTCTGTTATCCCCTTCTCCTCCTGCCTCCAATCCCTCCCAGCATCAGAGTCTTTTCCAATGAGTCAACTCTTCTTATGAGGTGGCCAAAATATTGGAGTTTCAGCTTCAGCATCAGTCCTTCCAATGAACACCCAGGACTGATCTCCTTTAGAATGGACTGGTTGGATCTTCTTGTAGTCCAAGGGACTCTCAAGAGTCTTCTCTAACACCACAGTTCAAAAGCATCATTAGTAATCGTTAAATTCCAAAGTTTTGTGAGTAGCTAATCTGACTTGATTCATATTTTTCTTGCTTCTATTTCATTCTAACAATGAGAGCAGCCCTCTATTTTAAGTTTATTTCTCTTTGTTTCAGAACCATCATGTTCCTCTCATGGGAACTGGCTAACTGTTTAGTTTTGGCAGCCACAAAATATGTTCCCAGGACAAACAGCCCATGTACACTGTGAAGTATACACAATTCCCAGCTCAGAATAATGCTACATGCTAACAAGCAGATGCATACAGCTGGCTTTTTAGAAGACTTGGCAAAGTTCACTCTTTGTTCAGCTTTCTTGCAACTAATCCTTCTAAGATTTTTCTGAATATTTTACACTGGACTTTATGCAAGAACATCTAAGCTGAGAAGAAAATTGAATATATACACTTGATTACATTTGAGGGCTTTTTTTTTTTTTCACTTAGGGCATCAAAACCTGTGTCATTTTTTTAGAATTAAATATTGTGGATGATAATTATAACAAATCAGGTATAATAAGGTATTAAGAAAAGTCAGAAATGTTTATTAAAACAAGTGATAAGTTGATGAAATAAAAAGCAAAAAGATTTTATTTTGGCAGATCAGCTAGGTCTGTGAACATAAAGAAAAGCAAATTTTGCAGACTTTCCATTTGACTATACACAAAAAGAATAGTATGCAATTTAAAATATTTTTCTGCACCAATTATATGCTACATGGTCAAAGAACATAGTTTCTACTTAAGTATTTATAATCCAACTGGTCAGAGCTCAAAGAAGAGAAAGGAGAGAAAAAAAAAGTATGGAGGAAGAAAGGAAAGAAGGAGGGAGAAAAGAAAATAGACAATACTATGTTTAAGAAATATTACAGTTAATTTCTCTAGGAAGTCTATGTGAATGTCCAGTAAATGGTAAAAAACAAACAAACACATTTTACATCTGTATGTACACATACATGCATCCCAATACATATGTATATATATTTCTTTTGAAGAGCCATATATATATATATTCCTCATCATTTTAAGTTATATGTGTGTGTATATATATATATATATATATAATATATATTCATGAGCAATTTAAAAAAATAGGCTCAATTCAAAAATGGTCAATGAAGTATTTTTCATTAGGATAAATGTCAAAAATTTTACACAAGAGTCTGAATCAATTGATTTTGCACAAGTTTTCCTGATAGTCTAGTTGAGAAACTATTCACTAGGAAGATGGATAACTTAGTAGTCACTATTTCTATCAAGCTACAGTTAAGCATTTTTCAAAACTGCAATCAAGAATATAGTCAGAAAAAAGTAATACATTGGATAGTAAATTAAGAGGTAAAAAGTCACAGATTCAGCTCAAATGACCTCTCCCCTAAGCAGCCTATTTTAACAGCTGACCTGCTTCCCTTGAGCAAACATGGCAGTTGGTCATGCCTCTGATATGACACCCTCTAGCTCCCATTGTAATTTTCTGTGTAATATTATATAGGTTATTGAGCCAGTCTCCTGCATGGTTCCTCTTCTTCCAGTCTCTTTTCTCTCTGATGTGTGTGTGTGTATGTGTGTTTATGTGCTCAGTCTGGACCATAGCCCACCAAGGTCCTCTGTCCATGGAAGTTTCCAGGCCAAGACTATTGGAGTGGGTAGTCATTTCCTACTCCAGGAGATCTTCCCTACCCAGGCATCAAGCTCACATCTCTTGTGTCTCCTCCATTTCCAGGCAGATTTTTTTTTTTTAACCATTGTGACACCTGGACACTAGATCTCTCTGATCTAGTGATTCTCAAACTGAGTGTGCAGTGGAATCAACTGAAAGGCGCATAAAACCATGAATCAGTGAATCTCCATCTCACCATTTTGATTCAGTAGCTCTGGGGTGAAGCCCCAAAATTTGCATTTTGAACAAATTCTTCAGTTCATTTCAGTTCAGTGGCTCAGTCGTGTCCAACTCTTTGCGACCCCATGAATCGCAGCATGCCAGGCTTCTCTGTCCATCACCATCTCCTGGAGTTCACTCAGACTCATGTCCATCAAGTCCATGATGCCATCCAGCCATCTCATCCTCTGTCATCCCCTTCTCCTCCTGCCCTCAATCCCTCCCAGCATCAGAGTCTTTTCCAATGAGTCAACTCTTCACAAGAGGTGGCCAAAGTACTGGAGTTTCAGCTTTAGCATCATTCCTTCCAAAGAAATCCCAGGGCTGATTTCCTTCAGAATGGACTGGTTGGATCTCCTTGCAGTCCAATGGACTCTCAAGAGTCTTCTCCAACACCACATTTCAAAAGCATCAATTCTTCAGCACTCAGCCTTCTTCACACTTAGGCAATTCCTATTCTGCTGGTTCTGAAAACATTTGGAGAACCACTGACCGGTCTAATCGCTTCTCTACCAAGGAGACAGAGAGCTTTAAAAACAAACACCCAAGGGTGTTTAAAGAGTTATCTTAAATATTCTATACTACAAAATGCACTCATTTGCATGCCACCTAACCTAGTGGGGCCTATTTCTCACCAGTTCCTCCCTTCACATCCAGAAACAGTCATGTTAAACTGTGTGTGGAATTCCCTAATAAGCTTTCTTTCTCTTCAGGGCCTTTATCTCGCTTCTTCCTAGCACACTTGTTTCTTTTACATTTTAGGTAGCACATTTTTCTTCTTTCAGGCAGCCTTTCTGCCTGATTAGAGGCATGGCTCCTATGTATGCTCCTGAGTGCATATGTGCTCAGTGTCTCGGTTATGTCCGATTCTTTGCAACCCCATGGACTGTAGCCTACCAGGCTCCTGTCTCTACGGGGATTCTCCAGGAAAGAATACTGCCCTTTCCTCCTTCATGAGATCGTCCCAACCCAGGGATTGAACCAGCATCTCCAGTGTCTATTGCGTTGGCAAGCGGATTCTTTACCACTGAGCCACTTGGAAGCCCCATTCCCTGAGTACTCAGCTACTATTTTAGTGTGGCAATAATACAATAGCTCTTCACTCAATTAAACAGTTTATAATGGGCAGGGCAGCATCTCTTTGGTTCACTACTCTTTTTGCATGGATTTAACATGTGCTAGCTGCTCCATAAAAATCTGTGGAATTGGGGCAATGATTTAATGAATGAATTAAACGATAGGTCCTGGTGTATGTATTGGGCTTTAAGCTTATGGGATAAGAATTCAGTGCATTGATCTTTGTCTTCTTCTGTGGCGTCCAGAATAGTCCCCTGCACATGGTAAGTGCTATATAGTGATGATTTGGCTAAAAGAAGAGATGAATGGTATAGTGATGGATGAAAGGAAAGGGGGAAGCATGGAAACAAGACACACAGACAGATGCCTAGAAATAGGTATGGTATTTGGAAAGACAAAGTAGGAATCTTCTTATATCTATCAAAACAAACAAACAAACTCTCTGACGTGGATTCAGGGAAGCTAGCCCATATAAAGAAAGTAGTGGCAACTATTTATAATAGAAAATTGAAAAATGCTTTCTTTGAGGGGGTGTTCCATCATATGAAAGTATAGTAATACAAGATGTTAAATCTTATTAGAAAAGCATTCCTGGAAGATGTATAGGGAGAGATGTTCCCACCAGAAACAACTCTCATATTAATAGAGGAAGTGGCAATATCGCATTACATTTATGTTAAATAAAGAGCCATAACACAAGCATATTCAGACACTGGCTTCAGCTGTGGCTGCCATCTGGTAGGTAAGCGTGTGGGAAAAATGAGAGCAGTGACATAGGAAAATAAATCATAGGCCTGGGAACTGGAAAATCAGGGTTCTGCTCGTGATTTTAGCTGCTGAATTGCTACATTAACTTGAATGTGCTGAGTGCTTTAGTTTCCTCATCTATGAAGTGTGGCTGATAAAATTTCCAGTAAGACTATGCATGAATGAATGACTATCTGTCAATTGGGAAAGCCCTCTGGAGGTATGACCTCGGATACTACTTTTTTTTCCCAGTCTTAGTTTTCCCTGTATTCAAGTATGGATAAACTTCCTGTTATTTTGCAATTTTATGAAGTCTGTGTTTTATAGAGAGCTACATTTTTCAAGCTGCTGACTAGAGTGATTATTCTTGCCTTCAGTGAGAAATTCTGCAGATAACAGAAATAATTGGGATGGAGCAGCTGCTAGCATTCTCATTTTTAAAAAACAATTATGAATAGTTTCATTTTGTGTATTATTTGCTGCTCTTACATTCGCTTTTCTTGCAGCCTCGAACTAAAGGCTTTCTGTTATAAGCCTATAGAGATTAAGAATATAATTAAGCAGCAGCAGAACTTGTAGTTGGCACAACCTCCAGTAAAGATGGCAGAAAAAAACACCATTGAGCAGGAAAGACGACTTGAACCAGCAATCATCTACAGAAAGGCAATGCAAACATAGGGGAAAGGGAAATCCAGGGAAAAATATTTGACACACAAGAAAGACTGTCCAACCTCTCAGGGGGAACTCAGCAACAGAAACAGGCAAATGAAGCTGGTATATAACCTAGGAAGATAAACCTGGGCTTTTTATATACCTCTAGTAACTGCTATATTGATCGTCTCTGGCTTTATGGCTATTCAGGAGGGTAAGTCTTGCAAAGCATTTACTGTGTACCACGTAGTACTTTTCAATAGTAGCTTTGTTTACGTGATTCCCTTAGCCATGTCTTTTCCTTTCCTTTCCCTAATTCTTCAGCACTTCGGTGAAGACAACTCAGACCTTTCTCAGGTTTAAGTATCTACTCTGTCCTCATGTCTATACTAGAACAAGAATCTCATTATGTCAAGATTATCTTATCTCTCCAGCATCATGTGAACTTCTTAAGAACAGAGATCTTATTCCCCTTTCTGTCTGCACTGCTGGTGCCTCATCCAATGTTCCCACCACATAGTAGAAGCTATCGCTGTACGAATGTTGAGTGGTATCTCAACCTTTGGATAAAAAGGAAGAAATGCATGACTCAGTGCCAGCTGACATCATCAAGCACTGCTATCATTTCCTTACATAAGATGAAGAACATTTCCATTTTATCAGGAGTGTCATCTGTGTTTATGGAAACCTGCATACTGCCTCTTTCAGAATTCATAAGTAGCTGTTCTCTCCTCATAATCCTACAAAGTCAAAGCAATAAGGCATCTTACATCACAGACTTGGCATTAGATCAGCTCCATGAGAGCACTTTCCATATAAAGATCAATGTAAAAAAATCCAGGGCAATTACTAATTAAATGGAGAGAAAAATGTTTTCCTGACTCAGAGCCAATAGATCAGGTTCACTGGCCAGATACTCAGCATCTCCCTCCAGCAAAGTGCCCTGGTTTTCAGGGAACTAGGTTATTTAATTTTTAGAAAGACTTGCTGCTGCTGTTGCTGCTAAGTCGCTTCAGTCGTGTCCGACTCTGTGCGACCCCATAGACGGCAGCCCAGCAGGCTCCCCATCCCTGGGATTCTCCAGGCAAGAACACTGGAGTGGGTTGCCATTTCCTTCTCCAATGCGTGAAAGTGAAAAGTGAAAGTGAAGTCGCTCAGTCCTGTCCGACTCTTCGCTACCCCATGGACTGCAGCCCATCAGGCTCCTCGGTCCATGGGATTTTCTAGGCAAGAGTACTGGAGTGGGGTGCCATCGCCTTCTCCTCAGAAAGACTCGGGGCCCCTAATTTGAGAGATGAACCTGGGGCAGGTTGATGTCCCAATTTGGGGTCTCTACAGGGCTATTCTTGTAGCAGGCACTCAACAGATCCTTAAAAAATAAATATAAGATCTGGAGGATACAGATGTTTTGGGGGAAAAAAATCTCTTAGAGCTTGTGATCTGGGTAATTCCAAACTGAAGCTACCAGATACATTGCAGTCTTCAGCCAAGTCACTAGCAGCTGTCACTGTGCCAAATGCTGAACTGTAGAAAGGATGACACTCACTTATGTGATGATACCCACTAATAATGCCCTGGTTTTCAAGAACGACTAAATAAGCAACACTGGCGACTTCACCAAATTTGCATCCTACTCGATTTGTCAACGTGAAGAGAAACAAATCTAAAGAAATAAACTGAAGATTTTATTTTTTCTACACTTTTCTACCTTATCACATCTTCAAAATGCTTTTTGTCCTATGTCCTATGCTATTCGGACCTGATTGCTCTCTTTTAAGTAGTGATGAGCAGTAGCTTAGATGGATTGTAAACATTTAAACTAATCTTTGGCCAAGTGATTGAACCCACAGCATCTCTGAGTTATGCTCATATAGCTATGACATTAGGGACAGTCTGCTTAGAATCACATAATCTTTTTTGTGATTGTATTATCCAAGCATTAAAACAAACAAAAATCTTTGGTGGATTGTGAAGTGCTGAGGAAACTAGAATTTGGATCATATTTTCTGAAATTTTCACTGAATAAAACAAGGTTTAGGCAACAGCTGTTTCCTGTTTGTCTCATCGTTTTGGCTTGAGGGCTTCCCTGGTGGCTCAGTGGTAAAGAATCTGCCTACAATGCAGAAGATGCAGGCGACAAGAGTTTGATACCCGGGTCAGGGAGATCCCCTGGAGAAGGAAAATGGCAACCCACTCCAGTATTCTTGCCCGGAGAATCTCATGGACAGAGGAGCCTGGTAGGCTCCAGTCCATAGAACTGTATAGAGTCGGACATGACCGAAGCGACTGGGCCTGCACACTGAGGACTATTTATGTCATAGAAATCCTCCCTCAAATTTCCATTCTTATGGCCAAGTCTATGATTAATTTAAACAAGTAAACTGTTTGAATTGGAATTGATGTTTTCCATCCTAAATACATGTATACCCACATCCACACATAAATTCTATAATCCTAAACTTTACATTAAAAATTATGCTTTCTTGAAGTAGCAGTTAATCCTTAAAATAAATACCAAATAATCATTTGTGTCAATTCTGGTAAATGTTTTCTGACTCAGATTTTTTTCAAGTGAATCTTTCTTTCCGCACTTTTACTGCCAAGCATGTTCTTGTTCTGGCCAAGGAGGGTAAAGAAACCTCTGTGAAAACTGTGGATATGTAAGTCACAATAAATATACCCACCAAAAGAAAGAAACTTATAAAAAAAATCCTTCAGTGTATAATGTATTGACTTTTCTCTAAAAAGAAGGAAAACCTACAAGAATCTCTTTTTCAAACACCTCCCCCAGTTTGTACAGTAAACTCAGCACATACATGATATGCTGCTGCTGCTGCTGCTGCTGCTGCTAAGTCGCTCCAGTCGTGTCTGACTCTGTGCAACCCTATAGACGGCAGCCCACCAGGCTCCCCGGTCCCTGGGATTCTCCAGGCAAGAACACTGGAGTGTGTTGCCATTTCCTTCTCCAATGTATGAAAATGAAAAGTGAAAGTGAAGTCACTCAGTCATGTCCGACTCTTAGCGACCCCATGGACTGCAGCCCACCAGGCTCCTCTGTCCATGGGATTTTCCAGGCAAGAGTACTGGAGTGGGGTGCCATTGCCTTCTCCAATGCATGAAAATGAAAAGTGAAAGTGAAGTCACTCAGTCATGTCCGACTCTTAGCGACCCCATGGACTGCAGCCCACCAAGCTCCTCTGTCCATGGGATTTTCCAGGCAAGAGTACTGGAGTGGGGTGCCGAGGCAAGAGTACTGGAGTGGGGTGCCGAGTCTAAAAGAGTATGCTGCCAATTCCTCACCCTAAAGCAATCCTAAAACCCTTGTGAATTTTGATTTGTCTTTCTTTCTCTCTCATGTGGCTAAATTAAAAACAAAATAAGACTCTGCCCTGAAAACCACTTTTTTATAAAATATAATTCCTTTCCTTGTGACCTCAGTTCCCGTTTTCTTAATCTTTGCCAGCATACACACACACACACACACACACACACACACACACACACACACACACACACACACACACACAAGCATGATGGAAATGCAAGGGGACATAAGATAGAAAAAATAAGGAGCATCTGATTTTCTTCTTCAGAGACTGCACAGCAGTATACATTAGGAAATTAATTTTAGTCGACTCATGTGACTGTAGCTTTGGGGAAGCTGAAGCCTGGGAATAAATCACTTTTCCCGAAAAGTAATGTGAGAAGATTCCACCCAGAGACAAAATGCCACTATTAGAATGGCAAAGAGCACAAGAGTGTCTGGACAGAACCTGTCCTGAATCCCTAATGTGCCTGAAAAGTCCAAGTGTTGTTCAGCAGCCTGAGTCAGTGGCTATCCTGTAAGAAGGATTAAAGCCTGCATTTGAAGCTTCGGAATTCACCTTGTAGATGTATCACTACTGAAAACCTTTTCTCTTTTCCATTCTGTAGTTTTAAAAATAGCCGGCAAACAATAAGTATTATATCATAAATCAAAGCTACAAGCAGGGCATGAGTTAGAGTCAGACCATTGTGATAAGAATTTCCATAGCAAAAACCCAGTTCATCATTATTCAAAAAGATGAATATAATCATTAGCATGAGCACTTAAAAACAAAATTCTCCTGATTTTTTTAATTAGTGCTTCCACTCACAATTAGAGCAATTGTGGAAGTAAACATCATACTTCCAGACTCTATTCAGTTGGAAAAAGAGGTGGGAACTTTGCATCCCAGTAAACAAAAATTCTTGTCTGTTTAATCTAAACTCTGTCACTTATTGAGGGAAATTAGGAGAAGCAATTTTCTTCATGTCTTTCTACCCCAAAATATAAGAACACACACTGTGGGCAGAGTATCACACCAAGGTGAAATACTACCAATTTAGAGAATTAGGAAAAGCTTATTCTATTTTAAAATTTTTTCTTCTTTTTGCCTATACTGTGTGGCATATGGGATCTGATTTAAAATGTAGAAGTAGCAAAATCTGCATCATCTCCCAAATCTATTGAAAAACTGCCACATGTCAGTTTCAGGTGTAGTTCGTATCAAGAGCCATCAGAACTCTTGGGGCAGCTAGAGGGTCGGCACCAGTGATTTCAGCAACCCTTGGCCTCTGGAAGAAGATGGTTACAGAATTGAAGGTGGCAGGTCATGTAGGGTAAGAAAGAGAAGCCCTTTGCGGACTACATTTCTGTCTGTACACTACAGTCACCTCTGAAGAGGAATTAATGGAGCCTTCCATTATTAGTCCTGAGATAGAAACACAATGCTACTCTAAACCAGAAGTCAGAAAATTCTGCAAAGGACCAGACAGTGAGTTTAGGCTTTGCAGCCCACGTGATTGATGGCACAGCTCTTCACCTCTGCCATCAGTGATACATAAAGCAGTGAAAGCACTGTGATCCAATATAATTTTGTTTAGAAGAGCAGGTGGCATGCTAGATTTAGCCTGTGGATTTTGGTTTGCTGATGCCTGTTCTAGATTGTCTGATCTGGAATGTATTTCTCAGTGCTACTGAAGAAGATTCTGGATGCATTTTCTCCATGTATCATAAAGAACAGAAGAGTGGAGATTCTACAGAACAAATAATGGGGTCAATGAAAACCTGGATGCGTACAGAGATCAGAAATCAGAGACACAGAGAGCTACAGTACCTCACAGCCATTTCCAAGCTTTTGAACTGAGAATAAGAACTGTCTGTAATGATTAATAAGGTCTTTAAAGCAAGAAGCTGCCGACTTAGACCACATGTAACAACACAGGTTATACAGTAGACTATGCTGTCTCATACCCATTCCCTTAACTTCACTGTTTGAAGTTTATCAACAGTTTAGACTCAGAAAGAGAGGCAAATCAAAATGCATTATCCATTATTTTTATTTCACTGTGTGTGAGTTATAGTAAAATACAGGTCTTATTAGAATATTTCTATTTCTTTTTAAATTCTGAGTTAAATATCCCTGTCAGATATTGCTAAATGTCCTCCTTCAGTAAGCCATATCCTTACCCACCTAATACAGAAAAGGCTTCCCTGGTGGTTCGGACAGTAAAGAGTCTGCCGGCAATGCAGAAGACCCAGGTTTGATCCCTGGGGCGGAAAGAGCCCCTGGAGAGAAGAAGGAAATGGCAATCTACTTCAGTACTCTTCCCTGGAAAATCCCATGGATGGAGGAGCCTGGTGGGCTACAATCCATGGGGTCTAAAGAGTTGGACATGACTGAGCAACTAACACTTTAATATAGAAAAGATTTTGAAATCCAAAATTGAGAAGCATGTTTTAAATTGTTCACTAATGTTTGTTTCCTTCTTATTTAGCTCATTATTCACAGTCCACCACTATAACTGCCTTAATGAAAGAATCTTTATTTACTCATCTTTCTAATGCACTTATTTTTAGAAAACTCTATAAGAATTAAATCCAACTAATCTGCTTAGTCTATAGCTACACATATTAAGTAATGAGACTTGGCTAGAGAAATTTTTGCATTTTGACTCTAATCCCTCCAAATTTAAGAGCAAAATTTCAAAAAACAATTACAACTAAGACCATCCACATGCCCAGAAAAATCACTTTTTGCTCTCTAAAACAATTAATTTTTTACCTTTGCTGTTTGATAGATTAGGAAACCTATGAAACCAACATATGAAGTCTATATACAAGACTAGACCAAAAGCTTAGGCAGTACCTAGAAGGAGATAGATTTGTGGATGAACATATTTGAGTAATGCTGAAGTATGCAAGCTGCCTTTTAAAAAAATCTCTGTATAAACTTTTCTCTTCTTCCAGGGAAATGCGTGAATTACTAGAGAAGCAGCTGTAGTTTTAAGGACTGTGCCCAGCAACTGGGCTTAATACAAGCATGAAATATAAACCACATCATCTTATAATGGAACCAATTTGATAGTTTTAATTTCATACATGAGCAATATATTCTCTAAAAATGACCACAATACTTGAGGAATATTTTTGTGGGTATAGTTGTTCTTTTATAAGATTGCATTTGCAGTTAAGCAGTCTCTTGTACCCTGCTTTTCTTCTTGCTTCCTGCTCCTTCATTTTTCTAGTGCAGTCCACCGGGTAGAGAAAAGCAGAGTTCTGAGTTTCTACTTTACAGTTATGCTAAGATCCATCAAGGGCTTCCCAGATGGCTAGTGGTAAAGAATCTGTCTGCCAAGCAGGAGACCCAGGTTTCATCCCTGGGTCAGGAAGATTCCCTAGAGAAGGGAATGGCAACCCACTTCAGTATTCTTGCCAGGAGAATCCCATGAACACAGGAGCCTAGCAGGCTACAGTCCATAGGATTGCAAAGAGTTTAACATGACTGAAGTGACTTAGCATGCAAGATAATTGGAAGTTCACTCAGCATAGCCTCTTGTGATTACAAGCAGTGGCTCTGGAGCTAGCCTGCTTGTGTTTGAATTCTGGCTCTGGCACTTTTTCTGTGACCTTAGTCAAGTTAGTTTTTCTTCTTTGGCCTCAACTTTCTCTAATAATAAGGTTTCTTTCTTAACATGTTATCAAGATTAAATGACCCAATATTTGTAAATTTCTTAAAACAGTATGTAGAATGTACCACTTCCTGTGTGTGCTAAGTCACTTCAGTCATGTCCAACTCTTTGTGACCCCATGTACTCTAGCCTTCCAGGAGCCTCTGTTCATGGGATTCTCCAGGCAAGGATACTGCAGTGGGTTGCCGTGCTCACCTTTGGGGGATCTTCCCAACCCAGGCATCAAACGTATGTCTTATGTCTCCTGCATTGGCAGGCAGGTTATTGAACACTAGCGCCCCATAGGAAGCCTTTGTACCTCTTCAGTGTTTGTTAATTAAAGCACATTTATTTTTTAGCAGTACAAAGTGCAGGCTACTGTGAATATTATACATTATAATATGTATATATTATACAGTATAATATAACCCCTTTACAAAAGGTAGACAAGAAGATAAGATTCAGTCAAAGTGTGTTAGTCGCTCAGTCATATCTGACTCTTTGCAACCCCATGGACTGTAGCTTGCCAGGCTCCTCTGTCCATGGAATTCTCCAAGCAAGAAAACTGGAGTGGGTCACCATTTCCTTCTCCAGGGAACTTCCTGACCCAGAGATCAAATCCAAGTCTTCTGTATTACAGGAAGACTCTTTATTATCTGAGCCACCAGGGGAACCCAAGTTCCAGTTAAGGTTCTGCCCAAATTAGGATCAGTTATAAACAATAAACATTCCTTATCCTTGGATCCAGATTAATACCTTGTAGATAGTAGACAATCAATGGATATTTGTTGCATGGGTGAGCATGATCTCAAGGCTTGGAATTGGGCCAAGTATCTACCATTCAGTCTGAAACCAAAATGATGTATGATTATTCAGATAAAGTAATTGAAATGCTATTGTAGCTAGGAGCAAAGTCCTGTAGACAGATGTTAGGACTGGAAGATGAGATTTTGTGCTCTGTTCTTGTGTCACAGGAAATTACCACAAACCCAGGAAGGCCCGGGAGTAGGAATAGATGAGAATTAAAGCTGGAAATGAGACAGAGCAAAATGAAGACTAGTGTTTAATGAGTTGTAGTCAGCAACTGACACAAAATATTAGTAATATACTCTTGGCATTTATAGGGACTTGAAAGATCATTTAAGTGTGTTTTTCCTTGTTCTTCAGGTAATGTTTATATATTCAAAAAAGCAGACATGCTGCTTTGTTTTGATTCTTTCCAAGTATGGGAAAAACTCTTTCCCAAACATGTTTTGTTTTCAGATCATTTGAATAAGATATTATTTGTTTCAAAATGCACAACTCTAACTCTGCCCATATTTTCCCATCATAGTAATTCAACAAAAGGATGTTAATTTTTCTATTTCTGTAAACTAGTATTATCTCAGTAGCCACGTATGTAAGTTTTTCAGTTTTCCCCACCTATCTATGGTAAGACTAAGTGCATTGTTTAAAATTTCAAGAAGTAAAATTGCAGCTTATACAGTGAATAAGTTTCTAAATGTATCAATGTTTAGCATTGAAATGGATTGTGTCATAAGGAAATGGAATTTCCAGTCACTGAATGTATTCAGAATATGAAAGGTAAAATTTGAGGATAACTCAGAAATATGTATATATCAAATAAATAGTGTAATAAATGGCAAATAAAACCATGTCTACCTCTGAGAGTCTGTGTCTGAAAGTTTGTTCAGCCGAATAATTATCAAGGATTTAGCAAAGAAACAGCCTCTTAACTCTCTGCTGATATCTTCTAGTGGGAAGGGAGGTTAAATACACAGCAAATAGCTTCACTTGCTTTCATTATCAATCCCTTGTTATCTGTAGCTGCCATGATTGTACTGGCCCCAAAAGACAGGATACAGAATGAGACTGAATTTCTGACAGTCTGAAAGTCATGAAATATTTATTTCTTCAGAGGAAAAGAGGAAGTGCAACGATTCTTTACTCCCTTTATTATAACTATACCCATTTAAATTATGATTTGAGCCTAAATAGGCTCATTCCACAAAGGACACCAAACATTCCCATCTCTAGTTCATTTAGAATATTTCCCTGATGACCGTTTGTTTCCAGGATATTGTACCGTTTTAAATAACAGCACTATTGTCTGAATTGTGTGTAATATTTTGAACAAAGAGAATGGACTGAGATAAATCTTTCATTAAGATGTAAAAGTTAGGCTTATGATTATGTATAAGACAATTACTTCTGAAAGTTATTTTCATCAAAACCCATTCATTGGGTGAAAATAACTTTTTCTAAAAGCAAAATAAACAAAAATCCATATCTACTCATTATCTACACCCTGAAATTACAACATTCAATAGAAACATAGTAACATGATTAAAATGCAGTCATGAATATAGTTTTATCAGAATTTCTAATCAAAAATTCTGTTTGATTGCTTTATTTTAAAAAAATCATGTAATAAGACAGACACATGGCAGCGTATCTTCTGCAATGATTTTCACCATCTCTGAAAAATCACAATGTGCATTTCCTGATAGGTAAAATGTTTTTTTACTTTAGTATTTACTCCTCCTTCTATCTCCTACCTGAAATTCTTATACCAAATTCTTTATCTTTAGAGTTACTACACATTAAAGAGGTCATCATTCATAAAGTTCATGTGTAGGTTTGGAGTTTGAAGCTTCTTGTAGTAACAATCATGGAGTGTAGAACAAGAAAAATCAAAGCAGAATAAGAAGGCTATATAACATACTGACTTTGCCATTTCTTGAATAACCCAAATATCATAATTCCTTTTTAAACAATAAACCTGATTCTGTGAGTTCTAGGAGAACCTGATTTTGATTCAATTTACCATTCATGGTATGTTCAGAACAACATTGCCCTACTTGGGAAAACTGTTCCTCCCTGACTAATTAAGTGGCCCAGGTGGAGGTTGCCAGGCATAGTTTCACTCCTACTTCCATCTGACCACAACCAAGGGATCACACTCTTAGCCTAGAGATTGTATAGGGCATGGTTAGATGATCCAGGTTCTGTTCATCTAAATTTATTGCAGGGTTTTATGAACTAGGAGCTATGTCTTCAAGATGAGATCAGAGATCAGAACTGGGAGCCATGAATTATACTGAGCAGTGAAGGGCTTCAGTTAAGAGGCTCTTGATTGTAATCTAGAGGAAAAAAATAAACTCAAATTCTTATATATGAGGTGACAAATGGGAGGTGACATCAGTGGGAAGGGCAGAGTAAAAAACCTTCAAATATTCTCTGCTCAATCAAAACAATAAGAACACTAGCAAAAGAGTTTTTTAAATCAACTTTTTTAGAACTGTGGAAATTAATCAAAATGTTGCAACCATCTGGGGCGTGTTTACTTGGGAAAAATGCCTGAATTTCAGAAACAGCAGAGAGCCTTCTGCCCTATTCCCAGTTCCCTTTCCCAAATTTGATGGTAGCCCTAAAAACCAACAATCCCACTATCATGATGATAACTAGCAATCTAGCAGCCACTGAAAGGGCAGGATGGAGCTAGAGTGCCTTCAAAGGCCTATTACCAGATAACTTTCATTATTTGATTTATCTGGAAGTTCCCTGGAAAATCCCATCAATATTGTCTATTTAATCAGAATCAGAGTTCATCTAGTGTGAACAGTGTTTTTCCTGGGTGCATTTGATGAGGATAATCAGCAGCATTTGTTCTAACATGGCTGAACAATTGGAACAAACAACAAGCTGATGGAAAAACTTAAAAGAAAAAGCTGGAGAATGAATGTGTATACGAAGGCCTAGAAATAGATGGGGAAACAGTGGAAACGGTGTCAGACTTTATTTTGGGGGCTCCAAAATCACTGCAGATGGTGATTGAAGCCATGAAATTAAAAGACGCTTACTCCTTGGAAGGAAAGTTATGACCAACTTAGACAGCATATTAAAAAGCAAAGACATTGCTTTGCCAACAAAGGTCCATCTAGTCAAGGCTATGGTTTTTCCAGTGGTCATGTATGGAAGTGAGATTTGGACTATAAGGAAAGCTGAGCACCAAAGAATTGATGCTTTTGAACTGTGGTGTTGGAGAAGACTCTTGAGAGTCCCTTGGACTGCAAGGAGATCCAACCAGTCCCTCCTAAAGGAAACCAGTCCTGGATGTTCATTGGAAGGACTGATGCTGAAGCTGAAACTCCAATCCTTTGGCCACCTCACGCAAAGAGCTGACTCATTGGAAAAGGCCCTGATGATGGGAGGGATTGGGGGCAGGAGGAGGAGGGGACGGCAGAGGATGAGATGGCTGAATGGCATCACTGACTCAATGGACATGAGTTTGGGTAAACTCCAGGAGTTGGTGATGGACAGGGAGGCCTGGCATGCTGTGATTCATGGGGCCACAAAGAGTCGGACATGACTGAGCGACTGAACTGAACTGAACCCTAGAAAATAACACTGTGTATATGCTCAGTCGTTCAGTTGTGTCTGACTCTGTGACTCCATGGGCTGTCACTCACCAGGCTCCTCTGGCCATGGGATTTTTCAGGCAAGAATGTTGGAAATAGGTTGCCACCTCCTCCTCCAGGGGATCTTCCTGACCCAGGAATCAAACCTATATCTCCTGCACTGGCAGGTGGAGTCTTTACCACTGAGTCACCTGGGAAGGGCTTTTAAAAGCTCCAACATGTTCCTGGGAATTAGAAGTCTATGTGTATGCCTAAGTCTGTGTGCATGCCTAGAGAAGATAAAGAAGGCCTGACTAACTTTGAGGTTCTATGTGAGCAGGCAATAAAGGTTAAGACAAAACTATAAACTGCCTGTATGTTGAGGTCATACCACCACATGCATACAGAGCCACTCAGCAAAATGGGAGATATACTGACTTGAGTCACTTAAGACAATCTCTCTCTAATCATTACTTGACCATTAAATTAACCATTCAAAAATGCTGGAGACTAAGTGCAACAAAGAATATCAATATTAAAGAGTTAGTTTAGGAAAGTCACTGAACAAAGAATAACAACGACAACAAGCAGCCACAACAATAATCTCTGCAGATGGGAGGGAATCTAATTCTAGAGTTGCAGCACTGTATTGTTTAAAATATACAAATTGCAAAGAAAAATCATAAGACATGGGGAAAAACCAAGTATAGACTCTATAAAAGAAAAATAAATGATAAGTCAATAGAAACAGTAGCTAAGGAAACCAAGATATTGGCTCTACTGAGCGAAGATTTTAAGTCATAATTTTAACCATGCTTAATGAACCAAAGAAAACTATGTCTAAAGAACTACAGGAAAATATAGGAAGACTGTCTCATCAAATAGAAAATATCAACAGAAATCTCAAAGATAGGTCTATTGAGATTGTGTAGTGTGAGTGTCATGGTACATTTGGTTGCTGTTTAAAGCAATAGGGCTTTCTTCATAGCTCCATTGGTAAAGAATCTGCCTGTAATGCAGGAGACCCTGGTTTGATTTCTGAGTTGGGAAGATCTGCTGGAGAAGGAGTAGGCTACCCATTCAAGTTTTCTTGGGCTTCTCTTGTGGCTCAGCTGGTAAATGATCTGCTTGCAATGCAGGAGATCTGGGTTTGATCCCTGGGTTGGTAAGATCCCCTGGAGAAGGGAAAGGCTACTCACTCCAGTATTCTAACCTGGAGAATTCCACGGACTGTGTAGTCCAGGGGTCACAAAGAGTTGGACACAACTGAGTGACTTTCACTTTAAAACAGCAACAACAACATATATTGGGTAGCTTATAAACAACAATATTTATTTTGCACAGTAATGGAGGCTGAAAGTCTAAGAAGAAGGTGCCAGCTTGGTGAAGACCCTCTTCCAGTTGCAGACTTCTCGTTGTATCCTCACAAGGCAGAAGGGGCCTGGCAGATCTGTGGAGGTGCTTTTGTAAGAGTACTAATCTCATTCACTGTGATAGACAGAGTGCCTGATGAACTATGTATGGAGGTCATGACATTGTACAGGAGACAGGGAGCAAGACCATCCCCAAGAAATGCAAAATAGCTGTCTGAGGAGGCCTTACGATTAGCTCTGAAAAGAAGAGAAACAAAAAACAGAGGAGAAAAGGGAAAGATATACCCATTTGAATGCAGAGTTCCAAAGAATGGCAAGGACAGATAAGAAAGCCTTCCTCAATGGTCAGTGCAAAGAAATAGAGGAAAACAACAAAATGGGAAAGACTAGAGATCTCTTCAAGACAATTAGCGGTACCAAGGGAACATTTCATGCAAAGATGGGCTCAATAAAGGACAGAAATGGTCTGGACCTAACAGAAGCAGAAGATATTAAGAAGAGGTGGCAACAATACACAGAAGAACTGTACAAAAAGATCTTCATGACCCAGATAATCATGGTGGGGTGATCACTCACCTAGAGCCAGACATCCTGGAATGTGAAGTCAAGTGGGCCTTAGGAAGCATCACTATGAACAAAGCTAGTGAAGGTGATGGAATTCCAGTTGAGCTATTTCAGATCCTGAAAGATGATGCTGTGAAAGTGCTTCACTTAATATGCCAGCAAACTTGGAAAACTCAGCAGTGGCCACAGGACTGGAAAAGGTCAGTTTTCATTCTAATCCCAAAGAAAGGCAATGCCAAAGAATGCTCAAACTACCGCATAATTGCGCTCATCTCACATGCTAGCAAAGTAATGCTCAAAATTCTCCAAGCCAGGCTTCAACAGTACATGAACCATGAATTTCCAGATGTTTAAGCTGGATGTAGAAAAGCCAGAGGAACCAGAGATCAAATTGCCAACACCTGCTTGATCATCAAAAAAAGCAAGAGAGTTCCAGAAAAACATCTATTTTTGCTTTACTGACTATTCCAAAGCCTTTGACTATGTGGATCACAACAAACTGTGGAAAATTCTTCAAGAGATGGGAATACCAGACCACCTGATCTGTCTCTTGAGAAATCTGTAATTAGGTCAGAAAACAGTTAGAACTGGACATGGAACAGCAGACTGGTTCCAAATAGGAAAAGGAGTACGTCAAGGCTGTATATTGTTAGTCTGCTTATTTAACTTATATGTAGAGTGTTCTTGCCTGGAGAATCCCAGGGATGGGGGAGCCTGGTGGGCTGCCGTTTATGGGGTCGCACAGAGTTGGACACGACTGAAGTGACTTAGCAGCAGCAGCAGCAGAGTACATCATGAGAAACACTGGGCTGGATGAAGCACAAGCTGGAGTCAAGATTGCCAGGAGAAATATCGATAACCTCAGATATGCAGATGACACCACCCTTATGACAGAAAGTGAAGAGGAACTAAAGAGCTTCTTGATGAAAGTGAAAGAAGAGAGTGAAAAGTTGGTTTAGAAGTCAACATTCAGGAAACTAAGATCATGGCATCTGGTCCCATTATTTCATGGCAAATAGATGGGGAAACAGTGGGAACTGTGGCTGACTTCATTTTGTTGGGCTCCAAAATCACTGCAGATGGTGACTGCAGCCATGAAATTAAAAGACGCTTACTCCTTGGAAGGAAAGTTATGACCAAGCTAGACAGTATAGTAAAATGCAGAGACATTACTTTGTCAAAAAGGCCCTTCTAGTCAAGGCTATGGTTTTTCTAGTAGTCATTCTATGGATGTGAGAGTTGGACTATAAAGAAAGCTGAGCACTGACGAATTGATGCTTTTGAACTGTGGTGTTGGAAAAGACTTTTGAGAGTTCCTTGAACTGCAAGGAGATCCAACCAGTCTATCCTAAAGGAGATCAGTCCTGGGTGTTCATTGGAAGGACTGATGTTGAAGGTGAAACTCTAATACTTTGGCCACCTGATGCAAAGAACTGACTCATCTGAAAAGACCCTGATGCTGGGAAAGTTTGAAGGAGGGAGGAGAAGGGGATGACAGAGGATGAGATGGTTGGATGGCATCACCGACTCAATGGACATGAGTTTGAGTAAACTCCGAGAGTTGGTAATGAACAAAGAGGCCTGGCATGCTGCAGTCCATGGGGGTCACAAAGAGTTGCACACGACTGAGCAACTGAACTGAACTAAACTGAATCCCATTCATTGGATCTCTACTCTCATGGCCTAGGCACTTCCCAAAGACTCCAACTGCTAATATGATCATACTGGACTTTAGGATTTAAGCATGAATTTTGAAGATATACAAATATTTAGCCATAGCACAGAGAAACAACATAATCAAAACTATACACTAGAAAAATATATTTAACACAATAGAATGTAGTGAAGGAAAAATATGGGGTTAAAAAACATATATAAACTAATAGCAAAATGGCACACATAAACTCTATCTTATCAGTAACGACATGACATGTAAGTATATTCAAATCTCTAATCAAAAGTCAGGCATCAGCAGAATAAAGTAAAAAATATTGCTTAATTATATACTGTCTATGAGAGATGCATTATCAATTCAAATAAACAAATAGGTGGGCTTCCCAACTGGCGATAGTGTTAAAGAATCTGCCTGAGAATGCAGGAGACACGAGATGTGGGTTCGTTCCTGGGTCAGAAAGATCCCCTGGAGGAGGGCATGGAAACCTATTCCAGTATTCTTGCTTGGGAAATCCCATGGCAGAGGAGTCTGGCAGGCTACAGTCCAAGGGGATTGCAAAGAGTCAGATACGACTGAGTGAATTATTCAAAATAGGTATGAAAATTAAAGGACAGAAAAAGATATCATGTAGACAGTAACTAAACGAGAGATGGAGTGGCTATACTAACCTCAGACAAAACAAACTTCATGATAAATTGTTATTAGAGGCAAAGATTGGTGTTTTATAACAATGAAATAGTTATTCATCAAGAAGACAGAACTATTATAAACACACCTGACAAGAGAGGCCCAAAAGCATGAAAACAAAAGCTGACAGAATTGAGCAGAGAAACAGACAGTTCAGCAACAGCAGTTGGAAACATCAATACTGCATACTTTCATAATTTGTAGAACAACTAGACAGAGAGATAGCAAAGAAAGAAGAGAGTTTAACAACACAATAAATCGACTAGGCCTAGATAGTCATGTCCAGAACAGTCCACACAACAACAGCAGAATACCTGCTTTTCTCAAGTGCACATGGAACATTTACAAACCATCTATCTGATATGAGACTAGTCTCATACTTGACTATTCATATAATGCAATAATAAAAATACAAATAAACCAATAAAGAATGTGCAAAGGGTAAGAACAGACATCTCTCCAGAGATGTATTATAGTCAGTAAGCACATGATAAAAAAGCTCTGCATCATTAATTGCAAAGCAATGCAATCAAAACCACAATGAGATACCATTTCACACCCACTAGGAACCAAAATAAGAAAGATGGACAGAAACAGATGTTAGTGAGATATGAAGAAATTAGAACTCTGATGTATTGCCAATGGGAATATAAAATAGTGTAGCAGATTTGAAAAACAGGAGATTCCTTAACCTAAGCATGGAGTTGCTATGTGATCCAGCAATTTGACTTCTTGATATGCACTCAAAAGAAATGAAAACATGTCTTCTCAAAAGCTGCTACAAAGATATCCATAGCAATATTATACTTTGGCCACCTGACACAGAAAACCAACTCATTGGAAAAGATCCTGATACTGGGAAAGATTGAGGGCAGGAGGAGAAATGGGTGACAGAGAATGAGATGGTTGGATGGCATCACTGACTCAATGGATATGAGTTTGAGCAAACTCTGGGATATAGTGAAGGACAGGGAAGCCTGGCCTGCTGCAGTCCATGGGGTCACAGAGTCAGAAATGACTTAGTGATTGAGCAACAACAAAAAGAAAAAAACTCAAATGTTAATCAATTAATGAATGGATAAGCAAAAAGACATATGTTGTTTAGTTATAAAAATAAATGAAGTATTAATGCATGTGGCAACATGGATGTAAACATTATCCTAAGTTGAAGATACCAGATACAAGGGAGCTCATGTTATATGATTCCATTTATATTAAAGTTCTGGAATAGACAAATCCATAGAGACAGAAAGTACACTAGTGATTTCCAGGACCTGAAGAAATTAGGGAAATGGTGAATGACTGCTAAATTATAAATGATATCTTTTCAAGGGATCTAATGTTCTGAGATTATCAATGGTAATGGTGGACAACTTTCTGAGTATACTAAAAGCTTTGAATTGTACACATAAAAGGGGTACTTTTTTTTGTCATATGGATTGTATCTCAATTTAAAAAGGAAAAACAATCTTATACATAAAAGGTCAATAATAAAAGAAGCTAATAGCACAGTCTAAGGCTCCCAACATTGTCAAGTACATAAATTTGAACCTGGGGGAGAGTTAGCATCTCCAGAACCTCACAGATTGTCAAGCAAGTTGGGAAGAAGGTGACCTGCTTGTGAAAACAAGGCCCCAAGAGACTGGATAGGACTTGCAGTTAGAAATAGAGAAAGGGACATAGGGAGGGAATCTGAGACTAACACTGTGTTCACCCATTGCATTCTTTCTCATGGTTTAGTTATCAGAGCCAATTAAATTTCCTTTTTTTCCACTTAAGCCATTGGGTTGGATTTCTGTCACTTGCTAGTAAAATTCGGGAATAATAGCTGTGTTTAAAGAAAAACACTACTCAAAATGACTCAAACCATTATAACACTAAAAATAGGAGTGTATTGCATGGTGATGAATGAAAGTGAAGATACAAGAGGGTTGTATTTCAATACCATTGGCCAGAAAGTTGCTAATGGATAATTTAAGCTCAAATCTTTAATATGATGATTCTGAAATGTGAATAAAATATCTTGATAAGATCAAAGCTCACTATGTTCAGGAAACATATGATTGTGAATTATCAAGCCTGATTGTTATAAGCAACCTGTGCTTGACTAATCTCTATGTTTTAATGCTGTGCGCAAGCTCTTATATTACTGCTATGGAATTATTTTCTGGGCCACAGAATAAAGTAGCTCAAACAGTGGATTTCTTTCCACATATAAATATGTCTTATATTTCAGGTTTTTGAGAAATGAAAACTATTTCCCACTATTCCTTTCTTTACTAAATTATTTGGCTTAGCATAATTTTAAAAAATCTTCAGATCTTTTTGCTATTAGTAAAATCAATTAATCTAGTGAAATAATGCTAGTAATTTTCATTATGTTTCCTCAGAGTGTACTTAAGGGGTCATTGTTACCAAATTCACTATTTTTGTACCTATTAAAATGTACCCAAGGAATGAAATTATAAATTATTTACTTATATAATAATCCCTTTTATACTATTAAAGAATAAAATAATTGAATTTTATGTCCCAACCCTCCAGGAGGAATCCATAATATCTTAAATTAGCCTGATTAATTTTCTAGTAATAAATGGGTATCTGATAACTTCCCGTCCCCAAACAAATAACAAATGAAATACAAGAAATGACTGAATTATCTTAGTTGATAAAAGAAAATGCACAACACACACACAAATACTAACCTGATTCTAAATGATATCTAGAGTAAGCAACCACTGATAAGTGAACAGATTAATGCACAGATACACACAGACACATAAAACAGAAGCAGATCTGTAAATCAACTATACCTCAATAAAAATATTTTTTAAAAAGCTGTTGATAAAATTTTAATGAATTATGGAAGTTCTATAAAAGAAGATGATCTTCCAAAATTATCTGGATTAACTGAAGACCAAAACCTAACTTCTTATAAAGATATATTATGTGAGTGTTTGAAAGACAAAGACATAAAGAGATAGAGACAAAGGAAGAGAAAACATAGATAAAAGATTACAGTTATCCCTCCTATCTGCAGCATCTGTTTTCTTGGATTTAACCAACCATTCTGGATGGAAAATATTTGGAAAAAAAATTCCAGCAAGTTCTGAACAATGTGTGCTGGCAGCTATTTATATAGCATTAACATTGTATTTACAACTATTTACATAGTATTTCCATAATATTAGGTATTACAGATAAATCTAGAGATGACTTAACATATACAGGAGGACATGTGTAGGTTACATATAAACATTGCCATTTTATATAAAAGACTTGAGCATCCATGAATTTTGGCCCTGGGACCAATTCTCCACAGATACCTAGGGTGAGTGTATTTTAAGAAATATGGTTTTCACCCTGGAAGTTCCTAATAACAGTGTGACAATACTCGCTTGACTAACAGTACAAAAAAATCCTTTACTTTTGTAGGCAGAATGTACTGCAATTTGGGGTAAATACACTTTTATTTTTTAAAGCACATTTGAACAATCTTCCTGAAGTAAAGTCACAGAGAAAATGTAACAATTTATAAAATATATGTGTAGGAATTGCTGTGTGCCTATAAAGTAATTTATTGATATAGCAGGAGTTTTGTTTCTATGTAATCTATGTCTATTGACCAATTCATACGAATTATTTAGCCTTTGGACATTTTTTTATAAAATAGATGGCCCAGTCTTCTGGTCAGTTAGATTCAGTCCTTAACACATAGAATATTTCTATATAGCTGGATTTTTGTCAGGAAATAGGTTTAATTTTTATATTGTGTATATTTTGGTTCCTCTATGAGCCTGCTTATCCAGTATTTCCCTAGTTAGGCTGCATTCTGTGTGGCAGATCCATGATAAATCTAATGCAGAATTTTTTTTTAAAAATGAACAGCTTCTGTAGCATAGAAAGAATTGCTTTACATGTTATTAAGAAGAGAGGCTGAATGCTAAGATGGCCCCTGTCCCAACCTAATGGATAAAACACCTTTATTTGTTGGCTATTATCACTGGGCAGGATTCTCAATACCTGTGGGACACGACTGAGCGACTGAACTGAACTGATGGGCTGCCAACTCCTAAACTATGAGCATGTCTCCCTAAGAAATGGAGGGTGGCCTTTCAGAGCCATTGCTAATCAATTATTTGTATCCTCATTTCATACAAACTTTGCACTACTTGTTTGCTATTTCAGTGATAAACTGAAATGACACACTACTGAGGCCATCCAGAATTAACATTCTTGCCAGTCTTCGAATCCAGTCCAGCAATTTGTGGTCTAATTCAGCTCATTTGTCATTCCACAAAGTAAGTAGGATTGATTAAAATCATTTTGTGATCCCACTGCATTTGTCACAGTTCAAATAAGTAATCACAGGCTATATTAAGGATAATCATATAAATCTAAATATATACTTTAATGGAGCAAATGATAAAAGACATATAGGGAAACAAAAATGTACATCTAAGAAGTCTTCAGCATGCTAGATGCATCTACTAGTGAAAAACAATTCAGCAGCTTTAATGTCAACAAAATGATTTAATGAATGACAACAAAAAAAGATTAATATTCTCAATTTTGCCCCTGTGATTTAATAAGCATGAAAATAATCATAGGAAATATTTTTCAGCTCCCTGAGATAACCAACTACCTAATGCATAAGAGAGAGAGATGGCTAATGACTCCTACTACGTGGATGTTATACATAGGTATAGGAAGATCCTCTGAATCTTCCCACTCCAGTATTCTTACCTGAGAAATACCATGGACAGAAGGAACCTGGTGTTCTACATTCCATAGGGTCACAAGGAGTAGGACATAACTTAGCGACTAAACAATAGGCTATTTATACATCAGTTCAATTCAGTTCAGTCGCTCAGTCGTGTCCGACTCTGTGACCTCATAAATTTACACATAGATATAGGATATTTATAGGGTTTCCCAGGTGGTGCTAGTGGTAAAGAACCAGCCTGCCAATGCAGGAGAGATGTGAGATGCAGGTTCGATCCTTGGGTCGGGAAGTTCCCCTGGAGGAGGGCATAACAATTCACTCCTGGAGAATTCCATGGACAGAGGAGCCTGGTGAGCTAAAGTCCATGGGATAGCAAAGAGTTGGACACGCCTGAGTGAATTTCACTTCACATACGATATTTATACATAAGTGCCTAGAGTAAGTCATGAAACAACTCTTAAGTATCCCCCTGAAGCATTAATTTTAATCAAGTAGTTGGTAATAAGTTAAATATTTTCCACAAAACAAATCTTAGATATCCCCCTGAAGCATTAATTTTAATCAAGTAGTTGGTAATAAGTTAAATATTTTAACTCCTCTAATATACTATATATATAATATTTTCTCATCAAAATCAGCATAGGTGTATGTGAAGTAGAAGATAAAATTTATTTGAATTTTGGAGATTAAAAAGAAATGCCAAAATTCAAAGAAATGCCAGATGTTAAGGGAGCAGTTTGCCTATACTTCACAATATTTACTCCCCGTGACATTAGAGATACAACAGTGAAATGTTTGAGAAGCATTGATACAGGATCTTAAAAGTAATATTATTAAGAATAATTAGTAAGTACCTCTGTTACTAATTAGAGACCAGAGAAGAATGCATCACATTTAATAAATAACACATAGTAGATTCGATTGGTGTCCCACCCAGATGTTCTTTACCTCACAGTAACCACCCCGCCCAGTTCTTATAATTATTGGTTGCTGCTAAGTCCTGTTCAGACTGTATGAACTGTAACTCGCCAGGCTCCTCTGTCCATGGGATTCTCCAGGCAAGAATACTGGATGGAGTTGCCATTTCCTTGCTAGGGGATCTTCCGGACTCAGGATCCAAGCCATGCCTCCTGCATTGCAAGCAGATTTTTAGCTGAGCAACCAGGGAAGCTTTTATTGGCTGCTAGTAGCTCAGAGATGCTCCCTATTGTGGTCGACTGCTCTTAGCCAACCAA
This sequence comes from Nanger dama, assembly GCA_917880005.1. Lineage (NCBI taxonomy): Eukaryota > Metazoa > Chordata > Mammalia > Artiodactyla > Bovidae > Nanger > Nanger dama. The sequence goes on along the minus strand of CAKJTW010000009.1, from coordinate 33,997,166 downwards.
ATCCATCTTATCTGTACTGTTACAATAGCTCCCAGATGATGGCTAAAGGCTAAGAAAGGGCCGACTCTAAGGTGGGATTCCTGTTCCAGGACTGCCTCTGAAGGGGTCATCCTGGAGTGGGTAACCTATCCCTCCCTTCTCCAGTGGATTTCCCAACTCAGGAATTGAACCTGGTTCTTTTGCATTGCAGGCATATTCTTTACCAGCTGAGCTACCAGAGAAGCCCGAAGCTAGATTACAGCCAAGACCAAATCCATGCCATTTCCTTCTACCTTCAATCTCTGTCTCCTGAGATGATTCCCTCAATGAATCACTTGCACAAGAATCCTGTTCAAGCTGTGCTTCTGAAGAACCAATCATAGGCATCATGTTTCTGCTTGTCTCCACAGGCCTCTACTAATAATAGTGTGAGATGCCTAAACTTTCCATGAAAAGTGAAAGTGAAGTCATTCAGTCGTGTCCGACTCTTTGCTTGAGACCCCATGGACTGTAGCCTACCAGGCTCCTCCCTCCATGGGATATTCCAGGCAAGAGTACTGGAGTGGGTTGCCATTTCCTTCTCCAGGGGATCTTCTTGACCCAGGGATCAAACCTGAGTCTCCTGCATTCCAGGCAGACGCTTTAACCTCTGAGCCACCAGGGAAGGCTTTCCATAGTTTGTCCTAACTGTGCCCAGCCAGTGGCTTCTGGGCTTTTGCTTTTCTCCTTGGTTACACCTTTGTGAACCCTTCCCTCCAGGAAATTGCCTAGATTTGTATAGTTTCTTTATCACCCCATCTTTGACTTGGTTTTTCCATTCTCTTAGGATTGGGATTCATGGCTTCCCTGATAGCTCAAGTGGTAAAGATCTGCCTGCAGTACAGGAGACCTGGTTCTATCCCTGGGTTGGTAAGCTCCCCTGGAGAACAGAATGGAAGTCCACTCCAGTATTCTTGCCTGGAGAATCCCACGGACAGAGGAGCCTGGCAGCCTAGAGACCTTGGGGTGGCAGAGAATCGGACATGACTGAGGGACTAACACTCATTTTTCATTGGAACTGGGGGAACTTTATCCTCATGAGTCTGGAAAGGAACTTCAAAGACAGCTTCGAGCAGAAGAGTGTATAATATATGGAAAATCAACCCACTTCAATCTTTTTTTAATTATTAGTTCTTTTATCTTTACATCCAATTAAAATATGCACTTCTTTACTTTATACCCATTTCGTGGTTTTGGACTTGGTTTTTGTGGATGTAAAGAATAGCTCCTTAAATACTTCATAAAAAGACGGCTCACACAAGTAAGATGGTAAAAAATGACCCATTAGATTGTGTTTAGGTCATTTTGCCCAGAGCCAGTTCTTTAAAAGCCATTTCACCAGACAATGTTCCAAATGACTAGTTTACCTAAATACTTGTATCTTTAACTATTTAGTTTTAATTCAATGGAAGTTCTCACTTGGTTTTCAAAACAGGCCAAGGGGCTGAAACAAATAGAATATTTCTCATATTATTATAATAAGGCAAAATGCAAAACAGTCAAATGAAATTAAATGCTTAGAAGAAGCAAGTAAATTCTTCAAGTTGATCATTCCAAGGATTTTATTTTGCTTCTGGGAAGTTGTTGTCTGCTTGGCTTGCATCTGTTAGATATCTAGGCTACATATACTTAATTTTTTCCATTCTTCCATATTTTAGAACTGAATTCCATTTATTTATATTCATTTAAATGTCCTTAGTGTTGTGGGAGTTAATCTATCCTCAAATAGGTTCAATTTCCTGTAATTCATCTCACTTATTAATATAAATATCACTTCCAACTTAAATTGTAGTTCAGTTCAGTTCAATTCAGTCTCTCAATCCTGTCTGTTTCTTTGCGACCCCATGGACTGCAGCATGCCAGGCTTCCCAGTCCATCACCAACTCCTGGTGCTTGCTCAAACTCATGTCCATTGGGTCGATGATGCCATCCAACCATCTCATCTTCTGTCATCCCATTCTCCTCCTGCCTTCAATCTTTCCCAGCATCAGGGTCTATTCCAATGAGTCATCTCTTCACATCAGGTTGCCAAAGTATAGGAGCTTCCGTTTCAGCATCAATCCTTTGAAAGACTATTCAGAATTGACTGGTTTGATCTCCTTGCAGTCCAAGGGACTCTCAAGCGTCTTCTCCAACACCGCAGTTTGAAAACATCAGTTCTTTGGTGTTCAGTTTATTTATTGTTCAACTCTCACATCCATATGTGACTACTGGAAAAACCATAGCTTTGACTAGACAGACCTTTGTCAGCGAAGTAATGTCTCTGCTTTTTAATATGCTGTCTAGGTTTGTCATAGCTTTTCTCCCAAGGAGCAAGCGTCTTTCAATTTCATGGCTGTAGTCACCATCTGAAGTGATTTTGGAGCCCAAGAAAATATAAAGTATGTCACGATTTCCATTGTCTCCCCATCTGTTTGCCATGAAGTGATGGGACTGAACTCCACGATCTTCGTTTTTTGAGTGTTGAGTTTTAAGCCAAATTTTTCACTCTCCTCCTCTTTCACTTTCATCAAGAGGCTCTTCAGTTCCTCTTAACTTTCTGCCATAAGGGTGTTGTCATCTGCATATCTGAGGCTATTGACATTTCTCCCAGCAATCTTGATTCCAGCTTGTGCTTCATCCAGCCTAGCATTTCACATGATGTACTCTGCATATAAGTTAAATAAGCAGGGTGACAATATACAGCCTTGACATATTCCTTTCACAATTTGGAACCAGTCCGTTGTTCCATGTCCAGTTTTAACTCTTGCTTATTGACCTGCATACAGATTTCTCAGGAGGCACATAAGGTGATCTTGTATTCCCATCTCTTTCAGAATTTTCCATACTTTGTTGTGATCCACACAGTCAACAAAGATTCACACAGGGGACTTCCCCTGTGGCTCAGTTGGTAAACAATCTGCCTGCAATGTGGGAGACCTGGGTTCAATCCCTGAGCTGAGAAGATTCCCTAGAGAAAGGAAAAGCTACACTCCAGTATTCTGGCCTGGAGAATTCCATGGACTGTATAGTTCATGGCATCACAAAGAGTTGGACGCAACTGGGTGACTTTCACTCACACAGTCAAAGACTTTGGTGTAGTCAATGAAGGAGAAGTAGAAGTTTTCTGGAACTCTCTTGCTTTTCCTATGATCCAAAGGATGCTGGCAATTTGATCTCTGGCTCCTCTGCCTTTTCTGCATCCAGCTTAAACATCTGGAATTTCACGGTTCACATACTGTTGAAGCCTAGCTTGGAGAATTTTGAGCATTACTTTGCTAGCATGTGAGATGAGTGAATTGTGTGATAGTCTGATAATTCTTTGGCATTGCCATTCTTTCAGATTGGAATGAAAACTGACCTTTTCCAGTCCTGTGGCCACTGCTGAGTTTTCCAAATTTGCTGACATATTGAATGTAGCACTTTCACAGCATCATCTTTCAGGATTTGAAATAGCTCAACTGGAATTCCATCACCTTCACTAACTTTGTTCACAGTGATGCTTCCTAGATCCACTTGACATCAGACTCCAGGACGTATGGCTCTAGATGAGTGGTCACACCATCGTGGTTATCTGGGTCATTAGGATCTTTTTTGTACAGTTCTTCTGTGTATTGTTGCCACCTCTTCTTACTATCTTCTGCTTCTGTTAGGTCCATACCATTTATATCCTTTATTATGCACATCTTTGCATGAAATGTTCCCTTGGTGTATCTAATTGTCTTGAAGAGATATCTAGTCTTTCCCATTCTATTGTTTTCCTCTGTTTCTTTGCATTGATTACTGAGGAAGGCTTTCTTACCTGTCCGTGCTCTTCTTTGTAACTCTGCATTCAGATGCTTATATCTTTCCTTTTCTCCTTTGCCTTTAGCTTGTCTTCTCAGCTATTTGTAAGACCTCCTCAGAACACCATTTTGCCTTTGTGCATTTCTTTTTCTTGGGAATGGTCTTGATCACTGCTTCCTGTACAATGTCATGAACCTCTGTCCATAGTTCTTCAGGCACTCTGTCTGTCATATCTAATCCATTGAATCTATTTGTCCCTCCCACTGTATAATTGTAAGGAATTTGATTTAGGTCATACCTGAATGGTCTATTGGTTTTCCCAACTTTCTTCAATTTAAATCTAAATTTTTCAATAAAAAGTTCATGATCTGAGCCACAGTCAGCTCCCAGTCTTGTTTTTGTTTACTGCATAGAGCTTCTCTATTTTTGGCTGCAAAATAATATAATCAATCTGATTTCAGTATTGACCATCTGGCAATGTCCAAATGTAGTGCCATCTCTTGTGTTGTTGTAAGAGGGTGTTTGCTATGACCAGTGTGTTCTCTTGGCAAAATTCTGTTAGCCTTTGTCTTGCTTCATTTTGTACTCCAAGGCCAAACTTGCCTGTTACTCCAAGTATCTCTTGACTTCCTATTTTTGCACTCCAGTCCCCTATGATTAAAGGGACATCTTTTTTTGGTGTTAGTTCTAGAAAGTCTTGTAGGTCATCATAAAACCATTCAACGCAGCTTCTTTGGCATTAGTTGTTGAGGCATAGACTAGGACTACTGTGATATATGGTTTGCCGTGGAAATGAACAGAGATCATTCTGTCATTTTTGAGATTTCACCCAAATACTGCATTTCAGACACTTTTGTTGACTATGAGGGTTATTCCATTTCTTCTAAGAGATTCTTGCCCACAGTGAAGTGATGTGGCTCAGTTGTGTCCGACTCCTTTGTGACCTCAATGACTGTAGCCTACCGGACTGCTCTGCCCATGGGGTTTTCCAGGCAAGAATACTGGAGTGGGTTGCCATTTCCTTCTCCAGGGGAACTTCCCAACCCAGGGATCGAACCCGGGTCTCCCACATTGTAGGCAGACGCTTTACCATCTGAGCCACAAGAGAAGCCCACAGTTGTAGATATAATGGTGATCTGAATTAAATTCACCCATTCCAGTCCATTTAGTTCACTGATTCCTAAAATATCACTGTTCACTCTTGCCGTCTCCGGTTTGACCACTTCCAATTTGCCTTGATTCATGGACCTAACATTCTAGGTTCCTATGCAATATTGCTCTTTACAGCATTGGACTTTACTTCCAACACCAGTCACATCCATAACTGGTCACTGTTTCCGCTTTGGCTCCATCTCCTCATTCTTTCTGGAGTTATTTCTCTACTCTTCTCCAGTAACATATTGGGCATCTACCATCCTGGGGAGTTCATATTTCAGTGTCATATCTTTTTTTTTTCCTTTTCATACTGTTCATAAATTGTAGTAGTATATTCTATAAGTGACTTCTTGAGAAGCCCAAGATAAAGATTTTGTTTTCACCTTTAAGATTTTCTTTCTTTTTTTTTGAGTTGTGAGTGGCATTCAACCATTGATGGTGGAAATTAAAAGTACTATCAACAGTCTTGAAAGCAGCTTGGAAGCACGTATCAAAGCTTTTAAAAATGACCTTTCTCTTTGAAACACTAAATCAGTTTTTAAAGAAATAATCAGATATATTAGAAAAACTCTGGTTGGTCCATCTCCTGTGCCTTTCTTTCTGTGTATCTCCTTTACTCTCACTATGCTGCCACACTCACCACACTTCTGACACCAGATGTGTGGAGGTTTTTCCCACACCAGAAGTTCTCTGACACCAGCTGGGTATCCTACAACTTAACTCAGTTCTATCTCCATCTACCTGGAGACAGTTTCAGATCCCATATGTTAAAGGATCAGTCCTATAAGACTCTTGCCACCTTTTGTTTGATGTTGATCTTAAGTAGTAAGTTTGTGGGGTAACCACAGCTTCCATTTACCTGACTACAAGTCAGAGGTCCCAACCACTTCCTCTTTCTTTGGATTTGATTAATCTGCTAGAGCACCTCACAGAACTCAGGGAAACACTTATGTTTACCAGTTTCTTAAAGGATTTGGTAAAGTATACAGATGAACAGCCAGATGAAAAGGTGCATAGAGCACACAGGGTGAGGACTGGGAGAGTCCCATATACTGGAGCTTCTGTCCTTGTGGAGTTGGGGTGTGTCACCCTCCTGGTATGTAGATGTGTTTACCAGCTTCACAGCACTTTAAACTCATACTATTGGGAATTTTATAGAAGTTCCATCACATGCTGGTAAGCTGGTAAGTCACTTTAGTTGTGTCCGACTCTGTGCGACCACATAGACAGGAGTCCACCAGGCCCCCTATCCCTGGGATTCTCCAGGCAAGAACACTGGAGTGGGTTGCCATTTCTTTCTCCAATGCAGGAAAGTGAAAGGTGAAAGTGAAGTCGCTCAGTCATGTCCGACCCTCTGCAACTCCATGGACTGCAGCCCACCAGGCTCCTCTGCCCATGGGATTTTCCAGGCAAGAGTACTGGAGTGGGGTGCCATTGCCTTCTCCAGCACATAGGCATGATAAATCATTAGCTCCATTTTTAGCCCTCCTCCCTGGTGACTCAGAGGTTAAAGCGTCTGCTTCCAATGCAGGAGACCTGGGTTCGATCCCTGGGTCGGGAAGATCCCCTGGAGAAAGAAATGGCAATCCACTCCAGTATTCTTGCCCGGAGAATCCCATGGACAGAGAAGCCTAGTAGGTTACAATCCACGGGGTCGCAAAGAGTTGGACACGACTGAGTGACTTCACCTCCACATTCCCTTCTCAAGAGAATGGGTGGGCAATGCTAAAAATTCTAAGCTTCTAATCATGGCTTGGGAAACCCCGATTGCTCAGCAGGTAAAGAATCTCCTTACAGCGCAGGAGGCGTAGGAGATGTGGGTTCAGTCCCTGGGTCAGGAAGATGCCCTGGAGGAGCGTGTGGGAAACCCACACCAGTATTCTTGTCTGGAGAATCCCAAGGGCAGAGGATCCTGGAGGGTGACAGTCTATGAGGTCACAAAGAGTCAGACATGACAGAGTGGCTAAGCATGCACACGTGCAATCACGGCTTGGTATTTCTGGTCACCAGTTTCCATCCAATAGCTCACCAGGAGTCACTTCATTAGAATAAAAGACACCCTTGTTATCCATGAAATTAAAAGATTTCAGGAGCCCTGTGTCAGGAATTGGGGTCAAAGACCAAATATTAAAAGCACAGTTATCACCTAGGGAATTAGAAGGGTTTTTGAAGCACTGTGCTAGAAACCAGGAGCAGAGAACAATATACATTTTCTTTAATCTCACATCAGACGTGAAGGTGAAATTAATTTCTGAGATATTAATTGTGGCATTTTTTTATTGAAAATTTAAATGAAGAGGACAGAACTATGATTAGTTTTGGAAATGGATTGACACAGAATCCAAAAATTTTTGTTAAGAATTCAACCTTTCTTTGCCTCTTGATTCTGTTCTTTATTTTTATATGGTGACCCCTAGGACAATATTTGTGTGTCTACCATTTATTAACCCAAAATGTTAATGTGTCCCCCTTGAACAATTTTGTGTCCAGAAAGCAAATATCTCTTGATGAGTTTATAAGCTTATAACAGTTTATAACAATATGTTTATAGTTTATAACAATAAGCTCTACCTCTGGCCCTTAGAGTAGAAGCAACCCCACCCAGACTGTGAGTTGAAAGTAAAGGAAAACTAATAAAAGTAAAAGGAAATTTATCATAAGAAGAAAGAATGTTTTCTAGGTGACAGAAACTAAAGACACCCCCTCAATGATGATTTGAAAATGTGATAAATTGCTATGTATGTATTAAAAGTCATGTTGTTAAAGCATATTTAGTTATATAAAAAAATGCTTAAGGTAAAATGTCACATTAAAAAAGTAGAGGAATAGCAAGTGTGAACATCTGAGGCAGAATCAATTTTGACCTGTGAAAAATGAAGAATTATAAAAGCTCAAGCATAATAAAGAAGAGGGAAAAAAAAATCTTTGTAAACAAGACTGGAGAAATAAGCAGAGTCCAGATCATGAAGCATCTTATTGACCATAGCATTGATTTTAGCCTTTTTTCCCAAGTTCAAAGAAAAGCATCATACAATATTTTAGCAAGAAGTTTTCATGACACAAATATCTTTAAAGAACAATGTGACTAGGATATAGAAAATGGATTAGAGAAGGGAAAGTGTAGAAGCAGGAACTAACAGGATTTCCTGGGAAAATCAACATTCCTGTATCTGTTTAGTTCTGTGTTTAATCCACATCCAGTGATCTCATCACCCATTTATTACCTATGTTATGCCATTTGGCACACACCAATTCCAGGAGGGCAGGGATACCCACACTTTAGCCCTCTTTTTGGATCTAAGCTATACCAGGCGACGCTTGTAAAATCTTTATGTGTATGAGCTTCAAGACAACGTTCAAGATTTCAAAGACTTTATAACAGTTCTTTAAGTTGGATTAAAACATTGTATTTAAAATGTTAAATACAATGTATTTATCTTTTTCTATTATCAAATATTAAATAACAAAATTATTCCATCTTACTAAGCAGAAAGAAGGTCTCTTTGGACCTTAAACTATATTCTATAATTTTTGAGAAATTACTGAACCCAGAGGGTATTTATGAGAATATCATCATGATTAGTTGAAAAATAATAGCATTCAAGTAAAATTGACTTGAACTATACTGTCATCCCTGGTATTTGCTGAGATTTGTGAGATTTTTACAGACAATGTAAAATTGCTAAAGGATAAATAAAACAGTTTAGAACAATTTTGTGCTCTAGGCTTTTTAAAATTGGTTCCCATAATATTTATGTTGTTTTCCTGATATTTAAGCTTATATGTTCAGTTAACTTTTATTAGTTCTATATACATGTAAATTTGGAATAAAAATTTTTGAATTTCTTCTAACCAAAAGGCCTTAGCACTTAATATTTAGCAAAATCCTTTGTGGTAGATAGTAGTGTTCCTATTTGAAAAACAAAAATATAGAAGATGAGAAAATTTCTCCAAGTTATCTAGTGAGTTGGTAAATTTAACCTTGCTCTGTACATATATTGACAAATCATAATTTACATTTTTATATTCTTGCTGTGATTTCAAATATTTTCAGTTCTACTTGTTCTTTACTAATTTATTCACTGATATCCCAAGAAGAGCATGAACTTGAGAGTAGGAATTGTTTCTTGGATGCACAGTAGACCCTTAGTAAATAGTTTTAAATAAATGATCACTTAAAAGAATTTATTTTTCCATTGTAGTAGATAGAAACAGTGAAGCCTTATTAGTTATAGAAAGTCTTCACTGACTTGGAATAATATAATTTGCTAGTACTACTCCCTGGAAAGACAAATTTTGAGTATATTAAAAACACACATGCATATACAATATATGGCATTTAGTTTTTAGAAACATGACTCTTATGTAACTACTTTAAGGAAACCTCCTTGGGGCTGATCTCAAGTATATGGTCTTCAAAGAAAGCTGAGACTATGGGGATGAAGTACATATAGGCAAATTGGCATCATTTGTCTTTGGATAGAATTTCAGCCGAAGGAGACTCAAGACTATGTTGACATGGCCAAGTATCATTTAATGCCACTTCTGGGCATTTCAAAAATTTCACGGAAAATACAGTTCTCAGGTTTCTTATTTAATAATATGAGCAGTTGCCAGTGATGGGAAAATGCCAAACCTATTTCAATTTTGAGGTTACCAGATCTAATTTACTCAAAATCAAATCTTATCTCCTAAAAACAGTTGCTACTAAAGACTTATGGAAGAGTATTACTTACAAACACATCTATGCCTACAGAAATAATGTTAAAAACGTACTTCAATTTCTGTATTGTTTTGTTTTTGCAATCAAATTTAGTTTAAATGGGTTTTGATTCCTTAGCAAAAATGATATGTATTATAGAAAAAGGAATGGTGGATTTTCCCATGAGACCCTAGAAAACTCAGGTTTTAACTTAAAAAGCACACATAATTAATTTAATCCATTCAATATATACTGAAAAGTAGTTTATTTAATGAACTACTTTTGAATGAAATACTAAAGTTGAATGAAGTTATTTAAGTTGACTACCTGGTAAAGTGTTGCAGTTCTAATGTAGTCAACATATGCCTTTTAAATACTCTCTTCCTACTTTGAGTACTCAACTAAAGATGATATTATAGAACTATGTTGTCATAGTTTCTCACCAATCTAATGATGAATTTGATTAGATTTGGGTTTGATCTGTTATAGTGAGGTTGAATAGCTGGTGGTGTATATGGATGTGATATTTCTCTCATAAAATAACAATGAATCTCATTTATTCTTCAAACTGCTCCAAACCAGGTAAAAAACCTCATTGGCAGTTTCCAAGGAGCCTCTGAGGAAGCAATGTGATGACATCCATCTCCACCTAGCATTCAAATTACTTTATTATTTTCCATTTTTGTTTTATTTCCCCTTTCTTCTCCCTTTTCTTCTGGGTTTCAAAGGTCTTATATTTTGTTTTGTTTTCGCATTTTAGCTGTGTTGCACGGCATGTGAGATCTTAGTTCCCTGACCAGAGATCTAACCTATGTCCCCTGCAGTGGAAGGAAGGAGTCTTAACCATTGGACCACCTCCCTCAGAGGTCTTTTGATTGTTTGTTTTCTTTGTTTATCTTTTCTCCTCCTCTATATGTTATGACTTCTGGAGAATGTTGGGTTAACATAATTTAGTGCTTTCCATAAAGTACTATGCACAGCACGGACTGACCAAAACCATAGAGTCATTCAACAAGCAAAGTCTATAGGTGTCATGCTTGGTTTCCTCAATGTTTCCACAAGCTGCCAATCATGGGTGGGGCCCCACAATTCTCATGTTTTCTGTCTTATGTCATTCCTCAGAGTTTCTCAAAACTAATGCTACTTAACAGAGCTTACAGACTAAATTTCAGAACAGACCTCTTCAGAGCTGACTGACAGGAGCAAGAGTTCACAAGGAGAAAACAACAGACAGCAACGCTAATGGCGCTGCTCTTGTTTTCACTCTTCGTGGTGCACACACACTCCCTTTGCCTTCTGTGCAGAGAGGACTGCAAGTCTTCCCTAGCTGCATCCAAAAATGGCATCTGGTTCCATCTCTTCATGGCAAATAGATGGGGAAACAATGGAAACAGTGACAGACTTTATTTTCTTGGGTTCCAAAGGCACTTCAGATGGTGACTGCAGCCATGAAATTGGAAGATGCTTGCTCCTTGAAAGAAAAACTGACAAACCTAGACAGCATATTCAAAAGCAGAGACATCCCTTTCCCGACAAAGGTCTGTCTAGTCAAAGCTATCGTTTTCCAGTAGTCATGTATGGATGTGAGAGTTCAACTGTGAAGAAAGCTGAGCGCCAAAAAATTGATGCTTTAGCTGTGGTATTGGAGAAAACTCTTGAGAGTGACTTGGACTATAAGGAGATCAAATCAGTCCATCCTAAAGGAAACCAGTCCTGAATGTTCATTGGAAGGATGATGCTGAAGCTGAAACTACTATACTTTGGTCCCCTGATGTGATGTACTGACTCATTTGAAAAGACCCTGATGCTCCAAGAGTTAGTGATGAACAGGGAAGCCTGGCATGCTGCAGTCCATGGGGTCGCAAAGAGTTGGACATGACTGAGTGACTGAACTGAACTGAACTGATGCGAAGAGCTGATTCATTAGAAAAGATCCTGATGCTAGGAAGGATTGAAGGCCAGAAGATAAGGGGACAACAGATGATGAGATGGTTGGATGGCATCATGACTCAATGGACATGAGTTTGAGTAAGCTCTGAGAGTTGGTGCAGTCCATGGGGTCACAAAGAGTCAGACGAGACTGAGCAACTGAAATGAAACAAACTGAACTGATAAGTCTACTGCTCTAAGCACCCAACTTAGAGATGGTCTTTCCCTCTATTATTTTCCTCTATTTCTTTGCCTTGGTCACTGAGGAAGGCTTTCTTATCTCTCCTTGCTATTGTTCAGGAACTCTGCATTCAGATGGGCATATCTTTCCTTTTCTCCTTTGCTTTAGCTTCTTTTCTCTTCTCAGCTATTTTTAAGGAGGAGAGTTCTGACAAAAACATGGTCCACTGGAGAAGGGAATGGCAAAACACTTCAATATTCTTGCCTTGAGAACCCCATGAACAGTATGAAAAGGCAAAAGATAGGACACTGAAAGATGAACTCTCCAGGTCGGTAGATGTCAAATATGCTACTGGAGATCAGTGGAGAAATAACTCCAGAAAGAATGAAGAGACAGAACCAAAGCAAAAACAACACCCAGTTGTGGATTTGACTGGTGATGGAAGTAAAGTTCAATGCTTTAAAGAGCAATATTGCATAGGAACCTGGAATGTTAGGCCCATGAATCAAGGCACATTGGAAGTGGTCAACCAGGAGATGGCAAGAGTGAACATTGACATTTTAGGAATCAGTGAGCTAAAATGGACTGGAATGGGTTAATTTAATTCAGATGACCATTATATCTACTACTGTGGGCAAGAATCCCTTAGAAGAAATGGAGTAGCCATCATAGTAAACAAAAGAGTCCAAAATACAGTATTTGGATGCAGTCTCAAAAACGACAGGATGACCTCTGCAAACCATTCAATATCATAATAATCCAAGTCTATGCCCCAACCAGTAATGCTGAAGAAGCTAAAGTTGAATGGTTCTATGAAAGCCTACAGACCTTCTAGAACTAACACCAGAGAAAGATGTCCTTTTCATTGTAGGGGACTGGAATGCAAAAGTAGGAAGTCATGAGATACCTGGAGTAACAGGTAAATTACTCCTTTTGACAAAAAGAGTTTTGCCAAGAGAATGCACTGGTCATAGCAAACACTCTCTTCCAACAACACAAGAAGACTCTACACATGGACATCACCAGATGGTCAATACAGAAATCAGATTGATTATATTCTTTGCAAACAAAGATGGAGAGGCTCTATACACTTAGCAAAAACAAGACTGGGAGTTGACTGGGGCTCAGATCATGAACTCCTTATTGCCAAATTCAGACTTAAATTGAAGAAAGTAGGGAAAACCACTAGACCAGTCAGGTATTACCTAAATAAAATCCCTTATGATTATACAGTGGAAGTGACAAATAGGTTCACTGGATTAGATCTGATAGAGTGCGTGAAGAACTATGGATGAAGGTTCATGACATTGTACAAGAGGCAGTGATCAAGACCATCCCCAAGAAACAGAAATGCACGAAGGCAAAATTGTTGTCTGAGGAGGCCTTACAAGTAGCTAAGAAAAGACTCTTTTTGGTTTTAAAATTAAACCATTTGTCTTCCCAGAGTCTCAGTTTCCTCAACTGTAAAAGGAGGATAATAGTTCTGAAGATTAAAAGAAATAATTTGTATTAAAGGCCCCGAGAAAACACACATAGAAACTGTTGTTATTTAGTGAATGTTTAAATGACCTCACACACACAGAGCACAGTGTTAGCCTTACTAGCAAATAGAATAATAGAAATGAATCAAACCATTCCTCTATACAAATACTGTACTCACGCTAGTGGAAGAGATGGTGTATGAGATTTCTCAGTGTACTATAGTGTTGTATACATAGACACATGATAGAAATACCTCTTACAAAGGTTTCACAAGCTGCTATGGGAACTGAAGCTTGGAGAGAGTGCTATTTCTTGGGCTCCTGGGAAGTTTCATAAAGGAACTAATTTTTTATCTGAGCCCTAGAAGGGAAGGAGGTGTGGAGTAGAACATTTATTGACATAATAACAATTACAACCAGCACTCCAGTAACATCAAGACTATGAGAGTCAGCTAGAAGACTGGCTTGAGACAGCCAACGTGCTGTCTTTATTATTTTCAGGATAAAGAGCCAAGGCTAGTATATGGGAAAAAGACAACTGAAGAAAGCAGTATCCACTCATAGTAAACATACACATGGCATTGTTAAAGGATTGAGCCACTTTGATAGAGTTGGTAGAAATTAGGTTGTCAAACTAAAAGAATATTCTTACAGTAATTATCTGCCATATTTAGTCACACTGTTAAGTCATACAGTAGGATAATTAAATAAAAATATTGAATAGGTGTATGTGTGGTTTTATACTCATGTGTTTATAATGAATCTATTTCCAGGCCCTGCTCTGTGTCCACAGACATACCTTAGGCTACTATGTCCTAACTGTCAACGGAATAAATTTGCTTAAAATTGCTTTAATTACTTAAGCTGATTTTCCAACTCAGTGTGTATATAGTAATTTCCTTTTCCTTCATGCTAAACTTTTCTCCAAGCAGTTTTCTAAGAAGCAACCTTTTTTTCCCCTGATTCTCAGAAAGTCCTGTGCTGGCTTACACATCCCTCCTAACAGTCCTTGAGTTCAGACAATTTGAATTCCTCATGTGGAGGAAACATTTATAAGTGAAAACCAATCTGCCCCTAAACAAACCAGGCAGCACAGGCAAGGAGGAAGCACAGAGGGGAGGCTGGGTGACAGATAAGTTGTGCTCTAGGATGCTGTTCGTGGCCTGTTGATTCCAGAATGAGCCTGTGTACACCGATGCTTACTATTGTCTTAGGTCAGTGTGTCCAGCATGTATCTGTGCATAAGACATCAACAGACAAATGCATGGGTCATGCTCAGTTGTTAAGTCGTGTCCGACTTTGCAACCCCATGATCAGTAGCCTGCCAGGCTCCTCTGTCCATGATTTCCCAAGCAAGAATACTGGAGTGGCTTGCTGTTTCCTTCTCCAGGGAAACTTCTTGACCCAGGAATTGAACCCGAGTCTCCTGCTTGGCAGGCAGATTCTTTACCACTGAGCCACCAGGGAATCCCCATGCATGCATTCAGCACGCCAAATTTGACACCAAAAAGACTATCCTGAACCAGTTAACACCTTTGCTTTGAGGGGAAAGGAAATGCTGCAGTCTAAACTTACACCGCTGTCCCTGCTGGGGTGGGCGTGCGTACGTGGAATAAACATCTAGGTGCATGCAAACCTTTCTTCTTCCCTTTGTGATATTGGTCAAATAATATAAAATGTTTACATCTCAGTGTCCTTATGTCATTATGGGGATATTTACACCAGCCTAATAGGGCTGTTGTGAATACAAAATGTATGCAAACCACTTAGCACAGCTCCTGATAAAATATAAGTCAGCTGGCATCATAAAGATTAATTACTCAGTTGAAGTTTTCTTTTAATGACAGTGCATAATGGCAGGACCTAAATGTTGGGAAGATAGGATAATGGATATAATTTGGAGGAAGTTATTTGATGAATGATATTATGGGGGAGATATCCCCTCATGCTACTATTGAAGTGGAGAGTATATATCAGTAATTTACCTACAAGTCAATGTTTTTTATCTTTAATTTTGCTTTTCTCACTACAGAAATCATTTATATTTTTATTGCTATAAATAAATCTATTTGGAAAGCCTTTGTAAAGTAAATTCCAGGGAAATAAGAGCATCTTTACGTGTGAGCATTAGAGATGAAGCCAATAACTTTCTTTTTGAATAACAGTCTTCCAATTTCTTTTTTTAAATTTTTATATTGGCACATAGTTAACTAACAATGTCATTAGTTCCAGATGTACAGCAAAGCAATTCTGTTATACGTACCCATGTAGCTATTCTTTTTCACATTTTTTTTCCCATTTAGGTTATTACAGAATATCAAGCAGCATTCCCTGTGTTATACAGTAGGTCCTTGTTGGCTTTCTATTTTAAATGTAGCAGTGTGTACTTGTTAATACCAAACTTCCAGTCTATCCCTAACAAGTTCATTTGTATCATTTTTCTTAGATTCTGTGTATACATAATATCATACGATATTTGTCTTTATTGACTTACATCATCTTCAGTCCCATCTATGTTGCTGCAAATGGTATTATTTCATTTTTTTAATGGCTGAGTAATATTCCTTTGTGTATATGTACCGTATCTTCTTTATCTGTCAGTGGGCATTTAGGTTGCTTCCATGTCCTCCTGGCTATTTAAATGACACTGCAATGAGCACTGGTTGCATGAATCATTTCCAACCATGTTTTTCTCCAGATATATGCTCAGCACTGGGATTGCTGGATCATGTTGTAGTTCTATCTTCAGTTTCTTAAGTAACCTCCATATTGTTCTCCACAGTGTCTGTGCCAGTTTACATTCCCACTAGTAGTGTAGGAGGGTTCTCTTTTCTTCATATCCTCTCCAGCATTCATTGTTCAGAGATTTTTGATGCTGCAATTCTGACCGGTGTGAGGTGCTATCTTGTTGTACATAGAGCCTAATTCTAATAACTAACAATAATTACAATATTTCAACAATTTTTCTTATTGTTCTGAGTTAAAGTGACAGTGTCTTCAAAAAGTTATAACTTATTAAAGGACTTAGACTTCCCAATGTATTTCCTCCAAAAAAGAAACTGCTCAGAATGAAAATGTTAATGCAATCATCATAACATCTGAGATTCCTTTTGAAAATTAGGACAGACCATATGTTGAAAGTACATTCACCAGGTACATCTCACTCACTGTTGCTTAGCAGACAGCTCAGGAAAAAATAGTGGCAAGAGACCTGGCTGACTGAAGCATGGAGAGAAATCATACACAGAGGAAGTAGTCTATTTCCTTTGTTCTTTATGTGTTCTATAAATATTTCATGTATTTATTGAAGCTATGTTATTGCTGGAAGTCAGCCTTCTCTCTTGTTGAAATCTTCCCCCATCCTTGAAGGCTAGAAATGTTTGAAATATAGGGAGTCTGCATTCCATGTGCATGTTTTCTTAATAGACAACACATGAAAATTAAGAGATGAAAATTTCTTAAAAGGAAAAGAAGGGGAAATATTTAGGACACCAAGAAAAATCTCTCAATACCCTGGAGCTGACCTCGGGTGATGGCATTTATCAAAATTCTATGAGTTGAAAATACATGCAAGTTTCAGTAGAAATGAGAGTCAGCATTTTCTTCTCACATCTCTGCCTTCCTTGGCCCATGTGGAAGGGAAGTCTTGGTGTGAGGGGCTTTATTAGAAAGCTGCCTGTGGGTGGTTCATAACCAATTGTACTTATTTCCAGTGCTAAAAGGGCAAAGTTCCTGTTTTTATAGTATACATCTTTGAGGGCGAGGGACCACTATTGGAAACGTCAACAAAATCATTCCATTCACTAACACAGAAGCCCAAAAGCTGACATGATGGAGGGAATCAGTAAATCAGGAGTCAACATGGAGTCCTTTTCCTTTGGAGACCCTGATGATCCTGTTGTTTCAGTCTTGTCTGGGATGGAAAATGAATAGAAACAAGTGGGAGCATTCCATCTGATCTTTGGTGAACACAGGTTCAGCTTATCTCTTTCACTCATGAACATCATCACTGCGGGACTAAGCACTGTTCTATTTAATCTCAATTTTCCTAAAACAAAGCACTAATAAGTTGAAAAGCATTGCTTCAAACCAGGGAAGAATAGTGCAATGCAAAAGTAGATACTAAAATCAATTCACACAAATTAAAAAGTGCCAAAATCTATGACAGACCATGAAATGGTTGGATGGCATCATTGACTCAATGGACATGAGTCTAAGTGAACTCTAAGAGATAGTGAAGGACAGGGAAGCCTGGTGAGGTTGCAAAAAGTCAGACATGACTTAGCAACTGAACAACAACAACAAAAAGTCAGTGACAAATTCCATGCTGTGTTGTGTCTTCTGAAGAAAGTATCTATGCTACTCAATATGTGCCAGACAACGTGGTAAGTGATGGATGACCCTTATCTTGTTTTTATTTAACAATTTTGAGTCTCAGCTTTACTGAGAAGGAAACTGAGACTTAGGTTGAGTTCTTGTCTGAGTTCTGGAGCTACTACATCAGAAAGCTGAATTCCAACCTTTGCTTGTCAGATTTACCACCTGAGCACCCAACCACTACATCGTCTAATTAGAAGTTATGGGGCTGTAGTTGTTTAAGAACGAGGCTGCTTTAACCATTATTACTGAAGTTCTTCTAAAGACATCTGTCCTCATTGATTGACACAACTATACGCTGCATTCACAGAAGTTCAAGGTATTTAATACTAGTGTTATCATATAATCCCCAGTCTTCCAAACTGGGACACTTTTGTGAAGTGAAGAATGTGCTAATAATACTTGGCTGAGAAAACAGGTATAAACCAGGACTGATCAAGTAAACTTGGAAAGTTTGTTTAGTCTACTCAAAGACAGTCTTAACCAATCATCTTATGATTAATGAATTTTCTAGCATGGGGCTTCCCTGGTGGCTCAGATGATAAAGAATCTGCCTGAGATGCAAGAGACTGGGGTTCGATTCCTGGGTTGGGAAGATCCCCTGAAGAAGGGAATGCTACCCACTCCAGTATTCTTGCCTAAAGAATTCCATAGACAGAGGAGCCTGATAGGCTATAGTCTATGAGTTGCATAGAGTCAGACACAACTGGGTGATTAACACTTTCACTTTTCATCCTAATAATGAGAGCTACAGTATAATGCTTGCTGCTAAGATCAAAATCTGGTTATATACATTGTCTCCATCATCTGCACCAATTTTTCAGGTAGGTTTATTACCTCCATTTTAAAAATGAGAGAGAGCAAGGATTCGGAGGAGACAGAAGACCTGCAAAAGGGCATTTAATTGTTAACAGGGAAAACTGGGATTTAGGACCAGGTCTATAACATTAACCCTTACTGCTTTCCTTTGGTTTTCTCTTGTTTCCTACACTGATAGGAAATTTTTAGTTATGGAAATTTCATCCCTTCTCAAGGGGGAACTTTGCTAGATTATCCTTTTAATAAAACATCATGTCAAAATGGCAGAATAAGTAAATGTGACTGTCTTCCTTCCCTCTCCAAATTCTTAAAAGTGACAGAATTTGGTTTTTAAAAAAGAATAGACCAATCAAACTGCAAATAGTGCCACCAGCAGACTAAACATTTTGAGCAATTTTGAAAATAACATAGAGTAAATGGGATCCGATTGTCATAAGATCTACAGCACAAACCATTTTGAGGGAGGAGCTGCTGCGGAGACGGGAGTGGATCTAGGGCACAATGTGCTCAGAGACAAAGGGTGCAGACAGAGGGTTCTTTTTGGCAATTGTCAGGATGAATCACTGGGGCTCTGATCCAGAAAAGTTAATAGACTGGCACCTGCGATTTTGCAGATTAATCGGCAGCAGAGATACCCCTTCAAGTTACAGTGGTGAGGATGGGGACACCTGGGAGCAAGGACAGTGCAGGACTGATGTGTAGCTGCTATAGACCAGCTAGACCAGTTGTTTAAATATTTTAAGACTTCTCTTCCAGTTAATTAATCAAAGCTACTCTCAGTTCCCTGAATCTCTCTACTGCCCAGGCTCCCAAACATTTCTTCCAAGATTCATCTTTCCCTTCATGACTCAGCACCCAAGGGGTAAGTCTCCAAGGGACTGAAAAGACCCCAGTCTGGTGCTCTGGTCAATGTCTATTCTGACTGCTTAGTAGCTATGCTGTGTAAGGGGAGCATAAATAGTCATAGACGTCTCAGATGATTGCTTACTCCTTTCTCAGTACCCACTCCTTGGTGGCTGGAAGTGGCTCTATAAGTTGTCTGAAGTCAATAAAATATGTATGGAAGTGACACATATCACTCCAGGATGAAAACATTTAGAAAATGCACACTTCACCTTCCATTGTGAAACCTGAAACTTTATGTAGAGATGTTAGACTCACAACTTGATGGAGTGCCTGTCACTCTGGGTCCCAAGGGACTGTGTAAATATTTGTCATTTGATGTCATTGAGATCTAGGGATTGAGTACTAAAACACCAGACCAGAGCCTGAATTAAACCTAATAACAGTTAAACATCTGTAGCATCCAATAGGAAGGGGATTGCTACTTACCGAGAAGCCAAGCTCAGTGCCATCAACAGCCTACTCTGCCTTTCCTCTGAAATAACCCTCAGAAGTGGCAGCCACCAGTAATCAAGGGTTCTCTAGTGTAAAGATAGCCAGAGAATAAACAGTGACAAAAAGAGATGCAAAAGATAAGGCAGGTTTCATAGACTGTGACCCTGGAGGAAGAAAAGACAGTCCACTCCAGTATTCTTCCTGGGATAATTTCATGGACAGAGGAGCCTCAAAGGCTTCAGTACACGGGACTGCGAAGAGTTGGACACAAAAGAAGTGACTGAGCACACAGACTGTGAAGATAGATTTGAAGATTCCAACAGCCACTTGAGAGACATCCAGAGGGTTGGAGAAATGATATGAAGCAACAGAAATAATTCTCAGGGCTTAGATAAAATTCAAATCTTTGATATAAAGTGACCCTTTAAGGGCTACACAATACAAATAAAGACAAACTTACTTATAGATTCTCAAATTACAAGACAATGATAAAGAGAAAATTCTGAATGCTGTTGAGGAGCCTGAGAAAAACTACAGGCTCAATAAACAAGAATAAGCTGGTGTCATAGTTTTATTGGTAGCTCAATGATTTAAATTTCAAAATTTTGATAAAATATTTTGATCCTAGAGATCAGTCCCTAATGGTGAGTGCTGTAGATCCAATGAATTCAGCAGCGACTTGAATAAAAGTTTCACTTAACAAGATGTATCATTGTAATGTAACAATTTCTCAATACTGTTGATATCCCAAACTCCTTCTGTCTAAAGATCACCGTCCTTTGGATGTGATTTTTCACTGTAATAAGTATCTCACAATAGTAAGATGGCTAATTGTTATAGTTTCACATCTGGCAGTCCAGAAAAGAAGAGCAAAGTAACAAAGGGAAAAAAGCCTATCCTACACAGGAAACTACTCAATATGCTGCCTGCATAGAAAAGGAAACTGTCCTAGATGTGCGCAGAAGAATTTTACCTACAGCTCTGTGGAAAGAGGGCTCCCCAGGTGGCTCAGTGGTAAAGAATCTGCCTGCCAAAGTAGGATTCAAAAGGAATCGGTCCCTGGGTCAGGTTTGATCCCTGGGTCGGGAAAATCCCTTGGAGGAGGATACAGCAACCCACTCCAATATTCTTGCCTGGGATAATCCCCTGGAGAGAGGAACCCCAGGCTATAGTCCACAGGACTGCGAGAAGTCTGAAATGAGAGACTGAGTGCATACTCGCACACTGTGGCAAGATCTGTAATCTATCTCTAGTTTCATAAAAGACTGGAAGTTGACTTCTTTTAAGAAGACGCATTCTACAGTAACCACAGTTGGAGGTACAACAGTAAGGAGAAATGAGAAGGTGGATTTTGGGCAGGAACTGAGCAGAGTATGCTTGTGATTTTTCTTAGTGTGACTCAGTAGTTTCAAGCTTCCTCTCCTTGAAGGCACACATTATCAACAAATGTGAAGATGATGACCTGCCCATTTGGAAATAAAGTTACACGACAGTCTCACAAAATATATTTTAAAAAATTCCTTTTGAATCATAGAGCAAAACATAAAATTATGAAAGTATTATAATTTTAGTGTTAGGTAGTTAGAATGGGAAAAAGGACTCCAAAATGGTGGTGGCCAAAAGACAAAGGAAAAAGCCCGAGAAAATGGAACAAAAGAAAATTCATGGACCAAAGTGAGAAATTCAGGTGAAATAAACACCCTCTTTTGGCTTGCCCAATTTGCATGGTGCAGGCTCAGCAGGAAAGAGACAAAATGTATAAAAGAGGAAATCAAAACAGATTGAGGCCTCTCCTTTGGGGTCAGCCTGCCCTCATGCCTTGAGGGTGTACAATCCTTTGTTTGCCGAATAAAACTCTGAGCTGTAACTGAGCTATAACACTGGTCATTTCAAACATTTCAAATCTTTGCTGAGGCGAGAAAGAGCCAAGGAAATTACACATTCCCCCTACATTAAACATTAAGGATTTTAGTTAAAAAAAAAAAAAAAAAAAAGAAAGCTTAAGTTAAAGGATTAACATTATTAACATTTACAAATACAAAACCTCTCTACAGCAAAAGAAACTAGAAAGAAAATGTAACTTGAAATGTTGAAGAAGGGTTCTCATAATTTTTCTTGTACCTATTATGTTTGAGTATTTTATTAAAGAGGATATATTCTTGAATTCTTTATGTAATTATTTGACATACAAAACAACAACAAACACACAAGCATTTTATTTTACTTAGTATGAACCAACATCTTTTTTCCACAATCTTATCTATTTTAGTTATGTAGTCTAACCAGGTCAAAACAAATCTAATGTTCCTCTAAAGTGATGACTATCTTTCAAATATTAGATGAACACAATCGCAATGTCATTCCTGAGTTTTCCCCTTGTCCAAACCAAATCTTTTTAATCACCTCAGTCATGGCTAAATTGAACGGTATTGGATTGCTTTTTCTCCCAACAGTGTGGCAATTTTACCTTTTAAACCACAAAGGTTCAAACTCACATATCAAGTGTGGGTTTTTTTCAGGGGTAGAATAAGTCAGGAGTATCACTCCTCTAATTATAGGTATAACGTTTCCAGTAATGAGGGCTAATCGTGCGTTTACTTTCCAAAGCAACTCCACAGTGTAGTTAGTACCTATAGACTTTACTGGTTTTGCCTTAAAGTTCATTTTCTTGGTACTGGCTCATTAGCTATTCCTTTTCCTTGTATTCTTCTTTATGGAGAGTGTGCTTTTGTGTCTTTCCCCCCGCTACTCTATGGAGAACCACTGTTGTCTTCTATCTATTTTTGAAGAAACTTAAAGGCCAAGTTCCTTAGAGTTAGGGTTGGGCTGGCCGTCCCCTCTGGAGACTGTGCTTTGATGTTTCGACTGCTCTTTGGAAGTCCATATGTGCATCTGGGTCACTTGTGATGCCTCCATGGTCATCATGTTAGATTCTAGACCCCTGACTTTTGTCTGCTACTTCATCTTATTATGTGACTGATCTCCATTGTATCCAAAATTGGCTAAGCTATGATTTGCATATTACATACTTATGGAATTGGACTTTTGCTTATAAACATAAGCTTTTATTTATCCCTATTTTCAATTTTTGTGTTGAATACTTACAATAGGTAGAGTTTCTTCTTCATTTGTCTGCACTGTATCAGGCTTGTTCTTGATAAGAATAGTCAAAGTACGTCCAAGTTATTGGCATAAGCAACGAGTAAAGGCAAGGCCTAGGACAGAACCCAGCAGCACATCATCAGATTTCTCCAGGTAGCGATGTGTCAATTCAAGCATTTATGTTTACTTACAAGATTTGTAAGAATAGTTGCATATTGGATTTACATTTTTGTGTTTCTTTTCCTGTTATAGGAGAGCAACTCAAAAAGCTTAAACTTCTGGATTATGTTCTTACTTCTATCAATCCCAAGATACTAATGTGTGTTAGGTTTTATTAGGCAAGATGGTTTGAGAGAGTACACAGCTCCAAATTGAATAGTAACATCAAGACCTAAATTTACCTATTTTATGATCAGATTTTGCTTCTTTAAATTCTAAACTATTGATTAAAAATGGATATAAATTTTCAATGGAATTTTCCCAATTGTTTGAAAAAAAAAACACAAAAACTGATTGGAGCTTTGCACTTAACTTGAATAAGAGAAATTCTGTGGACTGGCAAAAAAACAACAACTAATCAGCATATTAGTTTTCTTTTTTAAAACTAACCAGTTATTTTAACATTGCATAGATATGGCTAGATTTACTTTATATGTTCATTTGGAATACTTAATATGATTAATTTGTTACATGCTTTATTTTGTTTAATCCTCACAAATACTTACAATGAAGCAAATAACTCAGTGAGGTAGTGTCATTTATCTGAAGTTTACACAACTTGTAATGGAAAAAGTAGGACCTGAGGCAAGCTGACGCGAGAACAGGCACACTTATTTACTAGACTGTTGGGCCTTTATATACATTATTTCTGTTCATCTTTAGAACAGTTAAAGTGGGATGTTTTAATTGGTTTTGCTTTTCCAGTATTTAAGAGACTTAAAGAGGCTGTTGGAAGAGTTCCTCACCCTGAGTCCTTTTGGAAATGAGACAGCATTCTTGGCCTAGAGGAGCTTAACAAGCAGAAGCTGCCTGTTTAGCCTTCCCTACAGCCTCCTTCCCTATTCACATCCAGCATCACCAGAGCCTGACCCAGGATGAGGAGCTCTGTCCCTATTCCTTGGGATGGTGGCAGTAACAGTGGCCACCGAAAACACTGACAGGGGCAGAGTGGAAGCTGTATGTAAGTTACAATAATACAACTTTGGACTATGTCGTGCCTGACTCTTTTTGACCCCACAGACTCGCCAGGCTCCTCTGTCCATTGGATTTCCTCAAGCAAGAATACTGGAGTGGGTTGCCCTTTCCTTCTCCAGGGGATCTTCCTGATCCAGGGATTGAACCTACGTCTCCCATATTGGTAGGTGGGTTCTTTGCCACTGAGCCACCAAGGGAGCTCTGAAGGCTCAGTTGAGAGCATTAGTTAAGCGCACAGGCCCAGATCTGACGCTTAGCTGCGTGAGGCCTTGGGTAAGCAACTTAATTCCTATGTGCTTCAATTACTCCTCTGTGACAGGGAATTACCGGGATGTGGGAAGTCAACGGATTTAACACTAAAGGCTCTGGGGCAGGTGGAAGGCACTCCATAACTATTCACTCTATTACTAGACTAATTTTCTCATTAATCAGGCAAAGTCCACTTCTTACAACTAAGAACTATGACAATGATTAATATTTGTGGTTTTGATGAGAATAAAGGCTCAGAAGAGTTACTTAAGGTTATACATTTGTTTAAAATATGGATGCAAGAATTCTAGAATAGAATTTAGCTCCATCTGAATTCAAAACTTAGTTCAGTACTTTGCCTTTTCCTACTTAATAAAGTATGGCTTAAAATATCCTTATGTCAAACAAATAGAAATGTCCTTTTCAAATGCATCTGGCTGGAAAAGAGAAAAGAGTTTTGACTAGAATATTTTTCTTTCTCTATTGTAATTACATTTAGGAGACCTTCTACCAGCTTGAAATTCCAATCCCCAATTAAACCACAAGAAAAATGTGTCTGTGTATATAAGATATAGCATGAACTCAATAACTTAATAATTCTGTTTATTAAAACTGTCTTGAAGTTAATCCTATTATAGCTATCTAGTGCCCTGGGAGCAGGCAAGATTACTAAAACAGAACGTGTGTAGTTTTACTTTAACAATTTCTTCCCTTCCATCTCATTTTCTTGGCTTCAAAATTCAGTAAGCTGCAAATCTCCACTTTCTTTCTGATGCTAAATGTAGCAAGGTTAGCAGAAACTCTTGGTATAAGGGCTTATCTTTCTCCTTTACACTGACCAGGCAGAATTTCATCTCCCTCGCTGTGGCTGCAAAATAAAAATGTGTGTTCCAAACAAAACAGCCAAGCATTTTACTGTCTGAGCTGTTTCTTTTGCTGTAGTAGAACATTCTTTGTACCTTCATCAAGGGAATCATCAGAAAAAGGGCAATCATTTTCAACCTGAGGTTTTCCTTTGTACAAACCCAGCTTCAAATGAATGCATTTATCTTTATAAAATGATGCTATAATGTGGTTCGTGTCTCCACAGCTAAATGTGATGATTTGGTGGGAAACCCAGGGAGTAGCTTTCGATAGTACACCTTATAACTGCATCATTTACATACTTGTAGGCAGAACTAATCAATCATCAAACATCATATATCAAATTGTTTAAAAAATTATTTCTTTTAGAAATTGAAACTCCTTCTATTCTTTTTCTATTTTAAGTTCATGTTTTAATTTTAACAGAATGCCAAAGTATAGCATTTCCATTTCTCTCTAATTGTGTTTATATTTGAGTATGTTTTAAATGAGTATACACGTTACTATGTACAATTTCTCTGTGTCGTGTGGCATTATTTTTCATGTATTCTTATAATTTTCAGTATGGTATACATTTGATGCCCAAAGGTGGTAAATTCTCAACTTATTAAACCAAAAATATAAATTATTTAAAATATTAATTTTCATAAAGCAACTGTGAAATATTTTTTGCAATATTAAGTAATATTCCTGGAATAGATCTATTGTCTCTTTTATGACCTTAAAGAACAACTTTGTTCTTTGCAGTGTGTTTAAAAATATATGAAGTGCTTTTACATTGATTTTCTCATTTAATTCTAACAACTATATAATCTGTATATAGAGGGTTTTATTGTTACATTATCAGTTGAGAAGATTCTGAGATGAGAGCTAAGTTGTCTTGCACAACAGGAGGGGGTGGGTAGGAGACAGGGAGGAAGGAGACTGGCCATAAATGCTGGGACTTGAATCCATTATTCTAAAGTGCAGATCCAGTGTCCTTCCTATTACAGCCATTCCTCTCATTCTTCAGAGGAGTTGATTTATCTCAGGAAACTTGCTCTGACTACTTGCCTTGCAGCAGAATATGCAGTGCTAAGTCTCAAGTCCCGCTGGAGACAAATCCCTGATGCAGGATTCCTGGAGATGATGCAAAAAGCCAGCTCATTGGAAAAGACCCTGATTCTAGGGAAGATTGAGGGCAGGAGCAGAAGGGGACAACAGAGGATGGGATAGTTGGATGGCATCGCCCGACCCGGTGGACATGAGTTTGAGCAAACTCAGGGAGACAGTGAAGGACAGGGAAGCCTGGCATGCTGCAGTCCATGGGGTCAGAAAGAGTCAGACACTATTCAGCAACTGAATGACAACAACAAGAGCTGAATGGAAGGGTGTGTGTGTGCGTGTTTTCCCAGCTACTCTAGCTGGGCCTGAGAGTGCAGGGCTCAGAACTGGCACCAAGGGCCTCTCCAGTATCTCGTTGTTAAATGAGTGAAGCCTAGATATGGTTGTGATCTCCTGGAAAGAACATTTCACTAAGATTCAGTATGTTTACCAGGGGCTTAAGGAACCCTTCAGAGCCTAAATGGAAGTTTGCTCATACACAAATAAGGGTCTGGATAGAGATACTTAAATATGTTCTGATGTTTGTGATTGTTGTATAGCAGTTAGAGAGTGATAGTCAGGGACTCATTTTGCCCTAGAGGTGAGCATCTTTTAAGCTTCATTTACAGATAGTCTTGTTTGTTTTACATAATATTTTACCACCTCACCTCAATGGTGTGGAAATTACTTTGGTGATTTTTTCTGTGTTTGTGAGGTGATGTGTGTGTGTGTGCATGCTCAGTCACTCAGTTATGTACGACTCTTTGTGAACCCATAGTCTGTAGCCCGCCAGGCTCCTCTGGCCATGGAGTTTTCTAGGCAAGAATATAAGAGTGGGTTGCCGTTTCCTCCTCCAGGGGTCTTCAGAACCTAAAGATTGTACCCAGGTCTCTTGCATCTCTTGCATTGGCAGGCAGATTCTTTACCAGTGTGCCACCTGGAAAGCCCTATGTTTGTGGACTTCTGGGAAAAGTAAAAGCTTCCTACCTGTTAAGATCAGCTGCTACTATTTTTGTAAAAGGAACACTGCAGTCAGGTTGCAAGGCTGGGTTTACTTGGCTCAGTGAATAATTTCTGCATCAGAAAACTGGTATTTTATTAAAAGATAGTATTTTCGAAAAGGACTTACAAATATTCATATTGCTTTTGTGTTAAAATACATATACATACAAAACAAAAGAACTTTTTCTGAGTTTAACTTTTGGATGAATGATACAATTTTTGCCATAGTTTAAGAAAAGTCCACATTAATGCCCTGTAGTATAAAAATATTAGCAAGAATTATTCTATTAGGTCTTTAAGGTATTAAATTGCTTCTGTGTTTTGAATGGCTTAAGTATATAGATTGAACACAATAGTACAGGAGTTGAATGGGATTTCAAGTTTATAATGAATCTGATGATTTGTTGTATAGCAGATAAATGTAGAGATAACATGGACAGATTTCTTATTCCTCAGAACAATGGTTTTCCTTACATGCCTCTTTATTCCTATAAACCAGCCAGAATTCTATATCCTCAAACTATTTTCCCTTCTGATTCAAATGTGAATCTCACGTGACAACATAGAATACCACATTTAAAGTTATAATTACAGTATCTTTCCACAAAATCTTCAGAAACAAGATGTGCACACCTTTTTCAAAAGGAAAATATAGAATCAGAAGTCATTTTCCTCCTTAAGAAGGAAAATAGCTCATCATCAACAGTTGCCTCAATTTTGATTTATGACAACCAAGGAGGAAAAGATACGGGACTTCTAATGACATATAGAACTCATACATATTTATTATGAAGTGCCCATTAAAATCATTTGTGCTTGTTTGAAAATTTGCTTTAAATGATTACGTAGTCATAAAATGGCAGTTGTCTAATAGGAAAATGAATGATGGTTTATATATTGATTCTGTGCATCTGTACTCAGTCATGTCTGACTCTTTGGGGCCACATGGACTATAGCCCATCAGGCTCCTATGTCCATGGGATTTCCCAGGCAAGAATATTGGAGTGGGTTGCCGTTTCCTTCTCCAGGGGTTCTTCAGAACCCAGGGATTCAGCCCATGTCTTTTGCATCTCCTGCATTGGCAGACAGATTCTTTACTACTGTGCCACCTGGGGAGCCAGTATTGATTCTAGTTGATACACAAAACCTTCCTAGGCTCCAGTTTTCTTACTGTAATGGAAAACTTTAAATTGAATGATCTGTTTATCCCTTTCCAATTCCAAACTACAATAATTTATGTATCTTTCAGAAGGGACAAGTAAGTTATTTTCTTGTATTGTTTCTTAAATACTTCCAAGTGAGTGTCTTCTGTACTCACTGAAAATCTCATGAAACTTGCCATTCACATAAAATCAGCATATATTCATTGTAAGCTATAAGACACCCAAAGAAAAATAAGAAGTTGCTAATAATCCTAAGGAGCATACAGTCTAATTTTAGAGGCAAAAATACAAGAAAAGTCAAATAATACCATACAATCATTAGATAAATGATGTCACCAGGGAATTAATGAATATTGTCTGATTTAATTGTATGTGTAAGAGGTACTGAGTTCATTCACTGGGGCTGACTGGAACTAGGGATTCTTATGAAAAAGTAATTTGATCTGCATCTGGAAGGATGAGCAGAACTTGCATAGGTAAGGGGCAGAACCATGGCCATTAGGGCTATACTACTGTGAGAGTTTGCAAAGCACTGGCTGGTGCACGCATGTGTGCTAGGCTACTTCAGTTGTGTCCAATTCTTTCTAACACTATGGACTGTGTAGTCTGCCAGGCTCCTCTGTCCACGGGATTTCCCAGGCAGAAATCCTGGAGTGGGTTGCACATCTTCCTCCTCCAGGGATCTTCCTGACCCAGGGATCGAATCTGCTTCTCTCAGTTCTCCTGCATTGGCACCAGGGAAGCCCTTAAATTAAGAAAACAGAACTCTAA
Organism: Nanger dama; assembly: GCA_917880005.1. Classification (NCBI taxonomy): domain Eukaryota; kingdom Metazoa; phylum Chordata; class Mammalia; order Artiodactyla; family Bovidae; genus Nanger; species Nanger dama. The sequence continues at coordinate 33,967,973 of CAKJTW010000009.1, read as the reverse complement.
GAACTTTACCCCTGCTCTTTAGATGTCCAATGTTCTTACCTCTACTTTTACTGTAATCTTCAATATGTGTTATTTCTTAATTCTCCTATTATTTTGTTTGGTTTTAGTTTTGTTTAGAAAGGGATTAGAGAATTAAGATTTGAATTGGCAACCCTTATTCTGCATTATCTTTTAAATATAGGTGACTGTGGTATTGTTATTCTTATTTAACAGAGGAGGAAGCTGAACTAAAGAAATTAGGGATCAAAATCAGGAATGTGGAAAATGGCAAGGCATTATACTGTGATTTTGTCTTAAACAGTTTACAAGAGGAAAAACTTCCAGAAAAGTTGATTGTACAGCTTCTCTTTTGCAAATGGCTAATTGTTATCCTTTTGACCTCAAAGAGTTCATGAACCTTTATAAATCCTTAACATACACACAGGAACCAATATAACTAACTAGGATCTCTAATTGCTATTATTATTTAGAAATCAAGAAGAAGTTTTGAAGCACTAGCCTTGTGCCAGAAGTCAAACTCGTTGCCCTTCCATCATTAAGAAAAATCAAGGGTTGAATGATTTTTAAAATTATTTATCCATATGTTTTATAATTACTTGGAAATTTTAGTTTCCAGGTAATTAGCTATATAGTGGGAGAAAACATATTGAAATAACAAACAGTTCTTTTACATCATCTAGGAGATGTAAAGGCCAGATTGCTAGTTGAGTGTCTGATTTTCCCCAGGAAAACACAGTGTGTCCCGGAGGAGGCTGTGTTAGCAGCTATTGTATACATTTATAGAAAAATACAGGAAAGGCATTTTATGAAATCAATAGCTGGACTCCTTGAAAACCCTAATGAGGGACTAATGAAATTTCCAGGCCTCTCTTCAATCAAAAGAAACAAGGGAAATGTCACTCTGACATCAAAAACTAGCTTCTACATCCTTGATGTAGTTTTCTTAACAAAGAACACAAAGCAGGAAGTGGAGGAGAAACTGGGGAAATGGATAACAAAATTTCTGCAGACTGAGGCAATCAATTTTAACCCTTCCAGTTATTCCTGGTACAAGAATTTCACAATCTTTCGTTTCCCTGGTGCTAAAAGTCCACAATGTACTTTTATAATTTCACTTTGAAGAATTCATTCATGCTGTGAATTTTCTTTTTAAACCAACTGTTTCTTTCTTTTCTCTAATAGAAAGCATGTTTTAGTTTGTCTGTCCTCAGGTCTCCATATCAATGAAAGCTTTCTTCATATGTTGAATCAAATGATTTAAAAAGACCCTGTACGGGGCAGATAAGCCAATGAGAACAGCTCTTGTATCCAAGGCTCTTTCAACCCTCCACTTATTTTTAGCAACACAGAATTTGGTACACAGCACCTGAGCTTTAATACTTTACACTTAACAGGCAAAGATAAGGATAGTGTTCCCTTTTGTGTAGTTGTATCCCAACTATGGGGCAGTATTTACACACTTGTGCTAGCCTGGAAAGAGAGCTTCTCACTAAAGAACCTTTACAGTGGATGTTTTATCTCCCTTTGGAGAACCTATTTGGGTGTGAATAGGAACTTTCAAACAGCCCAAAAGGCTTCTCCCTTTGTGTGCTTCAGCAATACTGCCTCAACTGTTTATATGTGGGGGTAGTTCTCAAGCATACTGGTTTCAAGACTCTTTTAATAATACTCTTAAAAATTACTGAGGATCCACAAAGAGCTTTCTTGTATGTAGATTGTATCTATCTGTCGATATTTAGCATAGTATAAGTTAACGAAAAATTTTAGTTAAAAATAATGATAATAAACTCATTATAGGTGAATATAAGTATTTTGTGGAAGATAGCAATAATTTCCAAAACGAAAAATTAAAATTTGACAAAAATAGTGACATTTTAGCATTCTTGTGTGCTTTTATATGTTTACAAAAATTTCTTATACCTGTATTTATAGAGGACAGCTGATTTCTTATGTTTGCTTTGCATTCCATCTATTGAAATATAGTTTGGGTTGAGAAAATATGACTTCATAACCATTTTAGTTGGCAAAATGAAGTACATTTTAACAGCCTTTTAAGATGATTGCATATATTTTTCTTTGCTACTTAACGAGTACTTGACAAGGGGTAGCTTCTCAAAGGTTAGTTGCACTATGAAGTCTGTTGTCATATCAACCAACTTTTGAAACTCTGTTGTATTAAAATCCACTAGTTTAATTTGTACTTTGAATATTTTGCCATGCATGATTTTGTGAAATTATACTTTGATTGTACAGGAAATTTACTGAGGCATACAGATCTTCCTGATGTTGACACATTTCATTATATAATATAAAAAATATTATCACCAACCTTATGAGAAAGGTGTGTAAGTATTGGAAGCTGTAGAGATTGTGTGAATACCAATTTTTCAAAATTGGAATTTTGCTTAATAATTTGAATTTATTCACTTGTAACAAATGCTCTCAGTATTTCCTTTGAGGGGACAGGCTCACTTCATTAATTTTTGAGGAAATATCTGCCACATACAGATATACATATCTGAATAATAAAAATTTGTCTTCCTGTTGTTTATTCAAGAAAAAACAATGTTTATGAAAAAAAAAACCCAGCCAGTTCAACTCCAGCAGTTATACTGCTACTTTGGCTTGTCTGTTTCTTTGTGTATGTTCAACAGTATGCATACTTTAATTTTATCACACAAATATTAAAAAATCATGTGTTCTCATCATGGAAGATTTGATAAAAATCAATCCCATCTACTCTTTTACCAAGGATATCCTTGGTGAAACCAGGCATTTTGAAATTGTGATTGTATGGTGATAAAGAATATAATGACTGTTGTACAAATAGATGCCACTACTTTGATTCATCCTAAGGTCCTAAGGTACAGCATTTCACATATCATTGCTTTTGCATCATCAGTGGAAATGTCATCTCATCACAATAAAATGGGACAATAATGTCATCATATTCCTGCGAAAATAGTTTGAATTCACTCTTAAAAGTACCTGATATGAAAATATAACCTCAGACCTTTTCATTCTATCTTCATTAAAGGAAGGGAATGAATTTTTCATGAGTAAGAAGTTTTCTATTTATACCTACACATAGATATATAATACTCACATTAATAACAGCTCACAAAATTGCACAAGGATTGAAAATTTAATGAGCCTAAATGTAGCTAGACTTAAGTTCAAATATATCCATCTACTATTTTATTAGAATAATTTCCATCCAACAGTAAACAGTAATACTTTCTCATTTTCCCCACAAATTCTGAAAAATACACAGAGCAAGAACCTATTTACTAAGATGTCCATGGATGGTAACATTAGAGAGTTAAATTCCTTACTGTCTGAGCCACCACGGAGGTCCAAAATATTATTCACAACTAGTTAAATAAGCAATGCAGGAGACCCGAGTTCGATCCTTGGGTTGGGAAGATTCCCTGGAGAAGGAAATGGCAACCCACTCCAGCATCCTTGCCTGGAAAATCCCATGGACAGAAGAGCCTGGTGGTCTGTACATCCATGGGGTCACAAACAATTGGACACAACTGAATGACTAACACACACACACAGGTAAATATGAGTGTTTTATATACTAACTAAATATCTGGAAGACCTAGATTCTTCCATATTAATGATATTACATTTATTTTTCAGTTATCAACAAGGACTAGTTGCATTTTGATTCATTCACTCAATGATTTTTTGAGACCATGAGCTGGTGAGAGGGAGTGTATTAGTGTACAAAAATAAGGTACAACCTTTATTTACTGCCACACAGTGCTGGATATAATTTAAGGTGGTAGGTGCCATAATAAAACTAAAATATAAGGAACTCTGGAATTACAGAAGTAGAAGAACTAACTTAACTCCACATGGAGAATCAGACACAGTGGCCTAGAAAGAGGATAAACTTGGAGTTGATTCATGAAAGACAAGTAATTAAAATAATAATAATAACTACCTTTCCGCTTACGTCCTAGGCCCTGTTCTAAACAGTCTATATTTACTTAGGGACTTAGTCCTCACAATAATGGCTTCCCTGGTGGTTCAGCAGCATAGAATTTGCCTGCGATACAGGAGCCTCAGGAGATGCAGGTTTGATCCCTGGGTTGGAAGATCCCCTGGAGGAGGGCATGGCAACCCACTCCAGTATTCTTGCCTGGGGGAATCCTATGGACAGAGAAGCCTGGTGGGCTACAGTCCATAGAGTCACTAAGATTCGGACATGAGTGGTGCAACTTAGCAGGTATATCCTCATAGTAACCCAATGAATAGGAGCAATCATTATCCCAATTTTACAGATGCTGAGTCTGAGTCACCGGTGGTTAAAAAAAAACAAACAAACACCCTGCCTATGGTCAAACAGAAAACAAATGTTTGGAACCATATTTGCACCCAAGATGTCCAGCTTTAGAGTTTGTGCTTTTGATCACTACACTGTTTTTCAATCTCAAACCACGTGAAATGTTTACTCAGTAAAGGTATCTAGGCTTTCTGCATTAGCATTCATTGTACATGTAGGAAGAAAGGGCATGCTAAATAAGAAATAGGTAGCTTCTGGTGAGAGGATGTCATATTCTGCTCTGTTTCTACTCTGAAGTAGGAAGCAAGGTAATCTTTCTCCGGAAGGTAAAGTGAGGAGATAGCTTATCTTGAATTTGAGTAGATATTAAAGATTGAGAATATTCACTACATTATATGCAGAAAGGAAATAGCTATTCATTGTTGTCATTCAGTCATCCAGTCATGTTCGACTGTTTGCAACCCCATGGATTGCATCACAGCAAGCATCCCTGTCCCTCACCTTCTTCTGAAGTTTGCCCAAGTTCATGTCCTTTGCATTGTGATGCCATCCAGCCATCTAATCCTCTTATCCTTCTGCCCTCAATCTTTCCCACCATCAGGGACTTTTCCAATGAGTCGACTCTTCACATCAAGCGGCCAAAATACTGAAGCTTCAGCATCAATCCTTCCAACGAGTATTCAGTGTTGATCTTGATCTCCGTTAAGATTGAATGGTTTGACCTCCTTGCTGTCCAAGGGACTTTCAGGAGTCTTCTCCAGCACCACAGTTTGAAGCCATCAATCTTCTGGCATTCTGCCTTCTTTATGGTCCAGCTCTCACAACCAAACTTGACCACTGAGAAAATCTTAGCCTTGACTATACAGACTTTTGTCAGCAGAGTAATGTCTATGCTTTTCAACACACTGTCTAGGTTTGTCATAGCTTTCCTGCCAAGAAGCAGTCACCTTCTGATTTCACGGCTGCAGTCACCATTTGCAGTGATTTTAGAGCCCAAGAAGAGGAAATCTGTCACAGCTTCCACTTTTTCCCCTTCTGTTTGCCATGAAGTATTGGGACCAGATGCCATGATCTTAGGATTTTTTTTTTAATATTTAGTTTTAAGCTGACTTTTTCACTCTCCTCCTTCACCCTCATCAAGAAGTTCTTTAGTTCCTCTTTGCTTTCTGCCATTGGAGTGGTATGATCTGCATATCTGAGGTTGTTATTTCTCCCACCTATCTTCTGTCAAGCTTGTAACTCATCTAGCCTGGCATTTCTCATGATGTGCTCAGCATATATGTAAAAAACAGGATGACAGCAGACAGCCCTGTCATACTGTTCTCGGTTTATTGTATGTAACTATTCATAAGAATTGATGCTTTTGAATTGTGGTGTTGGAGAAGACTCTTGAGAGTCTCTTGGACTGCAAGGAGATCCAACCAGTCAATCCTAGAGGAAATCAGTCCTGCATATTCACTGGAAGGACTGATGCTGAAGCTAAAACTCCAATACTTTGGCCACTTGATGCAAAGAACTGACTCATCGGGAAAATCCTGATGCTAAGAAAGATTGAAGGCGAGAGAAGAAGGGGACAACAGAGGATGAAATGGTTGGATGGCATCACCAATGTGATGGACATGAGACAGGGACAGACAGGGAAACCTAGGATGCTACTGTCCATGGGGTCGCAAAGAGTCAGACATGACTGAGCGACTGAACTAACTAATTCATACATATAGCTAATGTTTACAGTCTTATATTTTTAGTGGTCCAGGTCTTCATTGTTGTTGATTTTTCCCAGCAGATCTCAGAAATTGCAATAGAAGAAAGAAGGGCTTCCCTGGTGGCGCAGAGGTTAAAGCATTTGCCTGCAATGTGGGAGACCTAGGATCAATCCCTGGGTCAGGAAGATCCCCTGGAGAAGGAAATGGCAACCCACTCCAGTATTCTTGCCTGGAGAATCCCATGGATGGAGGAGCTTGGTGGGCTACAGTCCACAGGTCACAAAGAGTCGGACACAACTGAGAGACTTCACTTTCACTTTATCAATAAAATATGGTTTGAGGATATTTTTGAAGGAGTAGGTAAAAATCATGGACTTGGAGGTTTAGACTGAATAGAAAAATTCCTAACAGAGAAAATGCAGAGCTCTGCTATTTTATTTTTGACTTTTTACCACTCTGGAAACAACAGAATACTACTGAAGCCCAAGATAAAAGAGAAGATTTTTATGTGCACAAAGAGTTTTCAAATGAATGTTTGTTGCCTGTTCCAGAAAAGAAAAGAATTTAGGATTGGTTCATATCTGGAGTCTCACTGCCTGTATTGAAATGCCAGGTTTTGTGACAGTGACCAAATTATTTAAACCCTCTGCATCTGTGCAATCCTTTCTATAAAGTGAGGCTAACAGCTGTAATTTACCCAAGAGTGTTTGTTATTATAAGGATTAACTGAGTTAAATCATGAAATGCACAGATCGATGCTTGCCCAGTATAAGTACTTAGTAAGTGCCCATTTTTATTACTAATATTGATTTGTTATTATCATAGACTAGAGGAATAAAAAATTTCCAAATGAAGAATTCACTATACTAACAAAAACTGTGATTTTGTTTCTTAAAATATCCATTCAGAGTCTGAATACTTCAAAAAAATTTTAAGTACATCACTCAGGGTTCTTCATTTCTCAGATCTCCCTCTCTGAGTGAGTTTGTGTTAGCAAATGTTAATCTTATATATAATTTACTGTCAATTCCCTCAAATAGAAACACCAGTTTATATTGCAGTAATTCTTCAAAGTATATAACATTTTATTCCTTGAAATAATCAAAAAGCAGCATGGTTTACAGGTACCAAGAAAGTGTAATCCCAGTATTTTGGAATGTCTGTCATAATAATAATGAAACTGTGCTACATCCTTAGAATTTTAGCTAAGTAATCCCTCCTTATTCTGGCTTTAACTAAAATTTGGTTTTTCTCAGACTTGTCAGAAACTATTAATTATCCTCCAGGATAATTATGAATACATGGATTAATGTGTCATCTAATAATGCTTGTGTTTAATCATCTGACTCATGTAACATCAATAAAATAGGTAAGGATTCTTTATTCAATTGACTTTTTAAAAGTTGTTCAAAATAGCTAATGCCTTATAGATGCAAAGTGAGGCTGAAAACTGGTAAAAAATAAGGAAAAACAACAAAACAGTTACTCTTTTTTGAAGTAATATTTAAGTATTCAATATTCATTACTGAATACTCATTGTTTACAGTGTTCCAGGTATTATTATAAATAATTCTACATGTGTTAATCTATTACTAAGTGGGCATTACTGATTTTTCTCAACTAAAAATGACAAAACTGAGTCTGGGAAAGATTATACAACCACCTAAGGGCAGACATCTATGTTTTATAGGAAAGGAAGTATCTGGATTTTAGAATATGATTATACTTATATCTTTTGGTGATAATCTCTGTGTAGTATACATTTCTATTTTAATGGGACCAAGGTTATGACAGGGGCTTCCCCAATGGCTAGTAGTAAAGCATCTGCCTGAAATTCAGGAGATGCATGTTTGATCCCTGGGTCAAGAAGATCCCCTGGAGGAGGAAATGGTGACCCACTCCAGTATTCTTGCCAGGAAAATCCCAAGGACAGAGAAGCCTGGTGGGCTACGGTGCCTGGGGTTGCAAAGAGTTAGACATGACTGAACTCACACACACAAGGTTATAACATACTTTTTGTTTTACATTAAAATAGAGGTGATATAAAAATCTGAACAAAATTAGCAGCTTCTATTTTTTAATGGTTTCACAGTATCCTAACATGGGACTTTCACTGCCCTTTTCTTTAACATAAAAACTCCATCACTGTATCAGTTTATCACTCTTGCAGAATTCTATTCTATATGTTCTCCAACAGATAGGCCACCTTTCCTCTCACCTGGAAGAATTTTCTACATACTCTTTGTTAGAGTTGAGTTGGTCCATCTTCAGTAAAAGGTAAAACTGTGTTCTCAGCAGTTTTCTTACTGCATACTGTATTGCTTCAACCTTGATAAAATCAGACATACTTTCTGAAATCTAGGCTTCCATACCAATGCACCCCCCACCCAACCCTTGGAAAACAGTGTTGCCAGTAAGACTAGCTAAGCTAAATATCTTTATATCTGCAGTCATTTATAGACTATGTTCATGACCAGGAAGTTTCTTATTCTGTTTCTTGTGTAAATTTGATAATTTAAATAGTAATTAGATTTCCTAAATTGATAAGATAAACTTAGGAGTTTCTTTCTCATGAATATCTAAACTTTAAACACAGAAGTTGAATTAAATAAATTGATTATTCACACTTTAAAAATCTTTCTTATGCTACTATTTGATAATTTATGGGGAAACTGTTGGTTCATGTGTATTATCTTTATTCCTTTAAATCATAATTAGAACCTTTAACATTTTCATTTCTTGAGTTTATATTAGTTAATATAATAAAAGCAATGGAGAATCCTAACTACAATACTAATGACTAAAATATAAAATGTATGAAAATGTAATTAAAGTTTAGATTTGCTACCTTCTACATTAATAAAACTATCTTCTCTGCCTTTTGACAAAATATAAATTGTCTTATATGTGAAGTTTCTATGGGAAACTATATTGACTAGAAGTCCCCAAAATGCAGTCAAAACTCTTTATGTCTCTTTATTTATTTTTGAAGAGAATTGAACTTGAACGTAGAAAATATAATTACTATGAACAGCTAATGATTGGCAAATCAGCAAATGTTAGCCAAGAGGTAGACAGTAAAAATCATTATTCCCACTCAGTTCAGTTCAGTTCAGCTCAGTCGCTCAATCGTGTCCGACTCTTTGCGACCCCATGAATTGCAGCATGCCAAGCTTCCCAGTCCATCACCAACTCCCAGAGTTCACCCAAGTCGGTGATGCCGTCCAGCCATCTCAACCTCTGTCATCCCCTTCTCCTACCCCCCAATCTCTCCCAGCGTCAGGGTATTTTCCAATGAGTCAACTCTTCGCATGAGGTGGCCAGAGGATTGGAGTTTTAGCCTCAGCATCAGTCCTTCCAATGAATACCCAGGACTGATCTCATTTAGGATGGACTGACTGGATCTCCTTGCAGTCCAAGGGACTTGCAGCAGTCTTCTCCAACACCACAGTTCAAAAGCATCTGTTCTTCAGTGCTCAGCTTTCTTCACAGTCCAATTCTCACATCCATACATGACTACTGGAAAAACCATAGCCTTGACTAGACAGACCTTTGTTGGCAAAGTAATGTCTCTGTTTTTTAATATGCTATCTAGGTTGGTCATAACTTTCCTTCCAAGGAGTAAACATCTTTTAATTTTATGGTTGCAATCACCATCTACAGTGATTTTGGAGCCCCCCAAAATAAAGTCTGACACTGTTTCCCATTACTGCTCTATAAAATGAGGAATCCAGGGGTCCATACAGGAAAAAATGATAAATTGAACTTAATCAAAAGAATTTTTCTATTTTAAAGATGCTGTTAAGACAATAAAAAGACAAGCAACAGAGTGAGAGAAAATATATATAGGCTATATATCTGCTAAAGGATTTGTGTCTAGAATATATAAAGAGCTCTCAAATCTTAATGATATGGAATATATATACACACATACACACACACATATACATATATATATGATGGGTATAGGATTTGAAAGACACTTCACCAATGACAATTTGTCAATGGCAAAGGAGAACATGAAAAGACACTCAATATTATTAATTATTGGGGAATGCAAATGAAAACCACAAGAACATATCAGTTCAGTCACTCAGTCGTGTCCGACTCTTTGCGACCCCATGAATCGCAGCACACCAGGCCTCCCTGTCCATCACCAACTCCCAGAGTTCACTCAGACTCACGTCCATCAAGTCAGTGATGCCATCCAGCAATCTCATCCTCTGTCATCCCCTTCTCCTCCTGCCCCCAATCCCTCCCAGCATCAGAGTCTTTTCCAGTGAGTCAACTCTTCGCATGAGGTGGCCAAAGTACTGGAGTTTCAGCTTTAGCGTCACTCCTTCCAAAGAAATCCCAGGGCTGATCTCCTTCAGACTGGACTGGTTGGATCTCCTTGCAGTCCAAGGGACTCTCAAGAGTCTTCTCCAACACCACAGTTCAAAAGCATCAATTCTTTCACTACACACCTATTAGGATGGCTAAAAAAAAAGAGGAAAAAAAGAAAGACACTGACAATACTAAGTGTACTGAAAAGGATAAACAGTATTATATTACTCTGTTTGGAATGCAAAATGGTATAACCAGTTCAACAGTTTCTTTTAAAATTAAATATACCATTATCTTGTGACCCAGTAATATTATTCTTAGATATTCACCCACTGAAATAAAAACTTATATTCCCATGAAAATCTTTATTCATAATTGCCCCAACTGGGCACAACCCAAATGTCCTTTAACATGTGAGCTGATAAACAACCTATGATGCAATGCAACACCACTCAGCAGTAAAAAGGAACAAACTGTTAGTATGTTCAACAATGTGGATGAATAGCAAATATCTAATTGATTTTCTTAATCAAATATTAAGAAAAATAAGCTAGATTCAAAAGGCTACATACTGTTTGATAGCAGTTTATAGGCATTCTGGGAAAGGCAAACTTTTGATGACATATAACTGATCAGTGACTGCCAGGGTGTGAAGGTGGGTGCGGAAGCAAAACAGGTATTGAGTGGAGTGAAAGGAATCTTTTTCTATCTTGATTTTGTTAATGGTTACGTGAGGGTACACCTTTAAAATTTTACTGTATATAAATTATATCTCAATTTTAGGAAACCAGAATCACGACTTCCAAATTCTAATACAATGTTGTTGTTCAGTTGCTACATTGTCTCTGACTCTTTGCAAAGGCTTCCCCACATTTATATATATAACTTTAATAAAAAATTTAAAAAATGATAAAACAAAATTTAAAACATTGAACTGTGATGCTAGAGAAGACTCCTGAGAGTCCCTTGGACTGCAAGGAGATCAAACCAGTCAATCCTAAAGGAAATCAACCCTGAATACTCATTGGAAGGACTGATGCTAAAGCTGATGCGCCAATCTTTTGGCTGGCTACCTGATGCAAAGAGCCGACTCACTGGAAAAGACCCTGAAGCTGGGAAAGATTGAAGGCAGGAGGAGAAGGGGACAACAGAGGATGAGATAGTTGGATGGCATCATCAACTCAATGGACATGAATTTGAGGAAACTCTTGGAGATAGTGAAGGACAGGGAACCCTGGGAGACTGCAGCCCATGGGGTTACGAAGAGTCGGACATGACTTAGCGACTGAACAACAGACCTACTCACTCAGAAATCTCTTGAAAAAGCAATGATTTGAAAAGCACCTTGATCATAATTGAGGGCAACCCACTTACTAATCCTAAAGTGGGTGCTGAATAGGAGAAACCTGCAGTAACTTTCTCTGGAGACCAAAACGCTGGTGCCTACCAGCACCAGTGGGTGTGCTTTGCATGCAGTACACCTCTCACAATGCCACAGCTGGGACAGTGAGGGCACCAAGCCCTGAAGTCCCTACACAGCAGCCTTGGCTCTGCCACAGTTGGTGAGGGCACAGTCACCTAAGGAATGCCCCTTGAGCACCAGGCTCTGGAGACCAGGGAAGATTGCAACTGTGAGACTTTGGGATCCCCTGGATCATCTCCTACATAAGACCACACCTCTGAGGCTGGTTAGAATTAACTGTTTTGTCTAATTCATACAGACAAAACCAGAGGTAGACAAAATGAGGAGATAAAGGAACACGTGTCAAACCATAAAGGAACATGTGTCAAACCAGAGAACTAGACAAATTCCCAGATAAAGACCTTAATGAATTAAGATAAACTTTCCTGCTGAAGAGATCAAAGAATGGTCATAAAGATGCTCTCTGATATCTGGAGAAGAATGGATGAACATGGTGAGAATATTTCAGGCAAAAGGGTAAATTGGATCTCTGCTACACCACCTTGACAAGAAGCAGAAGTTCAGGAGATCTTGACTTTTTAATTTATAAATAAAATTTTTGTTTTCAATAAATATATAACTGTTTGAAATCATAGCTATATTTTAAGCTTGTAAAAATTAACCGATAACATCTTGAAGTTCATTATTTTCACCCCGTGTCTTGCTTTTCTTTGGTCAGAGTCCTCTAGAGCCTTGTTACTCAGTATAGGCCTCTGACTAAAAGCTTTGAGATCACAAGAGAGCATGTTTGGAAGTCAGAACCTTGGGCTCCACTCAGAACTACTGAGTAAAAATTTTCCTTTTAACAAGATCCCCACATTCGACATATTAAATTTCAAGAAGCACTGCATCCTGAGATATTTCTTCCAAATGTACTTATGTCTCATTTTTAGTTCCTTGACGGGAAGTCCTAGCCAAGGTGGGAGGATCTTAACCTTGAACACCAGAGCATGGAATCCAGCCATTATGCATTTGCGTTTCAGTCCTGAAAATTTGTAGGTGTGTGACTTTGTGTAAGGTAATTTTTAGTCTCAATTTCTTCATCCACCAAGCAGAACTAATAAAGCTGACTTCATGAAGTGCCGTGAAAGTCGCTCTGCTGCTGCTGCTGCATCACTTCAGTCGTGTCCAACTCTATGTGACCCCAGAGACGGCAGCCCACCAGGCTCCCGCGTCCCTGAGATTCTCCAGGCAAGAACACTGGAGTGGGTTGCCATTTCCTTCTCCAGTGCATGAAAATGAAAAGTAAAAGTGAAGTCTCTCAGTCATGTCCGACTCCTAGTGACCCCCTGGACTGCAGCCCACCAGGCTCCTCCAACCATGGGATTTTCCATGCAAGAGTACTGGTGTGGGTTTCCATAGCTGTCGTGTCTAACTTTTTGTGACCCTGTACTATACTGTCCATAGAATTCTCTAGGCCAGAATACTGGTAGCCTTTCCCTTCTCCAGTGGATCTTCCTGACCCCAGAATTGAACTGGGGTCTCTTGGGCTGCAGGCAGATTCTTTACCAACTGAGCTATCAGGGAAGCCCCGCTGACTTTGTAGGAATGTTATAAAATCAAATTAGAGATTACATCTAGTATTTGGCACATAATAACTTCTAAACAAAAGGTAATTATAATTATTATAAAATTATTATATTGTAAGTTTCTGGAAGGAAAGAAACTTGACATCGAGTTTCTTTCCATTTCCCACAACACCTAAGAGACAAGATATTTATCCACTGATTGAGTAATTGATTGTGATGACATTTGAATATCTCTCTAGGTAATTAAGAAAAGAAATAGAAGTTAATGAAAATAATTCCAGTGAGTAGAGTATGTGACTCACCATAGTCAATCATTGAAGGAAAAAATAGACAATCTGTACTTCATTCCTATTTACACACAGAATATGTTTAGCCTGTTGATGTTCAATGTTCATCAAGACAATTTTGCCTATTTCTTAGTCCATTTTAATCTCACCTATTTATTGTTCCATTTTTAAGCAGCAGAGTCACTCTAAGTCGAGTGAAATTATTCCTCAAATACTCCTGTCAAACTTTAATTGAATGAGCAATGACCTGTGTTGTAATGTCACAATTCACCTGAATTTTCTTATCCAAATGATTTTTTTGAGAAAGTGAAAATCAAGAAAAGAGAGCAAGGAAATTCACCCCAACACATCATGATTCAGTGCGTTGCTCTTTAAATTCAAAGATGAAATGACTGCAGTGATTTATATGATGTTTATTTAAAGATTTTGTTTTTAGCCTCTTCTTCATCACAATTTTGATGAAATGTTGGAGCTAATCTACCATAGTCTTTCAGACTGTTACACTTTAATGATATTGGGGAGGCACTTTTGAGAGATTAATGAAAACTACATATATAATTGGATCATAGTGGACTGGAACAACGATTACAGCCACATTAAAAGAATAATCTTCTATCACTGGATCATAGGAAAAGCAAGAGAATTCCAGAAAAACATCTACTTTTGCTTCATTGACTATGCTAAAGCCTTTAACTGTGTGGATCACAACAAACTGAAGAAATTCTAAAAAGATGGGAATACAGGACCACCTTATCTGTGTCCTAAGGAACCTGTATGCAGGTCAAGAAGCAATGGTTATAAGTGGACATCAAATAAAAGACTCATTCAAAATCAAGAAAGGAGAATTCCAGGGCTATATATTGTCACCCTGCTTATTTAACTTATATGCAGAGTATATAATGTGAAATGCTGGGCTGGATGAATCACAAGCTGGAATCAAGATTGTCAGGAGAAATATAAATAACCTCAGATATGCAGATAACAACACCCTTATGGCAAAAAGCAAAGAAGAATAACTAAAGAGCCTCTGGATGAAAGTGAAAGAGGAGAATGAAAAAGTTGGCTTAAAACTCAACATTCAGAAAACTAAGATCATAGCATCTGGTGTCATCACGTCATGGCAAATAGATGGGGAAACAATGGAAACAGTAACAGACTTTATTTCCATGGGCTAAAAAATCAATGTATATGGTGACTGCAGCCATAAAATTAAAAGATGCTTGCTCCTTAGAAGAAAAGCTATGACCAACCTAGATTGCATGTTAAAAACCAGAGACATTACTTTGCTGACAAAGGTCCATCTAGTCAAAGCTACAGTTTTTCCTATAGTCACATATGGATGCAAGTATTGGACTAAAGAAGGCTGAGTGCCAAAGAATTGATGCTTTCACAGCTCTACTGTTGGAGAAGATTCTTGAGAGTCCCTTTGACTGCAAGGAGATCAAACCAGTCAATCCTAGAGGAAATCAGCCCTGAATATTAATTGGAAGGACTGATGATGAAACTGAAACTCCAATCGTTTGGCTGCCTGGTGCGAAGAGCCGAATCCTTGGAAGAGACCCTGAAGCTGGGAAAGATTGAGGGCAGTTGGAGAAGGAGGCAAGAGAGGGAGAGATGGTTGGATGGCATCAGCGACTCAATGGATGTGAGTTTGAGCAGACTCAGGGAGGTAGTGAAGGACAAGGAAGGCTGATGTGCTGCAGTCCATGGGATCACAAAGATTTAGACATGACTGAGCAACTGAACAACACAAGAAAATGATCTAAGAAATGGCCATTTTTGGTAAGAAGGAAAAAAAAATTTCTTTTTGATCCCTGGATAAGGGATATTAAAATTTTTTTCTTTTATTGAAAGATAATTGCTTCACAGAATTTTGTTGCTTTCTGTCAAACCTCAACATGAACCAGCCATAGGTATACATATATGCCTTCCCTGTTGAAACTCCCTCTCATCTCCCACCTCATCACAACCCTCTAGATAGATTGAGAGTCCCTGTTTGAGTTTCCTGAGCTATACAGCAAATTTCCATTGGCTATCTATTTTACATATGGTAATAGGAACCTGGAATGTTAGGTCCATGAATCAAGGTACATTAGAAGTGGTCAAACAGGAAATGGTAAGAGTGAACATCGACATTTTAAAAATCAGTGAACTAAAATGGACTGGAATGGAATGACCATTAATATCTACTACTGTGGGCAAGAATCCCTTAGAGGAAATGGACTAGCCATAATAACAAACAAAAAGAGTCCAAAATGCAGTACTTGGATGTAGTCTCAAAGATGACAGAATGATCTCTGTTCGTTTCCAAGACAAACCATTCAAGACCATGGTAATCCAAGTCTATGCCCTGACCAGTAATGCTGATGAAGCTGAAGTTAAATGGTTCTATAAAGACCTACTAGACTTTTTAGAACTAACACTGAAAAAGATATCCTTTTCATTATAGGGGACTGGAATGCAAAAGTAGGAAGTCAAGAAACACCTGGAGTAACAGGCAAATTTGGCCTTGGAGTACAGAATGAAGCAGGGCAAAGGCTCATAGAGTTTTGCCAAGGGAAAACTGGTCATAGCAAACATCTTCTTCCAACAACACAAGAGAAGACTCTACACATGGACATCATCACATGGTCAATACCAAAATCAGATTGATTATATTCTTTGTAGCCAAAGATGGAGAGGCTCTATACACTCAGCAAAAACAAGACTGGGAGTTGACTGTGGCTCAGATCATGAGCTCCTTATTGCCAAATTCAGACTTAAATTGAAGAAAGTAGGGAAAACTACTAGAACATTTAGATATGACCTAAATTAAATCCCTTACGATTATACAGTAGAAGTGACAAACAGATTTAAGGAACTAGATCTGATAGACAGAGTGCCTGAAGAACTATGGACAGAGGTTCCTGACATTGTATAGGAGACAGGGAACAAGAACATTCCCAAGAAAAAGAAATGCAAAACAGCAAAATGGCTGTCTGAGGAGGCCTTACAAACAGCTGTGAAAAGAAGAGAAGTGAAAAACAAAGGAGAAAAGGAAAAATATACCCATTTGAATGCATAGTTCCAAAGAAAAGCAAGGAGAGATAAGAAGCCTTCCTCAATGATCAGTGCAAAGAAATAGAGGAAAACAATAGAATGGGAAAGACTAGAGATCTCTTCAAGAAAATTAGCAATACCAAAGGAACATTTCATGCAAAGATGGGCTCAATAAAGGACAGAAATGGTATGGACCTAACAGAAGCAGAAAATATTAAGAAGAGGTGGCAAGAATACACAGAAGAACTGTACAAAAAGATCTTCATGACCCAGGTAATCACGCTGGTATGATCACTCACCTAGAGCCAGACATCCTGGAATGTGAAGTCAAGTGGGCCTACGAACAAAGCTAGTGGAGATGATAGAATTCCAGTTGAACTATTTAAAATTCTTGAAGATGATGCTGTGAAAGTGTTGCACTCAATATGCCAGCAAACTTGGAAAACTCAGCAGTGGTCACAGGACTGGAAAAGGTCAGTTTTCATTCCAATCCCAAAGAAAGGAAAAGCCAAAGAATGCTCAAACTACCACACAATTGCACTCATCTCACACACTAGCAGAGTAATGCTCAAAATTTTCCAAGCCAGGCTTCAGCAATACATGAATCGTGAACTTCCAGATGTTCAAGCTGGTTTTAGAAAAGGCAGAGGAACCAGAGATCAAATTGCCAACATCCTCTGGATCATGGAAAAGCAAGAGAGTTCCAGAAAAACATCTATTTCTGCTTTATTGACTATGCAAAAGCCTTTGACTGTGTGGATCATAATAAACTGTGGAAAATTTTGAAAGAGATGGGACTACCAGACCACCTGACCTGCCTCTTGAGAAATCTGTATGCAGGTCAGGAAGCAACAGTTAGAACTGGACATGGAACCACAGATTGGTTTCAAATCGGAAAAGGAATATGTCAAGGCTGTATATTGTCACTCTGCTTATTTAACTTATATGCAGAGTACATCATGAGAAATGCTGGGCTGGATGAAGCACAAGGTGGAATCCAGATTGCCAGGAAAAATACCAATAACCTCAGATATGCAGATGACACCACCCTTATGGCAGAAAGTGAAGAAGAACTAAAGAGCCTCCTGATGAAAGTGAAAGAGGAGAGTGAAAAAGTTGGCTTAAAGATGAACATTCAGAAAACTAAGATCATTGCATCTGGTCCCATCACTTCATGGCAAATAGATGGGGAAACAGTGGAAACAGTGTCAGACCTTATTTTGGGGGCTCCAAAATCACTGCAGATGGTGATTGCAGCCATGAAATTAAAAGACACTTAGTCCATGGAGTAAGGGCTTCTCTGGTGGCTCAGATGGTAAAGCATCTGCTTGCAATGTGGGAGACCTGGGTTTGATTCCTGGGATGGGAAGATCCCCTGGAGAAGAAAATGGCAATCCACTCCAGCACTCTTGCCTGGAAAATCCCATGGATGGAGGACCCTGATAGGCTACAGTCCATGGGGTTGCAAAGAGTCAGACATGACTGAGTGACTTCACTACTCCATGGTAGGAAAGATATGACCAACCCAGACAGCATATTAAAAAGCAGAGACATTACTCTGTCAACAAATACCATCTAGTGAAGGCTATTGTTTTTCCAGTAGCCATGTACGGATGTGAGATTTGGACTATAAGGAAAGCTGAGCACCGAAGAATTGATGCTTTTGAACTGTGGTGTTGGAGAAGACGTTTGAGAGTCCCTTGGGCTGCAAGGAGATCCAATCAGTCCATCCTAAATGAGATTAGTCCTGAATGTTTACTGGAAAGACTGATGTTGAAGCTGAAACTCCAATACTTTGGCCACCTCATGGGAAGAACTGACTCTTGGGAAAACCCTGATACTGGGAAAGATTGAAGGTGGGAGGAGAAGGGGAAGACAGAGGATAAGATGGTTGGATGGCATCCCTGACTCAATGGACGTGAGTTTGGATGAACTACAGGAGTTGGTGATGGACAGGGAGGCCTGGTATGCTGCAGTCCTGGGGTCACAGAGAGTCGGACTAGACTAATAAGAGACCGAACCGAACTGAACTGTATGTAAGTTTCCATGTTACTCTTTCCATACATCTTCCCCTCCCCGCCCCTCTCCCCATGTCCATAAGTCTATTCTCTATATCTGTTTTTCCATTGCTGCCCTATAATTATTACCTCAGTACATTTTTCTAGATTCCATATATACATGTTAGAATATGATATTTATCTTTTTGCTTCTGACTCACTTTGCTCTGTATAATGGTTCTAGGTTCATCCACCTCATCAGAACTGAGTCAAATGTGTTCATTTTTAATGGCTGCATAATATTCCATTGTGTATATGTACCACAACTTCTTTATCTATTCATCTGTTAATAGACATCTAGGTTGCTTCCATGTTCTAGCTATTGTAAATAGTGCTACAGTAGACAATGGGATACAAATGTCTTTTCAGTTTTGGTTTCCTCGGGGTATACGATTAGGAGTGGGATTGCTGGGTCATATGGTGGTTTTATTTCTAGTCTTTTAAGGATTCTCCATACTGTCTTCCATCGTGGCTATATCAATTTACATTTCCACCAACAGTGGAAGAGCATTCCCTTTTCTCCATACCCTCTCCAGCATTTATTGTTTATAGACTTTTTATGATGGCCATTCTGAAAGGTGTGAGGTGATATCTCTTTGTAGTTTTGATTTGCATTTCTCTAATAATGAGCAATGTTGAGCATCTTTTCATGTGTTTTTTAGCCATCTGTATGTCTTCTTTGGAGAGATGTCTGTTTAGGTTTTTTCCCACTTTTTGATTGAGTTGTTTGTTTTTCTGGCATTGAGTTGGATGAGCTGCTTCTGTATATTTTGGAAATTAATCCTTTGCATTTTTTCTATTATTTTCTCCCATTCTGAAGGTTTTCTTTTCACTTTGCTTATAGTTTCCTTTGCTGTGCTTTTAAATTTAATGAGGCCCTACTTGTTTATTTTTATTTTTGTTTCCAGTACACTAGGAGGTGGATCATAGAGGATCTTGCTTTGATTTATGTCATTGAGTATTCTGCCTATGTTTTCTTCCAAGAGTTTTATAGTTTCTGGTCTTACATTTAGGTCTTTAATCCATTATGCATTTTTCTTTGTGTGTGGTGTTAGGAAGTGTTCTAATGTCATTCGTTTACATGTAGCTGTCCAGTTTTCCCAGCACCATTTATTGAAGAAGCTGTCTTTGTCCCATTGTATATTCTTGTCCCACTGTACATTCTATACCTTGTCAAAAATAAGGTAGCCATAGGTGTACAGGTTTATTTCTGGGCTTTCTATCTTGTTCCATTGTTCCATATTTCTGTTTTTGTGCCAGAACCATACTGTCTTGATGACTGTAACTTTATAGTATAATCTGAAGTCAGAAAGGTTGATTGCTCTAGCTTCATTCTTCTTTCTCAAGACTGCTTTAGCTATTCGGGGTCTTTTGTGTTTCCACATGAATTGTGAAATTTTTATTCTAGTTCTGTGGAAAATGCCTTTGCTAATTTGATAGGGGTCACATTGAATCTGTAGATTACATTTGGTAGTATAGTCATTTCACAATATTGATTCTTCCTACCCAGGAAAATGGACTATCTCTCCATCTGTTTATGTCATCTTTGATTTCTTTCTTTAGTGTTTAATAATTTTCTGTGTACAGTTTTTTTTGTCTCCTTCCTTAGGTAAGTTTATTCCTAGATATTTAATTCTTTTGTTGCAATGCTGAGTGGGATTCATTCCTTAATTTCTCTTTCTGATTTTTCCCTGTTAGTATATAGAAATGCAAGTGATTTCTGTGTATTGATTTGTATCCTGCAACCCTGCTAAATTCACTGATTAGTTTTAGTAATGTTCTGATACTATCTTTAGGGTTTTCTATCTACAGTGTCATGACTCCTGCAAACAGGGAGTGTTACTTCTTTTCTGATCTGGATTTTTTATTTTTTTTCTTCTCTGATTGTTGTAACTAGAACTTCCAGAACTATGTTGAATAGTAGTGGTGAAAGTGGACACCCTTGTGTTGTTCCTGATCTTAGGGAGAATGCTTTCAGTTTTTCACCATTGAGAATAATGTTTGCTGTAAGCTTATCATATATGGCCTTTACTATGTTGAGGTAGGTTCCTTCTATGCCCATTTTTGGAAAACGTCTAAAAATTAAACATTAAAATTATAAAAAGAGAAAAGAAAAAAGCAGAAGAAGAAAGAAAAGAGGAAATAAAAAGGAAAACTTCATAGAACTGCAAAAGCCCAACATAGAGGCAGAGATTTATAACAATAAAAAGTGTGGCTGAATACACACACACACGCACATATATATATACCCATAAGCAAAATCAAAACAGTCCAACAAAAATAAAGTACAACAGACTGACCCAGCTATAAAGGAAACCGAAAATTATATCTACCAGAACAAAAAAGCACAAACTGGAAAATTAAATTAAAGCAAGGTGCCAAAAACAGTGAAAATAAAACTAACACATATGTTGAGAGGAAAGGAAAGAAAGAAAACAAAGAATAGATATGCAAAGTTAAACAGAGTTAGATTAAGAAGATTTACACACATTAAAGATTAACTGCAAGGGGTGAAGAACAGCAGGAAAAGCAAACAAAGGAATAAATGTAGAAAAATAATAATAGGTTTAAAATTTTTTAAATGAAATTAAAAGAAGAAAACAGAAAAAAAAAAAAAAAAAAGGAAAACTCCACAGAACTGCAAAAGCCCAACCTAGAGGCAGAGGTGTATAACAACAGTAAAAAATGTGACTGAGTAGGAAAAAGAAAAAGCTCAAAAGCTTGATTAGATTTCATAGTTCCCATAAAATTGACAACTACAACAAAGGGGTGAAAAAAGTGAGGGAAAATCCAAAAGAATCTTCAGAACAAATCAAGACATAAGAATAATAAATGTTATTCTTGAGTCACTGCTGTCAGAGTCCTTTCCCTCGCTGGGAGTCACAGCCCACCTCACCTCCCTAGGATTACTTCCAACACTGTGCTGATATCTGGACCCTCTGCACCTTCCAGGGGACCCGTGTCCCTGTCTGGGGTATGTATAGCTGCGGCAAGGACTGTGCCATTCCATTTAGGCTGCCACAGATCAGCTGTTTCACTCTCAACCTTAAATATTTCTCCTCTGACTCAGACAATTGCCCCAATGTGGGAATCAAACTCCTGCTTCTGTTCTCCCACCCGCTGAAGCAACTCCATTCCTGCTAACAGCCTTGTTTTTCCCCTAGTTCCTTTGTCCTGCCGAGTTTTGCGAGGTTCTATGTATTCTTTTCCTCTGCTCAGGTCCTCCTGTCTGCTCTCAGCTGGTGTTCTGCATGCACTTCTGTGTCTGAAGGTGTATTCCTGATGTACCCGTGGAGAGAGATGTACTCCATGTCCACCTGCTCCTCTGCCATCCTGTTCTCTTCCAGGTAAGAAGAAAAACTCTTATGCATTATTCAAAAATCTCTGTACAAAATAACGTATGAGAAATGCAAAAATGATTTTTAAATTAATTTAATTTTCAGTTATTTTCTATAAGCAAACACTAGTATAAAATTATTTTAAGATTAATTTATTTGTTTAATTGTAATATAAATGAGAATCAGACCTTCTAATTGATGTTGGTAATTATTTCTTTTATCTGAGATTTTAACTTTTGGAAAAAAAGATCAAATAAGAACACTTATTATCTTTAAAAGAGTCACTTGGCAAAATATTTAGTAACTATCATGTTTTTATTTGAAGACTTGATCTCCCAAAATGTCAAAAATATGCAGAGCCCTTTGCCTGTATTCTCACTTTATTTTCACCTCCCAAGTCAAATTGCTGTTAGGGGTATGAGAAACAAGGCTCTGAATTTGAAGATCTTCTCCAGATGATGACTAATAACTAACAAGATGCTTTATCTTTTATGGGACTGACATAGACCCTGGGGACCAACTTTACAAGGATCCTAGACAGATATCAGAAAGAAGCACATCCTGGAAAGATCCAGTCCTTCCTGTCTTTTGCACTGAGACAGCATTGAGCGTTTGAGGGGCAGAGATCCTTCTTCTAAGTACCCTAGGAGCAGCACCAGCAAATTGCTTGCCCATACACTTCCAGCCCACAAGGGAGTGGTTTCAGCTATCTGTGCATCATTTAGAGTCTTCCAACAACCAGCTCTCATACTCTGTGGATTAACAATGGAAAAAACTCAACCATTTAAGGAACCCCAACAAACAGAATGATTAGTCAGCATCTCAGTCCAAGTCCAATTAGGAGACAGAAATCATACCAATTTTTTTTTAACAGAGAGAATGTGAAATAAAGAATGCTTCAGTTCAGTTCAGTTCAGTCGTTCAGTCGTGTCTGACTCTTTGTGATCCTATGAATCGCAGCACGCCAGGCCTCCCTGTCCATCACCAACTCCTGGAGTTCACTCAGACTCACGTCCATCGAGTTTGTGATGCCACCCAGCCATCTTATCCTCTGTAGTCCCCTTCTCCTCCTGCCCCCAATCCTTCCCAGCATCAGAGTCTTTTCCAATGAGTCAACTCTTCGCATGAGGTGGCCAAAGTACTGGAGTTTCAGCTTTAGTATCTTTCCTTCCAAAGAAATCCCAGGGCTGATCTCCTTCAGAATGGACTGATTGGATCTCCTTGCAGTCCAATGGACTCTCAAGAGTCTTCTCCAACACCACAGTTCAAAAGCATCAGTTCTTCTGCGCTCAGCCTTCGTCACAGTCCAACTTAATTATATGTAAAAACAATGTAAATTAGGTAACTGAAAATCAAAAGAACACTGGGGTCCCATGGGCTTCCTGGGTGGCAATAGTGGTAAAGAACCCGCCTGCCAATCCTGGAGACATAAGAGACACAGGTTCAATCCCAGGGACAGGAAGATCCTCGGGAGGAGGGCAGGGCAACCCACTCCATTATTCTTGCCAGGAGAATCCCATGAGCACAGAAGCCTGGCAGGCTACAGTCCATAGGGTTGCAGAGTTGGACACAACTGAAGCAACTTAGCATGCACTTACACTAGGGTCTCATGGAGGGAGAAATTTCAAGTAAACATAAGTAAAACCCTTATGAGTATTTCCTACCCATAAAGCTGGAGTTAAAAGGAAAACACTTAGAAATATTAAAACTTGGGGGAGAGGCCTCATAGAGCTAAAAATCAGACCTCTTAGAAAGGGATCTTATTCCACCAGTCATGGTATATTTGAGCTGGAGAAAGGGGTCCCATGGGGCTGGGACCCAGACTTCTAAGGAGGGGTGTCAGCCATCTGGTGATGGTATATATGGTGATAAAGCTGGTCTTGTCATAGCTGGAAAGACTACAAACAAGATTCAACTGCTACTGTGATGAACACAGCTGCTACCGTGGTGATGAAGCCTTACTAGGGCAACAAAGACTCACAAAGAAACAGGAAGTTGGCAAGAAGAAAACAGAAAATAGGAAGCCCCTTCTTTCTCCTGCGTACAATCTCTCTCTCTCTCTTTCTTTCTCTTTCTTTCTCCCTCTCTCACACACCCACTATTGACAAAGCTTTAAGGGGAACAGCTGACAAAGCAGAATGAAGTTAGTTGAATTGCAGTCTCAGCATCAAAAGCCATGTACAGAAGGGTAGTTTGAGAGCTGAAATGCCTTAACTTCATAACTGAAACAGAAAGAAGTAGAACACATACACGCAAATAGAGTAACCAGGAGAGATAAATGGAAATGGAAAAAAATAGAAAAAATAAGGTAATTCAAATAAAGGGGAAAAAACAGTCTCTCTATAAAGAAATAGTAATTTTAAAACACTATCTTCTAAACAAATCACCTGACGAATTCAGAGAAAGGTTTCCACTGAGATCTAAACCAGTGGTGTGGAAAAATCAAGTTAAATAAGTAACACAAAGCATAGGACAAAGTATAAGTAGATTACCCCATTCCCTGCAGCCTATACAGGTATCTGTTGACCATGAAAATAAAAGTAGATTGAAATACTGACCAAAGTGGGGGGAAATGCAAGACAAATGGAACCAAGATCCCAGAGAGTTAATGTGAATACTAGGAATTCTAGAAGAAGTTAAATGAACAAAGAGAGAGGAAGAAATAATCAGACAAATAGTAGAAGAAAATGTATTTGATTTGAGAAACTCAGGTTGTCAGATTAAGTTTCATTGTGTTCGGTAAATGAAACCTTTTTTTTTCATTTACTAATGGTAAAGTCCTAAACTGAAGATAAAGAAGCGTTTATAAGTTTCCAGGCATATAGAAAAATATCATCAAGAGAAAAACATTTTTTAAAAAAGGAGACAGAGAGAGACAAAAATCATTAAGCTTGCACTAGGATTCTCACCCCAAATCTAGGAAGATAAAAGCTAAAAGAAAGATTCTGTCAGTTGATTATGAAGAAAAAGGACTCTAACTCAAAAGTCAAACAATTGAAAAGTAAGTGCGAACTCAATTCCTCGTAAAAATGCAATGATAAATAAAACTTTCAGCATCAGTCAAGTAAATAAACAAGATAGAATTATCTTAACAGTGAACAGCTGGTGGCTTCACTGATGGCTCAGTGGGTAAAGAATCTTCCTCCAGTGCAGGAGACACAGGAGACATGGGTTTGATCCCTGAGTTGGGACGATCCCCTGGAGAAGGAAATGGCAACCCACTCCAGTGTTCTTGCCTTAGAAATCCCAAGTACAGAGAAGCCTGGCGAGCTACAGTCCAAAGGGTCACAAAGAGTCGGACAGGACTGAATGAGTAAGCACACACTACCTATTTTAATCAAGCTGATAGTGATTGCACCGACTCTGTAGATTGCCTTGGGTAGTATGGACATTTTATCAATATTAAGTCTTCCAGTCCATGAGCTCTATATATCTTTCCATCTGTTTGTATCATTTTCAATTCAGTTTCCTTCATAAGTGTCCTACGGTTTTCTGAAGATGTCTTTCACCTCTTTGGTAGGTGTATTCCTAGGTATCTCCTTTTATTTTATTGTTCTCTTCCTATGTCTGAAAATTTTTAATTTCTTTACCATTCTGCCTTCCAATGCCTAATTTTATTCAACATTGTTTAGTTTCTTAAAGGTTTGTAGAAATAGGACTTTGGGAACTAGCTTTCCCTGCTATATTCAGGGACATAAATACTTGAATCGTAGGGAAGAGACTATTCATTCACAAGTGGTCACTGCTGAGTCCAATAGGCTAAGGAAAGCATTCTCATTTTGTTTTTAGAAGGATTTTTATATGAGGTTTGTTTTGTTATAAATGGTAAGGGATACCTGCTTATTTAGAAGGGTTGCACAAGAAAAGAGTAATTCACAATTTTATGAATACAAAGTTCAAAAAATCAGAGTGCTTTTAAATTGTATGCAGTACATAATGGGGAATAAATGAAAGTCTAAGGGGCAAAGGGCTCTACTGGGAAAGCCACACTTAATGATCAGCTAAGCTGCCTGTGTTATTTATAAGGTGCTGAGGGGCAAAATTATGAAAAGGAATTTCCCCTTTTCCATTCTCTTTTCATCTTTCTTTTTTGTGAAGTATGTGTACTTAAATGCCACTGGAACAGACCAAAGCTGTCAATAAAGCTATATTAATTGCTAGATAATCCACCACTGTAGTCTGCCTCTTATCTCACTTGGTCTTTAGTATTGATCTTCTCTTTATAGCTATAGATAAATAGAGGATTCAGGACCATAGAATACATGTTCACTAGAAATGGCAATCCACTCCAGTACTATTGCCTGGAAAATCCCACGGACAGAGCAGCCTGGTAGGCAACGGTCCATGGGGTCACAAAGAGTCGGACACGACTGAGCAACGTTCAGTTCAGTTCAGTTCAGGCTTTTACTTTAACTTTTGCATGTATTACCTTCATTTTAAAGAGAGATCAGTCCTGGGTGTTCATTGGAAGGACTAATGTGAAGCTGAAACTCCAATACTTTGGCCACCTGAAGTGAAGAGCTGACTCATTTGATAAGACCCTGATGCTGGGAAAGATTGAGGGCAGAAGGAGAAGGGGATGCATTTCATGGGGTCACAAAGAGTCAGACACAACTGAGTGACTGAACTGATATGTATATACAAAAATCATCACTGGCATCCCTTATATGTGGAATCTAAAAAGAAATGATATAAATGAACTTACTTGAAAAACAGAAAGAGACTCAGAGACTAAGAAAACAAACTCATGGTTGCAGGGAAAAGGGATAGTTAAGGCTTTGGGGAAGATCATGTACACACTGCTATACTTAAAATGGATAACCAGCGAAAACCTATTGTACAGCACATGGAACTCTGCTCAACGTATGTGCCAGCCTGGCTGGGAGGGGTGTTGAGGGAGAATGGATAAATGCATATGCATGACTGAGTCCCTTCACTGTTCATCTGAAACTATCACATTGTTAATTGGCTATATCCCAATATAAAATGTTTTTGGTGTTAAAAAAGAAAAAAATTTAAAAAATAAAGAAGACAAGAATATGGGCTCTAATAAGATGTGAGTGTGTGGGGATATGTAAAAAAAAAAATATATATATATATATATATATACTGTCAGTAGTATGAATTAACAGTTTTAACCTAACCCTATTTTGCTGGTAAAACCAAGGCATTGAAAGCTTAAAGAATTTTGCTGATGGTCTTGAAGCTAATACATGTGTCTGTAAAACCCTCTATATCCTGAAATACCAACTTTTATTTTTTTGTCCTTCAATTCTATTGGTATATCACCCCTCCAAAAATATATATGTTTTCATTCTTAATATTTGATTTATCAGTTCGAATTGTGGAATATGCTTAGAATTATTTCTAAACACCTTCTCTGCTCCCATCATTTTGCCACACCACCATCATTTATCACTTGGGTAACTGCAATATCCTTGCGCTTCTGTCTCTGCTGCAAACTTTGCCTCACTTAAGTCTCATTTACACAGGGACACAAAAGTGATCCCTTAACAGAGGAGTCAGGGCCCTCCTAAACTAAATATCTCCTTATCACTGCATTAATTCCTTCATGATTTGGCCCTCTATTGCCTCTGATGTCATCTCCCACCGCAGCCTCCTTCATTCTGCCTCTGAAACCCCAGTGACCTGGCTTTTCCTTCAAATACTCCAGGCCTTGGGAATAGTTATCCACTTTCCGCATTTCCTCATCTATCCCAATGTTTACTCAAATGCCACGTTCTTAGTGAAATTTCCCCTGGTTGCTGTGTCTAAGTCTTGATAGCTCTCAGGCACATTTAACACACACAAGATTCCTTTTTGCACAAAATTTTTCCACTTTGCATTTATATCAGTATTTTTTTAGGTGTATAACTCCCACCCACCAGATTACAAGTTTCGAAAGTGCAAGGATTTTTATCTGTTTTATTCACCACTTCATTCCAACACTTAAATCAGTGTATGATTGTTCAGTAAATAATTGTATAATGAATGAATATAAAAGTCTGGCTGACTCACAACTAACCTTGAGTGCTGAGCATACTGAGTGTAAAGTTCAAAGTAATTTGGGGTTTGCCTCTCTTAATGGTCCAAGAAAGAGATTTGAAGCAACTGTTTATTTATATATTGGAAAGGTGAAGAAATGAGGGGTGTGGATATCTGCCCCTGAGACAGAGGCACCTGAAGTGTTTAAGGAAATAGCTGGGTGACCTGAAGGTTGCTGAGGCAGAGTTAAAGAGGTTGTGGTAGGAGATGAAGTGAAAAAGTGATAGACAGCCATGTGATGAAGGGCCTTAATGCAGTGATAAACATTTACAGGGTATATATATATGATGTTTTTAACAGTCTCCAATGTCAAGTATCCTTTCCTAAAAATATTTAAAATGATAAGCATGGAAGAATGACAAGTTCATTCTGAATCTCCAATAAACTTGAATTCTTGAAGACAAGTACATATTCCTTAAGACTGTTAACTGAGAAGTAAAGAAACTTACTCAACTTTTGAAGCTACATTTCTGCAGACCTAAACATTAAGATTAATTTAAGGAGTATACAAATCTTGAATTTAATTTAAGGAGTATACAAATCTTGAATTTAGATTTGGAAAGTAGTTTCCTGAAGTGTGCACCAAACACACTGCAAACAAAATTTGGCTTTGGGGTGGAGGGGCAAGAGTGCCATAGAAACCACCCCGCCATCTTATGCCCTTGGTGCTTTGCCACCTTTAATTTCGAAGGCATTTTCTGGCATCCTTCTCAGATTCTTCCACACACCATATTTACATTAATTACACTAAGACACATAATTATAACTCGTGGCTAATTTGTTTTTAAAAAGAAGAGAAAGAACCCACAACAAGAAGCATGTTAAAAATAAGACTGAGAATATAATTTAAGTATTAAACTTAAACCATTTAGTGTAAAAATACAGGTTTCTATCCTAAGCTGCTTTAAGTCTACATCAATTGCAATATGACTTGATTTGCCTGAACAATAAAAACTAAACTTTTACAGGAAGTGACTTTAAAAAATGTACCTATATTTTCATATGTATTTTAAGAAAAATAGCTTCATCTGAGTGTTTCTATGTGCATACAACGGCACTGTTGAAAAAAGTTTGTCATTGTTACGCTTAAGTCAGTTAATAGCTTACCTGAAATTAATGAATGAATTTTCAGATATTGTAATAGAATAGTTTTTCTCCAGATATACAGTGCAAAAAATACCCTAACCACTGATGTTTTTGAAAGGTATTTGCAGTTTTACAGTTTTTTAATTTCATAATATATTCAATATATAACACATTTTTAACTTTAAACTTATTGCATATTAAATTTTTAAATCTTGATATAAGTGTCATTATGCTATGTTTATGAAGACTAGACTGCTCAGTTTATTTTTTTCATATCTGGAGGTTTTAAATTATATATTTTCACATTTAAAAATTTAGTAACAATGTTTCTAATTAGACTTATTTTTCTAACACAATACCCTTAATATATATTACTCACACAAGTTGAAAAGAAAATAACTACAATTCAGCTAGGCAAAAGCACAGAAAATTCATGGGAAAAGTACAACTAACCAATGGATTTAATGTACAATAATTTTAACCATAATCATCTTAAGGACATTTGGCCATAAATATAAATATAATATATACAAATGTTATTTTGTGAAAACTTGTTCTAAAATGAACTAACAGTCTTGATTACCTAATTTTAAGACTGCCATTCATATGACCACTGTGAGTTGGAATTATTCTTTTACCAGCAGAACCATTAGAAATTACTGCTTACTGCCTCCAAATGGCTCTTTTGTATTTATCACTAAGTGGGTAAAGACACAAGAGACACATCATTCTTTCATTCTAGAAATTAAATTCTTTTGCTAAGTATGTGTGCTGGAGAAGGCAATGGCACCCCACTCCAGTACTCTTGCCTGGAATATCCTATGGACGAAGGAGCCTGGTGGGCTGCAGTCCATGGGGTCGCGAAGAGTCAGGCACGACTGAGCGACTTCACTTTCACTTTTCACTTTCCTGCACTGGAGAAGGAAATGGCAACCCACTCCAGTGTTCTTGCCTGGAGAATCTCAGGGACGGGGGAGCCTGGTGGGCTGCCGCCTACGGGGTCGCACAGAGTCGGACACGACTGAAGCGACTTAGAAGTATGTGTGCTGTGCTCCATCATGTCTGAATCTTTGTGACCCCATGGACCATAGCTCAGCAGGCTCCTCTGTCCATGGGATTTTACATGCAGGATTATAGGAGCTGGTTACCATTTCTTCCTCCAGAGGATCTTTCCAACCCAGGGTTCCAACCTGTGTCCCCTGCATTGCCTGCACTGCAGGCGGATTCTGAACCGCTGAGCCATTGTCCTTAAGTATGCTGCTGCTGCTGCTGCTGCTGCTAAGTCACCTCAGTCGTGTCCAACTCTGTGCAACCCCATAGGCGGCAGCCCACCAGGCTCCCTGTCTCTGGGATTCTCCAGGCAAGAACACTGGAGCGGGTTGCCATTTCCTTCTCCAATGCATGAAAGTGAAAAGTGAAAGGGGAAGCTGCTCAGTCGTACCTGACTCTTAGCGACCCCATGGATTGCAGCCCACCAGGTTCCTCCATCCATGGGATTTTCCAGGCAAGAATACTGGAGTAGGGTGCCATTGCCTTCTCCGGTCCTTAAGTATTGCTGCCTCTAAAACATAGTGATAGCTGTATGTGCACACTTAACAGGATTCCTGACAAGTCTAGTTAATTTAAAATTCACTAATTTCAAAATGGGTAGATTTTTCATACAATACGATATTATATAATGCTGCATATATATAGTAGATAGTGACAAAATAATAGAAATTATATTGATAAAGTATGTTTTTCCCTTGAGAAAGATTACAGAGTTGAGTTTCAAGTTCTTATGATAAAATAAATAACCTAGTAGCTTAATATTTATCATTTAGAAAGAATTTAACTAGGTTCATTTTCTAGTGTTTCAGATCCAGAATAAGGAACTCAGGTTACCAACTGATCAATGATGATGAGGATTACATCAACTGAAAGTAGTAGGTATGTGTTAAAAATTATGGAAAATGTTTAAGACAAACTTGAAAAGATTCTTGAAAGTGAAGTAGTGACCATAAGTCACATGATTTAAATTCAAAATTATTTGGTTAAAAGAAAAAGAAAATTCAACCAAATAAAAGCCAAAGGGCTCTTACCATGCCCCTACCTTGAAAAGTGTGTGAGAACATTTTGTGTAAAAGCAAATATTCTTTAAGCTTGAAGAGAGTTCCGGATGGATGCTGGGGAGGTGAAAGGGCCAAGCAGTTATGTATACTGAGACTGCTCTCTCCATATCCATTCTGCATATCATCCACTGAGAAGCTGGTATGGTGTTTAAAGAAGTAATGGCATATAGCTTCTCTTTTTTTGGATTTCCTATCCATTTAGGTCACCACAAAGCCTAGTTCTCTGAGCTTATAAGTATATTCTCATTAGTTATCTATTTAATAATAAGTATCAGTAGTGTATATATGTCAATCCCAAACTCCCAATTCACTTTGCTGTATAATTGAAACCAACACAACATTGTAAAGCAACTCTTTTCTGATAAAAATAACTTAAAAAAGAGAATATCAGCTTAGGAGATAAACTTGATTGATCTAAGGATGAATATATTCCCCCCCAACACACCTGTCATTGATTCACTGATACTTATTTACATATGAGCATGTGTTCCAATCCTGACCAAAGGGATATGAGAAAACCCCAGCCAGTTCTGTGATGCTAAATCCAGGTCTGCACTGGCCCAGGGCATGAGTATTAACACCATCTGTGTCCCTGGGACAGTAAATGTAAATATAAATGCATTACATTAAATGTGAATGCTTGTACATTTAGTTTCTTAACCAGTGTGCTAGAGGGCACCCTGTCACTTCTGGTAAGGGTGTGTGTGTGTGTCTCATTGGGGAGTGGAGGGTGAGAAGGAGGGTCCTCTGCCATCTGATACCATGTGATCCATCATTGGTTACCTTTGATCAGTAATGTATTCATTGGAGTCCACACCAGGCATGGATGTGGACTCTGAATGTTTCATCATATTCCTTCAGTTCCATGGATTTGAAATGAACTCATCATTGGTGTGGAGGCTTCCCAGGTGGCACCAGTGGTAAAGGACACATCTGTAATGCAGGAGACCAGAGATGCAGGTTCAATCCCTGGGTTGGGAATATTCCCTGGAGGAGGGCATGACAACCCACCACAGTATCCTTGCCTGGAGAATTGCATGGACAGAGGAGCCTGGAAGGCTACAGTCCATGGGGTCGCAAATGAAGTAACTGAGCATACATCCTTGCTGAGAACCTCAGAATCCTTGAAGAGCTTATTCACAATTAGGAAACATTTGCAATGTCACCCTAGAGTTACAGTCAGCTTTATTCTGTTTCACCTCCACGTAGGAGTTAAGCTTCAGAACAAGCAAAGAGCTCTCTATTTTTAGAAGAAATACATTACATTCCGAAATGGTGAGATTTCTGGAAACATTTTCCTCAAAGATAACATTGGGAAGCCATGCCCTTTTCCTCACTATACACAAAGAATGAAGAATAAAGCTCAGATCCTAATGCCCACTGGCAGCAATAACCGAAGTTACTCAGCCTTAAGATAAAGCCAACTTTTATATTTGAACTAAAAAACCAACTAATCCTAAAATGAAGCCTAATTCTGGAGTGCTAGTCATGAGTTAAGATTTAATGTCTTTACTCTTTAAGTCAGTTTGATTTGTGTATTATTTGCAGCTTCAGACGTTGTAACTGATACAGAAATTGGTAGACATTTGGCTCAAGATGAGAATTAAGCATGAGTTTGACAAAGCTATGACCCATAAAAGAAAAAGCCATAGTAACAATTTTAAAACATTTAGAACCTATAAAATAAAGCATGAAGTGAAGGCACATGTTCTGGTCTTCTCTGTAGAGGGTACTGGAAAGCTAAAGCAACAGCTGCCATTTGATCCTTAAATGAGCACCAACTCTCTGATTACCTCCTACCTGAGATTTAGTGTGCAGATTCAACTTTTAATCTGGATTGTAGGGAGAATTTCATGGTTTACATTTTGAACTCCTTGAAACCTCCTTGAAGATCAGCCAAAAGATTGTGGAAGAAATAACCTGCAGAAGCTTACAGCTGTCCTCCTATACTTCATGATGAACAAGCAGTCATTTTCCCAATGTGATAAAAATCTGACTATATTTGAATACCACCTCTACAGGTTATTGTGTTCTTGTCACCAAAATACACTTATCATTTCTCTAGTTTTTCTGATTTTCATAGCAGGGGAGTGCTAAAAGTCTGTTTTCCTCTTAAGAATCGTGTTCTTTTTATTTAGGATAGCGACTGACATGCATGGTTCTACAACACTCAACATTTGCTATTTTGTTTTGCCTCATATACAGATGGTTGGCCATGATATAGTATATGTCTGTGTGTGTGGGCTAGTTGCTCAGTCATGTCCAACTCTGTGATCGTAGCGTGCCAGGCTCCTCTGTTCATGGAATTCTCCAGGCAAGAATACTGGAGTGGGTAGCCATTTCCTTCTCCAAGGTATCTTCCCAATGCAGAGATCAAACCTGGGTCTCCTAAATTGCAGGCGGATTCTTTACTGTCTGAGCCACCAGGGAAGCCCTACAATAAAATTTCTATTAAACTGAGCCATATAATGTAGGCCTCGTAATGGTTTTCTTTACAAAAGTATTATAAATTTTATTCTTGGCTCAATATTGTAAATTTGTTGTTTTCAGATTGAATAAAAATACATTTTTATTAATACATATTTGAATATTTTGTGAATACTATTTTCTTCAAAAATTGCACCATTTTTAAAGTCTAGATTATGAGAGTGCAGAAAACTATGAGTAGTCACAGGGGAGCATATTTAGTAAGTATAACTGTAGAGTGATTTCAGTCTAATTGGGTGTGTGCATGCATGCTCGGTCATGTCTGAATCTTCGCAACCCCTTGGACCGTAGCTCACCAGGCTCCTATGTCCATGGGATTTTCCAGGCAAGAATACTGGAATGGGATGTTATTTCCCACTCCAGGGAATCTACCTCATCCAGGGATCAAACCTGCATCTCTGGTGTCTTCTGCATTGGAAGGTGGATTTTTACCACTGTGCCAGCTGGGCAAATCATAACTAAAAGGCAGTAAGTCAAATTAAACTTCCAAGAAATTTCAGTTACCAAGAGGAATGTGCCTTTATCATGTGTTTCATATCAAATACCAAATTATTCCATTCTATTTATGTCATAACAAAGGTAACAATTTAAAGCTTAATTATTTCTGCTCTTAACAATACAGACATCAGGATAACAAATAATAAACAAAAATGAAAAAAATAAACTATTTTTACAAATAAAAACACTGATTTTTGCACACACATTCAGGTTTCAGTGACAGGAAAATGAACATATCTCTGTATTTTAAAATAGATTATTAAAGACTAAATTTATAAAAATTACTGTGAATAGGAAGTTAACCAAAGGATATAATTACATTTGTCCCTATTATATGACTCCTAGTTTTGCATTTTTTTCCTTACAGTACTGAACATGAGATTTCATTAAATCACAGCATTTATATACTACTCATGTAAATAATTTTTCATTATAAGTTATCAGTTCATACTAAAATCTTTTGGGAGGGAAGTTAGCATCTTGTAAAATAGCATTTTGTAAAATATCTCTTCCATTAAACTAAATTAAACAATTTAAAATTCTACAGAAACAGTACTATTTTCTACAGTTCCCTTAAATGTCGGGGAACATTACCTGAAAATTTATTTTGTCTTGTAATATTTACCTCTAATGCATAGAAATACACACTCTATAAATATGAAAAATAAATATTAGCAGTGAATAATTTTCTGTTGGTTCTTTATTATCAATTAAAAGGATTATTTGTCACATATCAGAAATTAATTTATATTAGGAAAACATTTAGATAAAAATATAATGCAACAATACAAATTTTATAGGGCATTATTTATCCTATTGCTAAAACTTGCAAAAATAAAAACAGTGATTTGCTTTAGTGTATGAGGCTGACGTTACCTACTCAACCTCATGTTCTGTGTCTTGTTCCACTAATATCAATTTAGGGTTTCATCCACTCTCTTCCATAGGGACTCTATACATATCTGCGTCAGAACAGGGCTGGAAGTGGTTATATATCCTCTAGCTACTTTCTCCAGGTGAAACAAATGACCTCATACTGTTATTAAATAAATACTTGATAAGGTAGATTATGAAATACTACCACACAGTAATCCAAATACCTGGTGCAGTTTAGAGTCACACACACACACATATTTCCAACCATATCAACAAATAAAGTGTGCTACTTAATCATTAAATATATGTTAAAATCAAAAGCATATGGGTTCTAAGGAGAAAATATGTATAATTGAAAACATGAGAAAGCATCAGTTTGTTGTGGGACATTAAAGGGTGGAAAAAGACATTTTAGGAAAGCAAATTAGATGCCTAATGAAAAGATGCTCGATCTCATTCTGTTAAAAAAATAAAATACCTCCATATTAGCAAAAAATTTTAAACTTTGTAATATACAGTATTGGTCAGGATATAGGTAGCAGTGATTAATATACACTTTAGTGGGACTGGAAATTGGTGCCGTATTGGGATCAAACTCATTTTGACTCTTTAGGCCGACTTCCAATAGTGGAGACTCCTTTACCATATATCTTGTAAAGGTATCACATTATCTTTGCAAATAAATCTTTGCAAAATTTTGCCTAAACATATATAGTAAGTATACTCAAAATAGTTTAAAAATAGTGAAAAATAAAAATGCATGTAGTTAGAATTTTCCTTCTCTTTCATTTCCTCCTTTTTTCTCTCCTTAGTGTAGGGCTCTATTTTTCTTTCATTCATCAAATATTAAGCAGAAGGTTTACTCTGTAAAAATTCATAAGGAATCATTGCATAGTGTCTTGCTTTTTAAAATTTTGAATTACAAAAAATTGTAAAAGATCACTTCAGCAGCAGTATGAATAACAGATTTGAGAAAGCTGATAATGGCAAGGGGACAAAAATAATGGATATGGGCAGAGTAGTTGTACAAAATCAAAACTTAGGATATTGTGCTGATAATAAAAAAATACAGTAGATCTATATATGTTGTTTTGGGCAAAAGGCCATTTTATATTAAGATTATGAAATCAAAGAATATATGTACATGATTGTGGAAATACACAAGCATTTCTTTGCAGATAGGGTAAAAAAATTAATATTAATTACTCTTTGTGAATGGAAGTAAAAATAAAGAAATTGAAGAAAAATAGACATTTTATTTATTTTAATTTCAAACAGTTTCTCTTTGCTCACGTGCTTACAATGTTTTTGTATAACTTTTGGGATTTTTAACAGAATTAACTGGTTTAGAATTAGGCCATTTTTATGTGTTATAAATTAAAAACAATTGTAATTACTACTTAGAAATTTTCTCCAATTTACATTGCTCTAAAAATTTGTCTGAAAGTATTTTATAATGTTTTTCAATGTTGTGGCAATATTTTATTAGTTTTCTTTTTCTCCTTAACTGTTTTTTTCTAATAAATAAGGAATTGACAATAGCTAAGAAAATGTAACAAACTAAAAACTAAAGGAATAAGCCAAAAGCAGGAATTTTTATTTCAGTTTCTTTTAAAGTTTACTGAGTTACTAAAGTATATGGCATATATATCCTCAAAATGGAGCATAATTTTTTTTGCAAAAGTTAGATTTTTACATAGTCCTTCAGCCCATTCAGTTCAGTTCAGTTGTTCAGTCGTGTCCGACTCTTTGCGACCCCATGAATCGCAGCACGCCAGGCCTCCATATCCATCACCAACTCCTGAAGTTCCTTCAAACTCATGACCATGGAGTCCGTGATGCCATCCAGCCATCTCATCCTCTGTTGTCCGTTTCTCCTCCTGGCCCCAATCCTTCCCAGCATTAGAGTCTTTTCCAATGAGTCAACTCTTCCCATGAGGTGACCAAAGTACTGGAGTTTCAGCTTTATCATCAGTCCTTCCAAAGAACACCCAGGGCTTATCTCCTTTAGAATGGACTGGTTGGATCTCCTTGCAGCCCAAGGGACTCTCAAGAGTCTTCTCCAACACCACAGTTCAAAAGCATCAATTCTCCCTCGCTCAGATTTCTTCACAGTCCAACTCTCACATCCATACATGACTACTGGAAAAACCATAGCCTTGACTAGACAGATCTTAGTCGCAAAGTAATGTCCCTGGTTTTCAATATGCTAAGTTGGTGATAACTTTCCTTCCAAGGAGTAAGCATCTTTTAATTTCATGGCTGCAGTCACCATCTGCAGTGATTTTGGAGCCCCCAAAATCAAGTCTGACACTGTTTCCACTGTTTCCCATGAAATGATGGGACCAGATGCAATGATCTTTGTTTTCTGAATTGTTGAGCTTGAAGCCAACCTTTTCACTATCCTCGTTCACTTTCATCAAGAGGCTTTTAGCTCCTCTTTACTTTCTGCCATAAGGATGGTGTCATCTGCATATCTGAGGTTACTGATATTTCTCACGGCAATCTTGATTCCAGCTTGTGCTTCTTCCAGCCCAGCGTTTCTCATGATGTACTCTGCATAGAAGTTAAATAAACAGGGTGACAATATACAGCCTTGACGAACTCCTTTTCCTATTTGGAACCAGTCTGTTGTTCCATGTCCAGTTCTAACTGTTGCTTCCTAACCTGCATATAAGTTTCTCAAGAGGCAGGTCAGGTGATCTGGTATTCCCATCTCTTTCAAAATTTTCCACAGTTTCTTGTGATCCACACAGTCAAAGTCTTTGTCATAGTCAATAAAGCAGAAATAGACATTTTCCTGGAACTCTCTTGCTTTTTTGATGATCCAGAGGATGTTGACAATTTGATCTCTGTGGTTCCTCTGCCTTTTCTAAAATCAGCTTGAACATCTGGAAGTTCACGATTCATGTATTGCTGAAGCCTGGCTTGGAGAATTTTGAACATTACTAGCATGTGAGATGAGTGCAATTGTGCAGTAGTTTGAGCATTCTTTGGCATTGCCTTTCTTTGGGATTGGAATGAAAACTGACCTTTTCCAGTCCTTTGTCCACTGCTGAGTTTTCCAAATTTGCTGGCTTATTAAGTGAAGCACTTTCACAGCATCATCTTTTAGGATTTGAAATAGCTCAACTGGAATTCCCTCACCTCCACTAGCTTTGTACATAGTGATGCTTTCTAAGGCCCACTTGACTTCACATTCCAGGATGTCTGGCTCTAGGTGAGTGATCACACCATCGTGATTATCTTGGTTGTGAAGATCTTTTTGTATAGTTATTCTGTGTATTCTTGCTACCTCTTCTTAATATCTTCTGCTTCTGTTAGGTCCATATCATTTCTGTCCTTTATCAAGCCCATGTTTGCATGAAATGTTCCCTTAGTATCTCTCATTTTCTTGAAGAGATCTCACATTTCCCATTCTGTTGTTTTCCTCTATTTCTTTGCACTGATCACTGAGGAAGGCTTTCTTATCTCATTGCTATTCTTTGGAACTCTGTATTCAGATGCTTATATTTTTCTTTTCTCCTTTGTTTTTCACTTCTCTTCTTTTCACAGCTATTTGTAAGGCCTCTCCAGACAGCCATTTTGCTTTTTTGCATTTCTTACTATAGTCTCTATAGTCCTACATTTCAGACATACATCTGGAGTTACTTTTGCAAGACAGCACAATAAATAGTCTTCTCTTACACTACTAGAACAGAGGGCTTGAAAAAGATAGATTGGCTGAGAAAGACTTTCATGTTTGGAAACAGAAAAATTCCTAAAACTAAAAAGAAAGAATCATTTATGGTATCATTTTGACTC
This sequence comes from Nanger dama, assembly GCA_917880005.1. Classification (NCBI taxonomy): domain Eukaryota; kingdom Metazoa; phylum Chordata; class Mammalia; order Artiodactyla; family Bovidae; genus Nanger; species Nanger dama. The sequence continues at coordinate 33,929,025 of CAKJTW010000009.1, read as the reverse complement.
TTTTAAAATTAATTTTCTACAATATTTGTCCTCTTGTGATTGGCTTATTTAACTTCATATAATGTTTTCAGGTTTGTTTCATCTATGTTATTGCACATGTCAGAATTTCCTTCCTTCTTAAGGCTAAATAATATTCCATTGTATTATATGCCATATTTTGTTTATCCATTCATCCATCGATGGACATTTAGGTTGCTTCCACTTTTTGGTCATTGTGAATAAGGCTGCTATAAATATATAAATATTGAAGTATTCAGGTGTACAAATACCTGAGTCTCTTCCTTCATTTCTTTCAGGTATATATCAGCAGTAGAATTGCTAGATGATATGACCACTTTTTAATTTTTGAGGAAACAGCTAAGAAAAGTTAAATTTGGATTTACATACACTTTACCACAGAAACAGGATCTATTAATTTCAGAATAAAGATTCTTATCTCTCTAAAAGCCACAAAAATCTGATTGTGTGTCAAAGAATCTCTGAAAAGTCAACCACTCTACCCTGGAACTTCACACAGTCTCGATTATTCTCTGTCCTGACTGTACTTTCAGTTCCCTAATCTTTGCACTATTCTAGCCTTCCATATCCCAACAGGATGTGTCTTAATGCATATATAGACTTTTGACATAAAGAGGGTTCTACCTCCTGGGTTGCAGAAAGTTTGCTACTATTCATTGGTTTTTCTTAAATTCAAAATAGCTTAGAAGTCAGGAAGCTTGGGTCCAATTTCTATCTCTGCCTTTTACTAAAACTATGAATTTTCAAAAGTTACTTCTTTTTCTTGATTCACTACTTGCTCATTTATTCATTTTTTTTTTTTAATGCATTGAGCACCAACAATTTTCCAGGAGCTATGCCAGGTGCTAAAAATGCAAAGAGATCATGACATACCCCTTCTGTCAAGAAGTTTACAGTGACTGAGGCAAAAATAGCTCTCTAATACCCTTCAGAGGGATAAAGTAGGGACTTTTAGAGTGATCCATAAGAAAGAGCTTTGTATATTTTAAACACTAAATGCATGCATGATTAATATCACCCTGGTTCCCGGCCACACTTCGGGTATTCTCAAATCCGTATATAAATTGGAGAAAGAGGTTATAACATATAACTACAGAGTAGAATAGCATTCCTTATTTGTATCGCAGAAACAGCACCACCAACAAAAAACTATGACCAGTAATTTATATTTTTAATATTAAAACATCTAAACCCAATTTAAAGCATGTGACTTCTCCAAACTCCTGTTTCCTTTCCATGAACCACATACTTAAATGTACTGATGACTCTCAAGATATATGTTGACATGAAGGGAAGGACTTTCTCTCCCTTTAATTAAAAATGGAAAGAGTAATTAGAAAAGATAATAGAGAAGGTGATCCCTGCCTTAGGAAGATGTTTGAAGTGTCAGAAGAGGTCCCAACTGTCTATGGGTATTACCTTCACTGACCTCATACATAAAGAGCTAAATAAAAAGAGTGGCAATCAGGCAACATTTTTTATTCTTTATTAATTTCTAATAAATACATTTTCTTATTTTTTTTTCTATGCAGTTAAATGGAAATATCAGTTGCATGGTTAATGTCCATTATCAAAAACCAATTAACTCTCCCCATTATCTTAGTCTTAGGTGTTCTATTAAGCAATGCCAAAATAACACATCACTGGCCTCTATTAAAATACAGTAAAACAATTAAAATATTTTATCCTCCTTACTATATTGTGAACAAATAACAATGCCACTGAGAAACCGAAAAGCCATGGTAAAACAATGTAACTTGAATTGATCAAATATTCAATCAGCTAGTACAATAAGGGGGTAACAGGAAAAAATGTTAGTTTTATTATTCAATGGAGAAATGTAGAGAGAAATTTGCTACCTGGTTTTAGTTTCAGGAAATAGATTATTTTGGAAGGATCATCAGTATGTCTTATAAAACAATAAAATATATTGGTTATTATCAGTGTTAAAATTTATCCATGTTAATTGAAAGAGTGTTTCCTGAACACTACCTCTGTAGAGAATGAGTGGCACATAGGCTGCCATGGAGGCACAAGACTAGGCATACAGCCCAGTCTTGGAGATTCAAGGATGGCTTTGTGGAGAAAAGAACACCCATATTGTGACAAAAGGAGCAATTATACTATTAATAGCAAAGTCAGAAGAGTGAGAAAATGCTTCAGTCCAGTTCAGTTGCTCACTCATGTCCGACTCTTTGTGACCCTATGAATCGCAGCACACCAGGCCTCCCTGTCCATCACCAACTCCTGGAGTTCACTCAGACTCACGTTCACTGAGTCAGTGATGCCATCCAGCCAGTCATCCTCTGTCGTCCCCTTCTCCTCCTGCCCCTAATCCCACCCAGCATCAGAGTCTTTTTCAATGAGTCAACTCTTCACATGAGGTGGCCAAAGTACTGGAGTTTCAGTTTTAGCATCAGTCCTTCCAAAGAACACCCAGGACTGATCTCCTTTAGAATGGACTGGTTGGATCTCCTTGCAGTCCAAGGGACTCTCAAGAGTCTTCAACACCACAGTTCAAAAGCATCAATTCTTCAGCGCTCAGCCTTCTTCACAGTCCAACTCTCACATCCATACATGACCGTTGGAAAAAACATAGCCTTGACTAGACAGACATTTGTTGGCAAAGTAATGTCTCTGCATCTAGGAGTAAGCATCTTTTAATTTCATGGCTGCAGTCACCATCTGCAGTGATTTTGGAGACCCCCAAAATAAAGTCTGACACTGTTTCCACTATTTCCCCATCTATTTCCCATGAAGTGATGGGACCAGATGCCATGATCTTTGTTTTCTGAATGTTGAGGTTGAAGCCAACATTTTCACTCTCCTCTTTCACTTTCATAAGAGGCTTTTAGCTCCTCTTTACTTTCTGCCATAAGGGTGGCATCATCTGCATATCTGAGATTATTGGTATTTCTCCCGGCAATCTTGACTCCAGCTTGTGCTTCTTCCAGCCCAGCGTTTTTCATGATGTACTCAGCTGCTGCTGCTGCTGCTGCTAAGTCGCTTCAGTCATGTCCAACTATGTGCGACCCCATAGACGGCAGCCCACCAGGCTCCCCGTCCCTGGGATTCTCCAGGCAAGAACACTGGAGTGGGTTGCCATTTCCTTCTCCAATGCACAAAAGTGAAAGGTGAAAGTGAAGTCACTCAGTCATGTCTGACTTTTAGCAACCCCATGGACTGCAGCCCACAAGGCTCCTCTGTCCATGGGATTTTCCAGGCAAGAGTACTGGAGTGGGGTGCCATTGCCTTCTCTGATACATCCTTGACATACTCTTTGTCCTATTTGGAACCAATCTGTTGTTCCATGTCCAGTTCTAACTGTTGCTTCCTGACCTGCATATAGGTTTCTCAAGAGGCAGGTCAGGTGGTCTGGTATTCCCATCTCTTTCAGAATTACAGCAGATACAATAAACAAGATGGAAGCAAGAAGGGACACATCTTAAGATTAGGGTTAGAGACCTTCCAAGTGGTGTTAATGGTAAAGAACCCAATGGAAGAGATATAAGAGATGCAGGTTCAATTCCTGGGTCAGGAAGATTCCCCTGGAGGAGGGCGTGGCAATCCACTCCAGCATTCTTGCCTGGAGAATCTTTAGGGTCACAATGAGTCGGCTGAAACTGAAGTTACCCAGCACGCACAGTACTTGAATACTGAAGGCAAAGAGGGAATATTTGATAGATAAAACTGGGGTTAGCAAAAAACAGATAAAAAATGAACCTGCAGTTCATTTTAAGGAGTTTTGACTTTTTCCTCAAGCAATGAAAAAGTTCCAAAACATATAGCCAAGAAGGACTTTTGAGCTTGTATTATAAAAAGAGTAAGATGATGACTGTGTTTTTTCCAACCATTTTTGGAGTGCATCCGCTTACCTAAAATCAAGAAACCTAAATTGTGATAACATTTCAGTGTCCTGTGGAGATGGTTGTGTCAGATGTATTGTGCTTGGAAACCGAGTGTCTTTCCCTCCAAAATAACAGAATTTGTGTCAGAAAATTGATCCTCCTCCCACCACACAAAGAGATAGTCAGGAAGAAATTGCAGGATAGAACAACCAAAGGGAGCCAGATATGCACTTATTAAAAGAGAAGCCACAGAAAGACAAAGATGTCTTTTCAGACATACGCGTCTGACATGTGGTAGGTGTTTAATGAGTACTTGCTCACTGAAGAGCACGTTGGTACAGCCTGTGGAAAAGAGAAATTATAGAGGAGACCTTGAATGCTGTGTCATGGGGTGAAGAGACAAAGACCAGAGTAAAGGGATGGTTTGCAAAGCAGGAAAAAATAGAGAAGAGAAAGGAGTACTACAAAAAAAAAAAAAAAAAGCTGGAGGGGAAGGGAATGTGTAATTGCGATTTATTCTTAGCGCAGCGAACTCTTACCAGAAGAAGAGAGCATTGAGTCAGTTTTAGAGAGCTATAAGTCAGCTGTAGCATACATAAGAAGGCTTGAAATAAACACACAGAGCTCACAAGAGCCCTGAAGAGAAGGCACGCTTACCTGAAAACTTACAGCATGGAGGCACTGGTGCTTAAAATGAAGCAAACTTGAATAATATAAAGCTATTTGGGTTTAACGTAAGTGCATAGAAAGCCTGGTTTTCAATATTTCCATAAAGAAATTAAATTTATGTCAAATCCCCAACTTTGATTAAAAGCCCCAATTTTAGAACTCTAATCAAATTTTGTCTCACATAGAAACACTTCAACCCAGATAGATTTTGTAGATAAATTGACTTCAGATTTTATGATGAAGCACCCTAGCTCTACCACCCAAAAAGCCCACAGAGACAGCTCAAATAGTCGATTTTGACACTGAAAATAGGGCACTCCATCTCTTCCCATCTTGTGTAGATTTAATAACTGTAGATAGGCAATAGCACTAACAGGAGGCATGGGAGAGAGAAAAACATTTTCAAAATAAGGGAAAATACTGGAGAACTACAGAAACTCACCCTCCTTTTTTATGTGGAAGCCAATTTTATATCCAGAATAAGTCCACCAGAATCCAGATGACTTGTCAAATGGATTACTCTTTCCCAAGAATTAACTGTTTTTTTCAGGGAAATTCTGTTATTATCTTTGTTTCTATTATCATCCTTTTATCCACTAAGATTCATCAAATACATACTATTAATGTATTAATAAGTTGTGATAAATAATTTTTGTTAGTCTTTATACTCTTCATATTAAGTAAATATTAGTATTATCTCCATTTCAGATGAAACAAAACCAAACTCTACTTCCGTTTAACTTCAACACTCCTGTTGTTAAAGCTTCTAATGCTCTATTTCTTCTACTTGTTCAGCCACTCAGTTGTGTCTGACTCTTTGTGACCCCATGGACTGCAGCATGCTAGGCTTCCCTGTCCTTCACCATCTCCTGGAGTTTGCTCAAACTCACGTCCATTGAGTCAGTGATTCCATCCAATTATCTCATCCTCTATCATCCCCTTCTCCTTATTTGCATTTTAAAGAAATACACTTAACTTTCTTTATTGAAAGAGGAATTGGATTGGATTTCATTGTTATAATCATAGAGGAGGAGAGGAATGGTTGGAGAGAGGCTGGTGGTAAAGAAACCACCTGCCAATGCAGGAGACATCAGAGACCTGGGTTCAGTCCCTTGATTGAGAAGATCGCCTGAAGGAGGGCATGACAACCCACTCCAGTATTCTTGCTGGAGAATCCCATGGACAGAGGAGCCTGGCAGGTTATAGTCCATGGGGTCACAAAGAGTTGGACACCAATGGAAGCGTCCTAGCACTCAGGCACACACACACTGGGCATCAGCTTTGCATCAACATCATTTGGATGCTTTTCTACTGTGTCTCACTTGTCAACAACAATCCAAAGAAATTTTGGAAACTCACTACATTGCACAAATAAGGAAACTGATTTTGAGTGTAATTTTTAAAGGTGCTTCAGTGACTAACAATGAAGCTAAAATTTGAGGGAATATTTTATTTCAGATCCCATTGGTAGAACTAATTGGTTTATCTATTTCCTCCCAAATAAATCTTATCACATAAACTTTTCTAGAGCATTACAATAAAATTGCACTTCTTTTTATCCCAACGCCATATCCATTGATTAGTTTTGTCTGTTTTAAATATTTTTCTCTATCAAGATTAGTAGATTTCATCCACACTCTGAAGCCATCTCATTCTCCACGGTTACAAGATGTATTTATTTATTAGACATGCCATCCTATCTCATACAAAAGTGACCAGAGAAAGAAGCTTCTATATCTTTTAAACAAAGAAACAGTAAGTTTGTGAAGAACGTACAAGATAAGGGGGTTTAGGCTAGGGGTAGTAAGTGTTGGTCACTCAGTCGTGTCTGACGCTTTGCGGCCCCACCCCATGGACTGTAGCCTGCCAGGTTCCTCTTTCCATGGGATTCTCTGGGCAAGAATACTGGAGTGGGTTGCCATTCCCTTCTCCACTGTATCTTCCCAACCCAGAACTGAGCCCAGGTCTCCTGCATTGCAGGCAGATTCTTCACCATATGGGCCGCCAGGAAAGCCCAGGGGGTAGTGAAGGATGAGATAATAACTAAGCAGATAAGGTTGACATGTTTGTTTGTACTAATTTCTGGTGAACGTTTTCCATTCTCCTGGTATAGGGAGGGTACCTCTCACATGACCTGTTTTGGGAAGAAGAGCAAGTGTGTAGGGGGCTGTGGAAGGAGGGGATCAGAGTGACCTTCCTGCTTCTGCCATCTTCTCAAACTCCTTCAGTGCGAGCCATTTTCTATCCCAGGGTGTCACATTTTGGGAAGTTGTATCCCGAACCCCACCTCCAGCTTACCCTGCCTCACCTGTTCCTTCTCCCAGAAACCACAGCCAAGGGGCCTGCACAGTTCTGCTTCCCCTCAGTCTGATGACCCCTGCACCCCAGGCTGTCCTCTCAGCAGCCCTGGGTGAACTGCAAGCGCTACAGATCTGCAAACTCTTTCTGGTTTCTCTCTTTTGGCTTGCATCCATCCTCACCAAGCCTCACACAAGGCGATCGGGTTATATGGTTAAAATGTTGTTGTCATTGTTGTTGTTGTTCAGTGGCTAAGTCATGTCTGACTCTGCCATCCCATTGACTGCAGCACTCCAGGCTTCCTTGTCCTTCACAGTCTCCTGGATTTTGCTCAGACTCATGTCCATTGAGAAGGTGATGCCATCCAAACGCCTCATCTTCTGCCATCCCCTTCTCCTACCCTCAGTCTTTCCCAACATCAGGGCCTGGACTCTACTCATTAGAGGCAGGTATGTCTCAAAACTAAGGGATTAAAATCACCCTCAGTGGAGAACCACTGGTCTCAAATATTCATTGTTGACCTCTGACCCTCAGCAGTGGTTTCCTGACATCCTTATTTCCAGCCCTGCTAACAGTAGCATAAACACTTAATCCTAAATTAAGCTCTTTATTTCCGGTTTACATTAGCTTCTATATTCTAACCAAATCTTACTGAAGGGGAGGATGTAACTGATTCTTTTCTGCATGTGAGTAATCCAAAATATTTTAAGTTTACCTACATAAAATGTTTAAATAGAAGTTAAACATTCTCATGGTTTATATTTCTTCCCCACAGATAATTTTTAAATATAATAGAATCCTTATTTGTTTAAAAGAATACTAATTTTCAGAAAAATATCCATCTCCTACAATTGACTTTTTTTTTTTTTAATGTGACCGATTTGGTAAGGTTATATTTTGGGAGATAGCTACTGGCTTATATTTTTAGACCATGTTTATGCAAGAGTTAGATTATAATTTACTAAAATGTTAAGTATAAAAAGAGCAACCCCAAATAAAAGTATTTGATGTGGTTGTGGTACTGATTAGTTTGTACTATGTATGTCTATGTAAGACACATGAGAGAGAAAGTAGTATTTTCCCTTAATTGTCAATGGCCTAACTGGACTAGAGCCAAGAAGAAGTAAACAGAAAAATTGAAGGCTTTGATGCTTCCTAAACAGGGTTAGATCTAGTTGACGTTAGATTGTATTAACAAAGCAAACAAACAAATGAAAAGAGTCCCTTTTGATTATTACAATGTCACCTTCGCATTTTGATTAATCTTCTAACAAATAACACGTTAAAAAATGTATGTATTTATACAATTGTGAAACTGCACGGGCTTTTGAAATTCTCCAATGAAGGGTATTATAGAGGCGCCAGGTAACTAGAGATACAGTATAAATCTTGACTGAATGTTTCAAAGTATAGAATTTCATGCCTTTCTTCTCCCATCTGTGCTCTAATCCTGCTTCTGAGAAACAAAGCATCGGGGGCACTTCACAGTGTGGTGCAGAAAATATAAATAAAGCTTAAAAAAAAAGTCTTCAGTAAGTTAGCATCCACTGAAGTCATGCCAACCTGTGAATTACAGTTTGCGGAAGCTTTAGAAATGAAGATAAAATTGCAGCATATCATATCCCATGTGAAATGAAGAAATGTTTCTTCCTGTATATGCAATATAATAAAACAATACTCTGACCTAAATTGATTCACTTTCTAAAACACTGTGTTTCTTGGCCTCTGAAATCTTTTACCCGTATTCTGCAGTCTGTTACATACATTTTGTAATAATACTCAAGCCATGGACTGAAGGTGGCAAAGACAGTTCTGGCTGTGGTTACAGCCTGACCCAGGAGCATATGCATTTTAAGCTTAAGAAGGAGAAACAACTGCAGCATGTTGAAATTTATATGTTTATTTTGCCCTTGGAATCGGTTAATATACTAGTTGCTAAATGCATGTTGTAGGTCTTACAGACTTTGAACTTGTATAATAGAAAAATACCACAGCATGAAATTTCTACTAAAGTTATCATAAACAGTTTCTTGACCTTTAATAAATCCTCACCATAAAAAGCTTACACTTTAGTGTAGGGTATGAAGAGTTGCTGCTGCTGCTGCTGCTGCTGCTGCTGCTGAAGTTGCTTCAGTCGTGTCCGACTCTGTGTGACCCCATAGACGGCAGTCCACCAGGCTCTCCTGTCCCTGGTATTCTCCAGGCAAGAACACTGGAGTGGGTTGCCATTTCCTTCTTCAATGCATGAAAGTAAAAGTGAAGTTGCTCAGTCGTGTCTGACTCCTAGAGACCCCGTGGACTGCAGCCCACCAGGCTCCTCTGTCCATGGGATTTTCCAGGCAAGAGTACTGGAGTGGGGTGCCATTGCCTTCTCTGATGAAGAGTTGGCATGATAATATTTTGATATATCAGCCATAGCATTTTTCCCCCTTCATATAGATCTGTGGCTTCCTAAAATCCAGATTTCATTCATTCCATGAATGATGTTATGAAGGAATCTAAGAAAATTAATGTCAAATACCCTACTCCTTGAGAAGGATTAGCACAGGATGATTCAGGTAGAGGATGTGGGGTGGGAGGTGGGAGGGGGCTTCGGCATTGGGAGATTGTGTTCACCTATGGCTGATTCATGTCAATGTATGGCAAAACAAATACAGTATGTAATTTAAAAAATAAATTAATTATAAAAAAATAAAATGGTGCTCCATTAAAAAAAAAAAAAAAGGAATAAGGGAAGAAATTCTCTTTTCTCCCAGCCTAGCTAAAGTTTTCTAGGAGGAAATCTAAGAGGAAGGAAACCTTATGAATTCCCAAGGAGGGCCTCACCATTATCTGCCCTGGAGCTGAGCCCTCCATCTCTCATGTCAGGGTTCACTCAGATTTTGATCGGTGGCGGCGGGGGGGGGGGTGAGGAAAAAGAAACCCTGTTACCCTGATTTAAATAAGACCCAGTGAGGAGCAACAGTCAGATTATCCTCCCCGTACTGTAGTAGATAGTAAAGTATTAATATAAATGTTCCACCTGGAATAGTCTCTTAAATTTTCCCTCACTTGACCCCCTACCCCACCGCCATCCAGGACATAGAAAAAACCACTAAAAAGTATATTGTGTTAAGGTCTAAATAAATCCAAGTGGACATAAATGGAAGCAATAAAATTCATTGATTAACCTAAGAGAAAAGAGAAAGAGGTAAAAGAAGCAAAGAACAGACAAAGCAAATAGAAATTGGTAGCAAGTTGGATTTTAATCCAACTATATCCATAAATTACACTAATTGTGAATGGTCTAATGACAGCAATTAAATAAGTGAAAGTGAAAGAGGAGAGTGAAAAAGTTGGCTTGAAACTCAACATTCAGAAAACTAAGAGCATGGCATCTGGTCCCATCACTTCATGGCAAATAGATGGGGAAACAATAGAAACGGTGACAGACTGAGTTTTCTTGAGCTCCAAAAGCACTGCAGATGGTGACTGCAGCCATGAAATTAAAAGACACTTGCTCCTTTGAAGAAAAGCTATGGCCAACCTAGACAGCATATTAAAAGCAGAGATGTTATTCTGCCAACAAAGGTCCATCTAGTCAAAGCTAAGGTTTTCCAGTAGTCATGTATGGATGTGAGATTTGGACTATAAAGAAAGCTGAGCACCAAAGAATTGATGCTTTTGAAATGTGGTGTTGGAGAAGACTCTTGAGAGTCCTTGGACTTCAAGGAGATCCAACCAGTCAATCCTAAAGGACATCAGTCCTGAATATTCATTGGAAGGACTGATGCTGAAGCTGAAACTCCCAATACTTTGGCCACTAATGCAAAGAACTGACTCATTGGAAAAGATCCTGATGCTGGGAAAAATTGAAGGCAGGAGGAAAAGTGGAGGATAGAGGATGAGATGGTTGGATGGCATCATTGACTCAATGGACATGAGTGTGAGTAAACTCCGGGAGTTGGTGATAAACAGGGAAGCCTGGCATGCTGTGTTCCATGGGGTCACAAACAGACACAACTGAACAAATGTACTGAATTTATGATATCCATAAATTACACTAATTGTGAATGGTCTAATAGCATCAATTATAACAGAAGAAACAAATTTTTAAATAGAATTTAAAAGTTAAGACCCAAATATAGGTTTTCTACAGATAACCCAATTTAAATATAAAATATAAAGATGTTAAAATTTAAAAATTTAAATACTAAAAGAAGGCAGAGTAGTAATATAAATATTAAAATAGACTTTAGAACAAAGCATATTACTACCTATAAAGAAGTATATTCCATAATGGAAAGATGGTCAATTAACCAAGAAAAGTATATCCATCCTAAATGTACCTGCATCCAACAACAAAATTTTAAAAAACAAAAGATTTAACTGAAAGAATTGAGAAAGAAATGTACAACTAACAGTTGTAGTTGGAGATTTCTGCCTTTCTCTCTCTGATCAGTGAAACTGCTAAATAGAAATTCTTCAGGGATGTAGAGCACGTGAACAACATTGTCAACCAAGCTGAATTAATTGACAATTATAACACTATACTCAGTATCATCAGAGTGAATGTTCATTTAAACTGCAAACGTAAATTAACATGCACAAAGAGACATTATGATCTGGATCAAAAAAAAAATCATATAATTTAGCAGACTAATTAAGAGGAAAAAGATATGAAATTCTCAATTCAGAAATTATCTTTTACAAAATTCAGCATCCATTCTTTCTCAGGACTCAGGAAATGTGTTTATATATATATGCATAGATAATAGAATTCTCAAAACTTAATAAGGAAATAATAGATAAATGGGCAAGAGATTTGGGTGCTTTCCCAAAGAAGATACAGGAATAAAAAATAAGTAAACTATAGTTATTGATTTAGTCGCTAAGTAGTGTCTGACTCTTGCGACCCCGTGAACTATAACCTGCCAGGCTCCTTTGTCCGTGGAATTTCCCCAGGCAAGCATACTGGAGTGGCTTGCCATTTCCTTCTCCAGGGGTTCTTCCCAACTCAGGAATCGAATTCGGGTCTTCTGCATGGCAGGCAGATTCTTCACCAGCTGAGCTAAATAGGACAATACAAAGGTTAAAAATCACAAAGAGATATTATTATACACTTATAACAGTGGTTAACATAAAAAAAGAGGTGTATAATACCAAGTGTTCATCAAGACGCAAAGAACTCTAACTGCCACATAATGCTGATAGATTAACAAATTGGCACAGTTACTGTAGATGGCAATTTGGCAATTTCTTATATATTAAAGACATGAGCCATGTAACCCAGGAACTGCATTCCTAGATGTTCATCATGTAAATTGAAATCCTATATACACATCAAAGACTGTACATAAATGTATGTAGCAGTTTTATTCATATCTTAAAATATAAAACAACCCAAATATGTCTCAGCAGGAAAATAAATAAACCTGGTGTGTTTGTATAATTAATAATAATAGTAATAAACTACTGATTTAGTCAGCAATGTAGATGAATAATCAGTGTGTTTTGCTAAGTGAAAAGTGTTGTGTTAGTTGCTCAGTCGTGTCCAACTTTTTGAGACCCATGAACCGTAGGCTGCCAGGTTCCTCTGTCCATGGAATTCTCCAGGCAAGAATATTGAAGTGGGTTGCCATTTCCTTCTCCAGGAGACTTTTCCCATCCCAGGGACTGAACCCAGGTCTCCCTCACTGAAGGTGAATTCTTTGCCATGTGGGCCACCAGGGAAGTCCAAGACTACTGGAGTGGGTTACCTGTATCTTCTCCAGGGGATTCCCAACTTGGGAATTGAATATGGACCTCCTGCATTACAGGTAGATTCTTTACCATCTGAGCCACCTGGGAAGCTAAGTGAAAAGGTCAGACACAAAAATGTTATATATATATATATACACTTCTATGATTTTACCCTAGAAGACATTCTGGAAAAGATTCAGTTATAAGAACAGTTCTCCTAATTTGTTGCTAGGGACTCTGTGTGTGTGTTGTGTAGTGAGGTTGGGCTGGGTGTGGGTGACCACACAGAAGAATAAAAGAATTTGGGAGTGGGGTAAAACTCCTTAAACCATCATGAATGTGGTGATGGTGGTTACTCAAATGTATGCATTTGCCAAACTTCTCAAAAATGTACACTAGAAACAGAAAAGTTTTCTGTAAATTATATAATACTTTTTAAAAATTAAAAATAAACTATTGAAACATATAGAATGGACATCCAAATTAGTCCTGTTTGAAAAGAACTATCTGAGTGAATAGTTAATGTATTGACTTGACTTATCTACTAAATGCTAAGTTACCAGAAAGTAAAGGTTTTGCTTCATCTGTCTCTGTGCCCCAGCACCCAGTATTATGTCTGGCAGAAACAAAGTTCTCAATAAAAGCTTGTCTTGTATAAAAGTCCAGTGGCTCAGTTAAGGGTTTTAAAGCTCAGACAACAGATTTGATTGACTGATTCTATATAATCAATATCAGAAAAAAAAAATCTTGATACAAAATAAAGAAATGTACCACACATGGGTGGTAGAAACAGTAAGCCAAATTTAGAGTCCCAAATGGCCCTTGATGAAAGGTTTATTTCAGGCATAGAGTATTTATTTTAAGAAAATTCTGTATCTGTCATATAAGATTGAAGTGATTAACAGTAAGAAGTTAAATGGCTACACCTCTAGGTGGGACCTGGGATAAATGAAATTGTGTATCTTAACATAAATTATCTAGATCCTCTGTGTGTGTGCCTTGGTTACTCAGTGGTGTACGACTCTTTGCAACCCCATGGACTTAAGCGGATCAGGTTCCTCTGTCCATGGGATTTCCCAGGCAAGAATACTGGAGTGGGTGCCATTCCCTTCTCCAGAGGATGTTCCTGACTCAGGGATCGAACGCAGGTTTCTTGCATTGCAGGCAAACTCTTTACTGTCTGAGCCCCCAGGGAAGCCCTATCAAGATCCTAAAAGGTCTAAATGAGTCCTGTAGAATCACTCAGAGACAGAAAGGAGACGTTGTTCTCCTGGGAAGGTGATAAGCAAGAGTCTGAAAAGTTCGTGCATACTTGAAACAATGAAAACATTTTAGTTGAACCAACTTAAGCACCATGGGATCCTGGGAGATTCTCACCATGCAGCTATCCTCTCCCTTCACAGTGTGTTTGATGCACAAAGTTGTGTGGGGAGCCTAAAGCTTTGGATGCCCACTCAGGACCACGTGCACTTTTCCAGGTTCACTTGCTAACAGAAATGAAAATACTCTGAGTCAATGAGATCAACAAGAAGCACCTGAGTGAGTGTCTTTCTCTGAAACCACAGATCGGAGGGAAAGAAAAGATTCTGCTTGTTTTGGACATTCAATAAATTATTTGGTAAAAGAATAAATGGGTGAACGAATGAATCAATGAGAGAATGCACAAATGGACAGGGCTATAATTTGTGCTATTTGGTGCTGAAAATAACAGAAGATAGGAGATTAACAGTAATGATGATGAACTTGTATGAAACAGGCTTTTAGAATTCAAACCTACTTTTCACTAATCCCCCTCATTTACACTCAGATTTGCTGGTGGCATGGTCCATTAGCCTCCTCTGTTTTTAGTTTCCAAATTCTAGATAGAGTTATCCCTTAGGAATGCTCTTCTGATTCTCTCTCATTCTCTGCATTTCTCTTTGTCTTTCTTTCCTGTAAATATATTCTCTGCACACGGCTTTTCAGAAAGAAATCTCAAGCCCTTATGAGGCCATAGGCTGTTTTTGTGTTTTATTCTTATGATCCAAGAAAAGCAATAAAACCCACTGTTTTCTTGGTATTTAATTAGCAGTTATACCCCCTGTCTATGTCACAGCATTCTTATTCTTACAGTTTCAAAATAAAAAGAAAAAAATCTTGTTTTTACAAATTTACCAATTTAGGCGCATATTTTATTATCAAGACAATTGATGATAACAGAATAGATGTGTTTGGAACTATTGCCCAAAGGGAATTCCATTTACCACATTATGAGCCAAAGGTCAGCCCATGTTACCTTGGCATTAAAACACAAATCATGAACCGAAGTAAATTCAGTGCATACCTGAACAAGCAGTAGAAAAACATGGTAAGCTACATAAACTGGCTTTGATAACATTTAAACTGCAGCAAGTTAGAACTTCAAAAATAGTGTTTTGTGTTATTCACTATTGCAAAACAAGGGAGTAGGAATGTGATGACCAGGGAAGTGATTTAGAAAACATTAGTTCTACTTTAATTTTCTGCTTTTCTAGTTGTACTAATTTAAAAAGGAAGAACCATCAGAATCCTCTAGTACATCTGAAGAAATGTGGTAATATTTCATTCAATTAATGATTCCCCAGGGTGACTCACAACTTTCTCTCATCAATTTCCTTCCACTGGAAAGTAGATAATAAGCCTTGTAATGTACTGACCACACAGAATTATCAAGAAGATTTAATGAAAAAATGAGCAACACTTTGAGCTCACTAATATGTGCTACAGTTGAAGGAAATATTGTGCACACAATTTAGGAGATTTTAATCTCCAGATGTTTTAAGTTCTGATTAGATGTTAGGTAGTTGAATCAGTTGGCATTTGTAACTGATGACTTGTATTATATGGAGATATTTGATATCCCTAATTTTAACCTTGATGCATGATTTTTTCTCTTTGAATTCTCACAACAACCTAAAGAACTAAGTTATTAGGTTACAAAGAAAAAGTGAGACTCAGAGACAATGGTTGTTCAAGTCACACAATTGGCAACTGGCAATTACAACTATTTCCTCCAAGTGTATCAATCTTAAAAAGTAGTAAATGAACAGAATTATCAGTATAATCTGAGGAACTATCCTAACTTTAACATTGTCTGTTTCTATATGGACTTTTGTTCCTAAGAAGTGGCACGGCGATTGCTGTTCATAGTGGAGTGGAGCGATGATTCAATACACAGGTATGGGCTTGAAATTTTACCCTTAGATCTGATTCTTTTGTTTGTTTGTTTCTTTGTTTGTTTTCTTCTGGTAACAGCATGATTCCACTTTTACAGTACTGATTAAAGAAGAATGCTGGAAGATTTTTGTGTTTGTGGGTTTGGGTACTACAAGAAATCGTTTTCTTTCCTCTGGTATTTGTCCCCACTGAAACTTTGACCTGTTTTCCTGAAAACCTAATAATTTTCTTCCAATACAACTCTTTGAACAGTGGAAGAACTAAGCCCATAATTTCTTTAAAAATGTCACCTACAAGACAGAAAAGAATTTTTATTTAACAGAGTTTTGCAAAATTGTGTTGTTCCGTCACTAAGTTGGGTCTGACTGCGACCTCATGCACTATAGCACTCCAGGCTTCCCTGTTCTTCACTGCCTCCTGGAGTTTGCCCAAATTCATATCCACTGAGTCCATGATGTCATCCAACCATCTCATCTTCTATGCCTCCTTCTTCTCCTGCTCTCAATCTTTTCCAGGATCAGGGTCTTTTCCAGTGAATCAGCTCTTCATATCAGGTGGCCAAAGTATTGGAGCTTCAGCTTCAGTTTGCAAAACTGAGATAGTCCAATTCCCAAAGAGAGGAAGTATTTCTGAATCTGAGTCTAGTAAACAAGCTGGGCTCTTGCAACTTCCCCAAAGTGATACAGATGCCTTCCTGCTACATATTAAACTAAAATAATGAACACAGTGTCCAGGTTTTTTAATGTGTACATCTGACAAAAGGTAATACTATCTTGTTTTGCTAAATATGGACAGCACAATGATATAAAAGGCTTAGTGAGAACTTTGTGACCCCATTTTCAAGCTCTCTGCCAGTGAAAGATCCTTATTGTGTCCATAATGCTTTGGGTAGTGTTCTGCCCCTTCCTCTATCCTCTTATTACCTCACATTTTCAACATTGGCTATTGGAATAATCATCACTTGCTTTTAACACTGCAAAGTTAGGATTTTTTTCACAGTGTCGTTTCACAGTGGTTCACCTCCAGAAAAATTAGGCATATTCTAGCATTAGAGCTTACATTGAAAAGGGGTCCTTTAAAAATATATTGGTGTGGGGTATGTCAAAGGGCACAGGGTCAACTGAAAGAGCTCCCAGTGGCCAAAGCTGCAACAATTAGAGAAATAAAGTATTATTGTATTATAATGAGAAATATAAATATGTATAAGTTCATACAGATGAATTAATTAATAAATGAGGGAGACAAGTCAAATCTCCTGTGCAGAAGAAAGCCAAATAAATTATATAGATACTTCTTCACTGTAGAGAAGGTAGAGCCTTACTCTACACTCCCTAAATATGGGCTTGCATCCAAGGAAAGTCGCAGCCTGTCACATTCTAAGGAGAAATTATCACAGCCAAAGCACAGTCTTAAAGAGACATGATAACTAAACATAATGTGGAATCTTTGATAGGATCCTGAATAGAAAACTATGTTAAGTAAAAACTAAGGGACTCTGAATAGACTCTAGACTTTAGTTAATAATAATATATGGATATTGGTTCATTAATTGTTACAAAGGGGCCTTACTGTTCAGTTACCCAGTCATGTCAGATTCTTTGTGACCCCATGGACTACAGCACACCAGGCCTCCCTGCCCCTCACCATTTCCCAAAGTTTGCCCAAGTTCAAGTCTGTTGCATCAGTGGTGCCATCCTGCCATCTCATCCACTGATGCTTTCTTTTCCTTCTTTCCTCAGTCTTTTCCAGCAACAAGATCTTTTCCAATGAGTTGGCTGTTCATATCAGGTGACTGGGGAGCTTCAGCATCGGTCCTTCCAATGAGTATTCAGGGTTGATTTTCTTTAAGATTGACTGTTTGATCTCATCTCTGTCCAGAGGAATCTCAGGAGTCTTCTCCAGTTCCACAGTTTGAAAGCATCAGTTCTTTGGTGCTCTGCCTTTTACAGTCCAGCTCTCACAACCATGCATGACTACTGGGAAGACCATAACCTTGACTATATGGACCTTTGTTGGTAGAGTGATGTCTCTGCTTTTCAACACACTGTCTAGGTTTGTCATAGCTTTCCTACCAAGAAGCAATCATTTTCTGACTTCATGTCTGCAGTCACCATCCACAGTGATTTTAGAGCCCAAGAAGAGGAACTCTGTCATAGTGTCTACCTTTCCCCCTTCTATTTGCAATGAAGTAATGGGGCCAGATGCCATGATCTTAGTTTTTTAATATTTAGCTTTAAACCAGCCTTTTAACTCTCCTCCTTCACCCTCATCAAGAGGTTCTTTAGTTCCTCTTTGCTTTCTGCCATCAGAATGGTATGATCCACATATCTGAGGTTGTTGATACTTCTCCTGCCTATGTTGATTCCAGCTTATAACTCATCCAGCCTGGCATTTCTCATGATGTGTTCAGCATATAAATTAAACAAACAGGATGACAACAGAAGGACTGGCATACTTCTTTCTCAGTCCTGAACCAATCAGTTGTTCCATGTGTGTGTTAGCTGCTCAGTCATGTGTGACTCTTTGCTAGTCCATGAACTGTAGCCTACCAGGTTCATCTCTCCATGGGATTCTCTGGGCAAGAATATTGGATTGGGGTTGCCATTTCCATACAGGATTCTTACTGTTGCTTCTTGACCTGCATACAGGTTTCTCAGGAGACAGTTAATATGGTGTGGTATTCCCATCTCTTTAAGAATTTCCCACAGTTTATGTGATCCACACAAAAACCTTAGCATAGTCAATGAAACTGAGGTAGATGTTTTTTTCTGAAATTCCCTTGCTTGCTCTATGATCCAGCAAATGTTGGCAATTTGATCTTTGGTTCCTCTGCATTTGTAAACCCAGCTTGGACAGTTTGGAAGTTCTTGGTTCATGTAATGCTGAAGCCTAGCATGTAAGATTTTAAACATGACCTTACTAGCATGGGCTGCTACTGCTGCTAAATCACTTCAGTCATGTCCGACCCTGTGCAACCCCATGGACGGCAGCCCACCAGGCTCTTCCATTCATGGGATTTTCCAGGCAAGAGTACTGGAGTGGGTTGCCATTGCCTTCTCCAATGAGTGCAATTGTCCACTGGTTTGAATGTTCTTTAGTCCTCCTTCTTGGGAACTGGTACCATGGTTCATTCATTAAGATCTTTTCTGTACAGTTCTTCCATGTATTGCTTCCACCTCCTTGATATCTTTAGCTTCTACTTGGCCTCTACCATTTCTGTCCTTTATTGTGCCCATCTTTGTGCAAAATGTTCCCTTGATATTTCCAATTTTCCTGAAGAGATCTCTAGTTTTTCCCCTTATGTCATTTATCTGTATTTTTAGGCATTGTTCATTGAAGAAAGCCTTCCTGTCTCTCCTTGCTATTCTTTGGAACTCTGTTTAACTGGTGTACCTTTCCCTTTCTCCCTGGGTTTTCACTTCTCTTCTTTCTTCAGCTATTTGTAACCACTCCTCAGATAACCACTTTGGCTTCTTGCTTTTCTTTTTCTCTGGGATGGCTTTGTTCCCTGCCTCCTGTGCAATATTATGTACCTCTATCCATGGGTCTTCGGACATACTGTTTACTACACACTGTTTACTAGATCTAATCCTTTGACTCTATTTGTCACCTTCACTGAATATTCATAAGGGATTTGATTTAAATCATACCTGGCTGGCCTAGTGGTTTTCTCTAATTTCTTTAATTTAAGCCTGAATTTTGCTATGAGAAGCTGATTATCTGAGCCATAGTCAGCTCCAGGTCTTGTTTTTTCTGACTGTATATAGCTCCTCCATCTTTAGCTACAAACAATGTAATCAATTTGATTTTGGTTTTGACCACTTGAGATGTCCATGTAAAGTGTGTTAGCTATGACCAGTGCAATCTCTTGTCAGAATTCAGTTAATCTTTGCCCTCCTTCTTGCATATATTTCACCAAATGTCTGACCCTTCTCTTTACTGTCTGAACCCCTCTTTGTGACTTCACTTTCTAAGCTTTTTCCTATGATCCATCTCCTCACTTATGTTTGCAAACACATGGAGTTTCCTTCCCCTTTTGTCTTTCTTCCGCACTTCCCATGCACACAACTTCGGCTTCAATCAATTCTAACATCTTGCCGAACTCTTGAAATTGAGCACCATGGAACATAAATTGGCCTGGAGGCAGTTTATTATGATAGAACTATGATATTGTTTCTTGATCATAGCAAAGATGGAGCAAATTCTGAACTAAATTAATGACACTCAGGTTTTATAGAGACAAAACACACGATTAGATTTCTTTATATCACCTCATATGATTTAAGCTGAATATTCACACATATATGCAAACCAAATTTTATTATTGTTCTTTTTTTTTTTTAGAAAAGAGGAATGTTGTCTCATTGATTGACTTGAAGTTGTTTGAAGGTGTATAGCTGGACTTGGATGGATCAATTTTGTAACTAATAGAATGTGTACTGCTACTTCCTGAGCTAGTAAAAAGAAAAGAAAAGAAAAAGGTACTTTTCCTTGTTAAAAAAAGCATAATGACTTTTTAAATATGGTGGGGGGAGGTAGGAGGAATGTCTCAATATCAAATCTTTTCACTTATTTTCATATTAAGCACTATACGACCCAACACGTTTATTTTTACACCAAAACTGCTGAGAGATGCGGAGAAGGCAATGGCACCCCACTCCAGTACTCTTGCCTGGAAAATCCATGGACGGAGGAGCCTGGTAGACTGGAGTCCATGGGGTCACTAAGAGTCAGACACCACTGAGTGACTTCACTTTCACTTTTCACTTTCGTGCATTGGAGAAGGAAATGGCAACTCACTCCAGTGTTCTTGCCTGGAGAATCCCAGGGAGGGGAGAGCCTGGTGGACTGCCGTTTATGGAGTTACACAGAGTCAGACGCTACTGAAGTGACTTAGCAGCAGCAGCAGCTGAGAGATGATAGGATGAAACCATATACAGGATAGTATCTAGAGTTAACAATACTGTATACATGTGAAAGTTGTTACAAGAGTAGATCTTAAAACTGAGAAAAAAAATTATAACTATGTGAGGTGACTGATATTGGAAAAGCTTACTGCAATTGTTTTTTAACATATATATTGATTAAATCATTATATTATACACCTAAAACTAATACAGTGTTATGTCAATTATATCTCGATAAAACTGAAAAAGAATCTTAAAAGCACTGATGATTTTACCTGTGCGTACCCATAAAATAATAATTCACTGCTTCAAAGGAAAGAAATGCAACTCTACAGTCTTCTTCCTTTTATTCAATCTACATTGTTTTAAAGTTTAAAATTGAAATTATTTTCTATAAATATTATTTATCACCTTTTATTAGATTATCACACTTTTATGGATACTGATGTTGTAGTGCTGAAAACTAGGGGTATAGGAAATCCTGAAAGTAAATTAGAACTAAAAGCATCCTCAAATGCAAATGTTTCTTAGTATATTTCCTAGAGTCTGAGACATATTTTTACAATTTCAACTTTTCAGAATCAGTGTCTTGCAATTCACATGTATATATTTGATATAATAATGTTTCAATTTTTCCAACAAATCTGCTTTCAAATTGATGGTGAATCCTAAGCTAAATTAGTGGCATACTACCCCACACAGTAAAGAAACCACCTGCAATGTGGGAGACCTGAGTTTGATTCCTGGGTTGGGAAGATTCCCCTGGAGGAAGACGTGGCAACCCACTCCAGTATTCTTGCCTGGAGAATTCCATGGACAGGCTGGCAGGCTACAGTCCATGGGGTCACAAAAAGTCAGATAGGAGTGAGCACATATACATGCTCATGATATAGAAAATTTTATATATGAAGGCTAAAGCTTAAAGACTTGGGGGTCACAAAGTGTGACCAAACTAAAGCTTAAAGTCTGGGGGAACACGGCTGAGTGACTGAATGGAACCAAAAGCTTAAAGTTAAGGTGCTTTCACAAGATATTAAAATCAGCAAACATTAAAGCCCAAAATTGATCAAGGTCTTTCTGACAAGTCTCTGCTCTAGGCTGTCCTTAGATCATGATCTAAGGCTCATTCCCTTTTAGTACAGCCAATGTTTACTGCCCAACTTTATTCTCCAATAATTTCAACTTTATTATATTAACTTACATGATTCTTTGACATAATATAGATCAAATACTTTAGATGGAAACCATTTCCTATTTAGTGTTATGAATTTTATTGCACTATTGTTAACAATTTTGTTTTAACCATAAAGAGTTACTGTGATTTCATGTTACTGAACTCTACACTGAAATTTGTTGGGTGCTTTTGTTTAAGTTTGGGATTGTGGGATGCACATGAGACAGAATAATAGAATAATAAAGTTTTTTCAAAGTTCTTGGCTAATACAGTCGATCCAAAAGAGATTATAGATAGCATAGCTCAAATTCTAATTTAACAGCAGAAATTGTCCTATGTTTACATTTTTATTACCTGGCATTTATCTTCTAATTACAGTCACTAGTTATAGTACTTTCAGTAGTTTCAAAGTCACAAGGCTTTTATGCCCTCTAGCTCAAATCTTCCACATCGTTTAATGGAAAAATTGCAACCCAAGGCATACAGAAAGAAGTGGGTATATTTATAGTGAAGGTTTTCTCTTCATCTAGATTTTTAGTTATGAGGTTATAAATAGAATTGTGGGAATAGCCTCAAACGGTCATTAAGAATAAGCATGAGACACTTATTGGTTATTCAAATGTATCAAGCCCTTTCATCTAGAAATACAGATGAGAACTAGGAACCAGAGTATTCAACAGTTAATCTTCCTACATTTTTTTTTTTAGAAATAGTCCAAAGATAGCTTAAAAAGTTGTTTTTCCTTTTCCGTCTCAAATTTAATTATTTTAAAACACTGTAATATTTTTACCTTAAAATGTGGTTGCTCAGCTGACATCTTTATACTTTAAGAGAACTATCATGAATGAGCTAGATGAATTTTTAATGACCTTTAATCTTTGGACTCAAAAGTTCAGAGATAATCGAAAAGAAAAATTAGATGGAATCTCCTTAGAAACAGGGAAAGTAAACATAATTGACTCTATTAGTGTGCCAGTTATGGATCTAAGAAAGCGTATTTACACTTTGAATGTATGCTCACTTAAGAAGATACTAATTACCAAGCTGGAATTCACAATATAGAGCCCCAAACCCTTTAGTCACTAGACAGGGTATTTTATAGTCAATCACACCTGGTTATGAAGTTTTCTGGGATGATGACTGATGAATCAGCATCCAGTTTTATCAGAATACTTTATATTACACTTCTTCTTAACTTACACTAAAGAGTCTATCATCGATCTATATTGAATTTTTATTTTACAAAAAAACATTTTACAAAATTGGAATCTTTAAGATTTCACAGAATAGACCAAACTCAATTTAAAATATTAAAAGAATAGTCAGTCCTAAGACTGTTCCATGGAAAATTTTAATTCTTTAATGTGGCAGTCTGTATCAGGTAAGATTAGATTCAGCTATAAGGGATATAAAGTTCAAAATAGCAGCAGCTTGAACAAGATGAAAGTTGAAAGAGAAAGTTAGTCATTTAGTCATGTCTGACTGTTTGTGACCCCATGGACTGTAGCCCACCAGGCTCCTCTGTCCATGGAATTCTCCAGGCAAGAATACTGGAGAGGGTAGCCATTTCCTTCTTCAGGGGGATCTTTCTGATTCAGGGATCAAACCCAGGCCTTCCACAATGCGGGCCGACTCTTTAAAGACTGAGCCACCAGGGGAAGCTAAAGTAGAAAATAGAAGTCCCAATTTGGATGTAAGCAGTCCTGGCCCACAATTACCAGCACAAACGGCTCTTTATCCAAGAAGGCAATGGCACCCCACTCCAGTAGTCTTGCCTGGAAAATCCCATGGACAGAGGAGCCTGGAAAACTGCAGGCAATGGGGTCACTGAGGGTCGGACACGACTGAGCCACTTCACTTTCACTTTTCCTTTCATGCATTGGAGAAGGAAATGGCAACCCACTCCAGTGTTCTTGCCTGGAGAATCCCAGGGACGGGGATCCTGGTGGGCTGCTATCTATGGGGTTGCACAGAGTCGGACACGACTAAAGCGACTTAGCAGCAGCAAGGCTCTTATGGGCTTCCCAGTTGGTGCTAGTGTTAGCCTGCCTCTTTGCTTCTTGTTGCTTCCTGTTCTCAACAAGTGGCTTCCATTTTATGGCTTAAAAATAGTTACTCAAGCTCCAGCAGTCACATTTAGTTTCAGCCAGCAGGAAAGAAAATCAACAGTGAAAGACACTTTGCTTTCATTTAAGGGCACTTTTCAGAAGTTGCTCACAATTTCTGTTTACATTCCGTATAAAAGAAAATCAAGTCCCATATTGATATTTAACTGTAGCTGAGGGTGAAAACCAGTTTATTCTGAAGGAGATCAGCCCTGGGATTTCTTTGGAAGGAATGATGCTAAAGCTGAAACTCCAGTACTTTGGCCATCTCATGTGAAGAGTTGACTCATTGGAAAAGACTCTGATGCTGGGAGGGATTGAGGGCAGGAGGAGAAGGGGACAACAGAGGATGAGATTGCTGGATGGCATCACTGACTTGATGGACGTGGAGTCTGAGTGAACCCTGGGACTTGATGATGGACAGGGAGGCCTGGTGTGCTGTGATTCGTGGGGCTGCAAAGAGTCCAACACGACTCAGCGACTGAACTGACTGACTGAACTGAGGGTGAAAAATAGTCTTTATTTCAGACAATCATGTGTTCAGCTAAAAATCGGTTCTATAACCAAGGAAGAGAAGAGCAAATATTATTTTGCATCAGCCAGATAACTTTTTGTCATTCACTCTGGGTCTGTTGCATAACTATGTCAAACTCTCTCTCTCATTTCAACTGTGTTTAGTCTCTCAGTCATGTCCGAATCTTTGCGACCCCATGGACTGTAGCCTGACCGGATCCTCTGTCCATGTGGATTCTTCAGGCCAGAATGCTGGAGTGGGTTGCCATGCCCTCCTCCAGGGGATCTTCCCAACCCAGGGATCGAACCCAGGTCTCCCACATTGCAGGCACCTTCTTTACTATCTGAGCCACCAGGTTGGGTGAGCTATAGTCCATGGGATCACAAGAGTCACTAGTGATGCGATCTTATTTCAATAGTGATTTATTATACAGAAGTAAGGGCTTCCCTGATGGCTCAGAGGTAAAGAATCTGCCTGCCAGTACAAGAGATCCCTGGGTCAGGAAGATCCCCAAAAAGGGAATGGCAACCCACTCCAGTATTCTTGCCTGGGAAATCCCATGGACAGAGGAGACTGGTGGGCTATAGTCCATGTGGTTGCAAAAGAATCTGACATGACTTAGTGACTAAACAACAACAAAATACAGAAGTTAATGTTAATTGTATGACATCATCTACATGTTTTTTTTTTAATACTTTATTCTACATTACAGTACTGTATTTGTTTTGCCATACAAATAGGTCCAGTTTGATAAGTGGAAATGATCTTTTCCATACAGAATTATGTTGAGTTTATTTTTATAACATTACTGTGTTTTCTACATTGTAGAAACACAATGAATGTGGGCTCTAGAGTAACAATAGTTTGTATAAGTGGGTGAGTGTATGTTTCTGCCATGTCTCCCTGATGTTCTTCCTATGACTAGCTCTGTGTCTGCTTAAATAGTCAGTGATCTTATATTTAATTATACATTCATCAAATTGCATGATATTGAGTTAAATTCAATAATAATTTCAGAAGTTCCCCATTGGAGATTTCATATGATTTCCTAACACCTGGTAGATTTGCTTTCTCTGATTTAACTAGTCTTCCTCTAAACCAGTCAGTTGCTCCACATAACATCCAGAATAAGTATATCAGAATCCAGTCACTTCTCAAAGATTTCCACTGGTTGCCATCATCACACACCTAGATTGTGGCAAAGGCCTTCTAACTGATCTCCCTGTTTCAGTTTACTTTTGAACACTGAGAGATATTTCAACAATGAGAGTTATTCGTTTAATACATAAATCAAATCATGTCCCTTCTTGACTCAAAACCATTCAAAAAGAGCAAGTGGCCAAGCCCTTACTTGGACCTCCAAGACCCTACATGACCTGTTGCTACAATCCCATCCACTGATGCATGAACTTTGAAGTTAATTTTCTGCTTCTTTTTCTCTGGCTTTCTGTACTATTACCTAGAAAGACCTCTTGCATGTCAAACACAACAAGCACCCTCCTATCTCAAGGCCTTTGCATCTTTTTTTCCATCTGACCAGTATGCTTTTTTTTAAAATTATTTGTGTGTCTCAAATCATCACTTCGTTTTCAGTTCTCTACTCAAATATCACTTTACATGAGATGTCTTTCCTTACCATCCTAAATAAAGATCCTACCAAGACATGATACTCCCCTCATCTTTCTTCACTATTCCTTATAGTATGTATCATTATATTGTGCTTTTTATTGGTTTGTTGAGTGATTTGTTTATTGCTGTGCCTCTCTGGGAGTATATACTCCACGAGGGCAGAGACTTTGTTTCATTTACCTCTGTTTACAATGATTAAAATAGTTCCTAGAGTGCACTGGTGCTTTAAAGCAGTGAATTATTAAATGAAAAAAAAAAAGAATGTATATCCACATGTTTTTCAAAGTCTTTAAAAGTATATTGCCTGATCCTATTTTTCAGCATTTGCAGTGAAAGGGTATAAACTTTCTATATTTTCCTCAGCATTTGTTTTAGGAGCATTAGCCAAATGCTTCAAAAGACAAGAAACAGAAATCTCCAGACTCATCAGTTTGTGTCCATTAAATATGTACACCTTTTTGTATGTCAACTATACTTCAGTAAAATAGTTTTAAAAAAATTACAATATACTATACTGTTTTATATATAAAGCCTGGAAGTGAAAGTGTTAGTTGCTCAGTCATGTCTGGCTCTTTGAGATGCCGTGGACTGTAACCCACCAGGCTCCTCTGTCCATGGGATTTCCCAAGCAAGAATACTGGAGTGGGTTGCCATTTCCTTCTCCAGGGGATCTTCCTGACACAGGGATTGAACCCAGGTCTCCTATATCACAGGCCGATTCTTTAATACTAGGGAAGCCCCCAATAAAGCCTAGGAAAGCTTAATTCTATAATAAGAATTTCCTCCATATGTGATTATTGGCAAAGTATATAGCTAGGTAAGGGCCTTCCCTGGTGGCTCAGCAGTAAAGAATCTGCCTGCAATGTAGTAAATGTGGATTTGATCCCTGGCTCGGGAAGATTCCTGGGTGAAAGATATGGCAACTCACTCCAGTATTTTTGCTGGAGAATCCCATGGACAGAGGAGCCTAGTGGGCTATAGTCCATGGGGTTGCAATGAGTTGGACATGACTAAACAAGTGCAACACAGCATATCACATAGCTGTGTAAATTTCCCAGTTGGATCTGTATAAAGGTTTTTACTGGACACTTTACTTGTATACAAAAAACTAAGTAGATAGTCTAAAAATTATTTTAGTGAAATAAAAATGAAAGTGGAATAAATATCATTAAAATTATTTTTATCTTCTTTTCTGTGATTTATGCTCTAAAATATAATTTAAATTTTTGACAATAGTAATGAATTCTGGATTTTTGTTGCTTTTGTTCTATATATTATACTAGATTTTATTGGCATTCAGATAACTATGTCTTAGTGCCAGCCACTGTATGTCACTTAAACAAAAATAAGCTTCCCAGGTAGCACTAGTGGTAAAGAATCCACTTGCCAATGCAGGAGACACAAGAGATACAGATTTGATCCCTGGGTCAGGAAGATCCCCTAGAGAAGGAAATGGCAACCCACTCCAGTGTAGTTGCCTGGGAAATCCCATAGACAGAGGAGTCTGGCAGGTTACAATCCATGAGGTCTCAAAGAGTCCGATGCAACTGAGCCCACCTACAGATGAATCAATAAAACAGCTAAATGGGATAATTATGAAAAAGATTTTGTGAGTTATGATAGCTAGGTATAGTCACATTAGTCCTTCTATGTTAAATAGAAAGGAATGTTTTACTGAAAACTATAATCACAAATTGGAGTTAAGACTGCCAGGAGAAATAACAACCTCTGATACACAGATGATACCACTTTAATGGCAGAAAGTGAAGAGGAACTAAAGAGCCTCTTGATGAAAGTGGAAGAGGAGAATGAAAAAGCTGGCTTAAAACTCAGTGTTCAAAAAACTAAGATCTTGGCATCTAGTCTTA
Organism: Nanger dama; assembly: GCA_917880005.1. Taxonomy (NCBI): domain Eukaryota; kingdom Metazoa; phylum Chordata; class Mammalia; order Artiodactyla; family Bovidae; genus Nanger; species Nanger dama. The sequence continues at coordinate 33,901,079 of CAKJTW010000009.1, read as the reverse complement.
TCACTTCATCGCAAATATTTGGGGAAACAGTGGAAACAGGGACAGATTATTTTCTTGGGCCTCAAAATCAATGTGGATGGTGACTGCAGCCATGAAATTAAAACATGCCTGCTCCTTGGAAGAATAGCTATGACAAAACTAGCAGTGTATTAAAAAGCAGAGACATAACTTTGCTGGCAAAGATCCATCTAGTCAAAGCTATGGTTTTCCCAGTAGAGATGTATAGATGTGAGAGTTGGACCATAGAAAAGACTAAGGACTGAATAACTGATGCTTTTGAACTGTGGTGCTGGAGAAGACTCTTGAGGGTTGCTTGTACCACAAGAAGATCAAACCAGTCAATCCTAAAGAAAATCAACTCTAAATATTCATTGGACTATTCCAATGAATTGAACATTGGAATAGTCCTTTGATTGATGTTGAAACTGAAGCTCCAATACTTTGGCCACCTGATGGGAAGAGTTGAGTCATTCGAAAAGACTGTAGTGCTGGGAAAAATAAAGGGCAAGAGGAGAAAGAAATGGATAACAGAGGATGAGGTGGTTGGCATCACTGACACAAGGAACATGAGTTTGAGCAAATTCAGGAGAGTTGTGATGGACAAAGAAGCCTAGCGTGCTACAGTTCATGGGGTTGCAGAGTCAGACACGACTTCTGAACAACAGCAACAATAATCATGGGCCTCTTGTTTTATCTTATTCAACAGAACTTAGATGAGTTTGTAGTTGAAATGTTTAGTAAACTTGGAGATGATGCATATAATAATGGCTAACATTTGAAATGTGGTGTTGGAGAAGACTCTTGAGAGTCCTTTGGGTTGCAAGGAGATCCAACCAATCCATTCTAAAGGAGATCAGTCCTGGGTGTTCATTGGAAGGGATGATGCTAAAGCTGAAACTCCAGTACTTTGGCCACCTCATGCGAACAGCTGACTCATTGGAAAAACTCTGATGCTGGGAGAGATTGGGGGCAAAAGGAGAAGGGGACAACAGAGGATGAGATGGCTGGATGGTATCACCAACTCGATGGACATGAGATTGAGTGAACTCTGGGAGTTGGTGATGGACAGGGAGGCCTGGTGTGCTGCAATTCTTGAGGTCGCAAAGAGTCGGACATGACTGAACGACTGAACTGAACACTGTATTGTCAGAGAAGGCAATGGCACCCCCACTCTAGTACTCTTGTCTGGAAAATCCCATGAGTGGAGGAGCCTGGTGGGCTGCAGTCCAAGGGGTCGTGAAGAATCAGACACGACTGAGCGACTTCAGTTCCACTTTTCACTTTCATCCATTGGAGAAGGAAATGGCAACCCACTCCAGTGTTCTTGCCTGGAGAATCCTAGGGATGGGGGAGCCTGGTGGGCTGCCATCTATGGCATCACACAGAGTCAGACACGACTGAAGCGACTCAGCAGCAGCAGCAGCAGCAACATTGTATTGTTCCCTGTATATTAGGTGCAATACTTTATTTCAATTGAGCTCTGTAAAAACATATTAGATGTCTTATTATGTTGTAATTAAATATATATATATATATATATATATATACACACACACACACACACACACACACATATAAATATAAACTAAATCAACTAAGTTAACTGGGATACCCAGCATCATACAACCAGCAAATGGCAAGGTTGAAATCTATTTGATTTGACTCCACAGCCCATGGCTGTAACCACTATTCCAGAATGCTTCTTATGGAAACTGGTACCTCTCCTGAATGCAGACACTGAGAGAGAACGTGGAAGCAAGTTTCAAAGTCTGCTGCATAGTCCATAAAGCATATTAAGTTAGAAAACTAGATTTTAACAAAGGCTCCATCAATAACAAAGTATGATCTTAGTTCACTGAGGTTTATAGGCTAATAAAATGGAATGATAGCATTAAATAAGTTCAGTTAAATATTATTTATTAATATTCCCTGTCACAATAGTTCTATAAATTATCATTTTTTAAAACTCATGTATAATACTGGCAAAAAGAAATTTAGATGTTTATGTAATCACAAGTATAATATGAGTCAATGGTATAATCTTATTGTTCAAAATTAGCAAATTTATAGTTAATTTGGAGTGTGTCCACAAAATAGAAGTGGTAGTGAAACAGGAGGGAAGGGGCAGGGCACAACCTTTGAAAGAATGACATAGCCCTCAAATCCTGAAAGATGATGCTGTGAAACTGCTGCACTCAATAGGCCAGCAAATTTGGAAAACTCAGCAGTGGCCACAGGACTGGAAAAGGTCAGTTTTCATTCCAATCCCAAAGAAAGGCAATGCCAAAGAATGCTCAAACTACCACAAAATTGCACTCATCTCAGATGCTAGTAAAGTAATGCTCAAAATTCTCCAAGCCAGGCTTCAGCAATACGTGAACCATGAATTCCCTGATGTTCAAGCTGGTTTTAGAAAAGGCAGAGGAACCAGAGATCAAATTGCCAACATCAGCTGGATCTTCGAAAAAGCAAGAGAGTTCCAGAAAAACATTTACTTCTGCTTTATTGACTATGCCAAAGCCTTTGACTGTGTGGATCACAACAATCGGTGGAAAATTCTGAGAGAGATGGGAATACCAGACCACCTGACCTGCCTCTTGAGAAATTTGTATGCAGGTCAGGAAGCAACAGTTAGAACTGGACATGGAACAACAGACTGGTTCCAAATAGGAAAAGGAGTACGTCAAGGCTGTATACTGTCATCCTGTTTATTTAACTTATATGCAGAGTACATCATGAGAAATGTTGGACTAGAAGAAACACAAGCTGGAATCAAGATTGCTGGCAGAAATATCAATAACCTCTAATATTCAGATGATACCACCCTTATGGCAGAAAGTGAAGAGGAACTAAAGAGCCTCTTGATGAAAGTGAAAGAGGAAAGCGAAAAGTTGGTTTAAAGTTCAACATTCAGAAAACAAAGATCATGGCATCTGGTCCCATCACTTCATGGGAAATAGATGGGGAAACAGTGGGAACAGTGTGAGACTTTATTCTTGGGGGCTCCAAAATCAGTGCAGATGGTGACTGCAGCCATGAAATTAAAAGACGCTTAGTTCTTGGAAGAAAAGTTATGACCCACCTAGATAGTATATTCAAAAGCAGAGACATTACTTTGCTGACTAAGGGCTGTCTAGTCAAGGCTATGGTTTTCCTGTGGTCATGTATGGATGTGAGAGTTGGACTGTGAAGAAGGCTGAGCACCGGAGAATTGATGCTTTTGAACTGTGGTGTTGGAGAAGACTCTTGAGAGTCCCCTGAACTGCAAGGAGATCCAACCAGTCCATTCTAAAGGAGATCAGCCCTGGGATTCCTTTGGAAAGAATGATGCTAAAGTTGAAACTCCAGTACTTTGGCCACCTCATGGGAAGAGTTCACTCATTGGAAAAGACTCTGATGCTGGGAAGGATTGGGGCAAGAGGAGAAGGAGACGACCGAGGATGAGATGGCTGGATGGCATCACTGACTCGATGAACTTGAGTCTGAGTGAACTCTGGGAGATGGTGATGGACAGGGAGGCCTGGCGTGCTGCAATTCATGCGGTCGCGAAGAGTTGGACACGACTGAGCAACTGAACTGAACTGAAGGACACAACATAAACATTAGAATCAAATGGGTCCAAGATGGCAGACAAGTCAACTTTGACTAGACACTGATCCTCACTATAGGCTCACTGTAACAAATCAGCAAGCTAATGGCACACGCAGGGGTGCCATGACAGTTCCAAGCGCATGCGGGCTCAGTTGTGTCCAATTCTTTGCCACCCTGTGACTACAGCCCACCAGGATCCTCTTTCCATGGGATTCTAGGCCAGCCATCATAGACCAAAAAGTGGGTGGTGGCCCAATTCCTGGAAATCTATGCCCCTTCCCAAAATATTTGAAATAGCCCTCCCACTCATAGAGCTTTTGTGGCTCAGTCGCACGTGCTGTATCCACATTGCAGATGCAGGAGACCTGGGTTCCATCCCTGAGTCAGGAAGATCCCCTGGAGAAGGGAATGGCTACCCACCCCAGTATTCTTGCCTGGAGAATCCCATGAATAGAGATCCATGGCAGGCTATAGTTCATGGGGTCACAAAGAATAGGACATGGCTGAGCAATTAACACTTTTACTTCCTACTCGTTGTTGCTGTTGTTCCGTTGCTATGTACAACTCTTTGTGACCCCATGGACTGCAGTATGCCAGGCTTCCCTTTCCTTCCCTATCTCCTGGAGTTTCCTCAAACTCAGTCCATTGAGTCAGTGATGCCATCCAACCATCTCATCCTTGGTCACCCTAGCCTATGGAATTACCCAGCCCATAAAAGCTACCACACTACATTTTGAGGCTGCACTCACTTTCTATGGATTTGTTTTCTCTAAACAAATCCACTTCTTATCACTTTGTCTCTCACTAAATTCTTTGCAATGAGACATCAAGAACCTGAGCTTCATTAGGTGCTGAAATGGGTTTGTGATCTCAGTTGGAAGACTCAGTTTTGAATGGGTTGGAGTCCTGGAACATGGGTTCAAGTCTCTATCTGATATGAATGGTTTTACAAGCCCCAGTGAATTGTACCTAGGTCAGACAGCACCTTCAGTGTCCTTTAAATTCTGGACCCAGGAAAATGGGAGAGCTAACTACAGCTACGTTGGGTTGGAATTTCAGGAGCCAAGTCAGGATGCAGGATTGTGTGGGACTGACCCAGAACTAGGAAAGTGTGAAGGTTAATTTTATATGTCAACTTGATTGGGCCATTGGGTGCCCAGATATTCAGTTAAATATTTTGAGGTATATCTGTGAGGGTGTCTCCAGATGAGATGAGCATTTGAATCAGTAGACTGAGTAAAGTTAATGGCCCTCCCCACTATGGGTTAGCACCACCCAATGCATTGAGGGCTTAAATAAAATAAAAATCAGAGGAAGGGAGAATTTGCCTCTCTGCCTTCCTGCTTAAGGTGTGACCTCAGTCTTTGTCTTCTCCTGTTTCAGGACTGAGACTTAAAACTGTCAGCTCCCCCAGTTTTCAAGCCTTCAGATTTGGACTGGAACCATATCCCTGGCTTTTCTGTATCTCCAGCTTGCAGATGGCAAATCTTGAGACTTTTAGCCTCCAAAGTTGAGTGAGTTGGTTCATCATAATAAATCTTTAGATAAAATAAAATATCTCCTATTTGTTTTGTTTCTTTGCAGAAACAAAAGGCATCAGTTAAAGTGGAAATATATCACTAGATCAAGCTGAGTATCCAAAACTGGTTTAATTCAAAAGAACCAAAGCTTTACAAATCCAGAGTCAGACTTCTCTGTCTCCCACTAGAGCCTCGTCTGCAGCAGGAAAGTGCAAAATTGCAAGACTGAATAATTTGTAATGAAAAAGGAAGAAGGGAGAGAGAGGGAGGGAGGGAGGGAGGGAGGGAAGGAAGGAGAGATAAGACAAAGAAAAGGTAGTAGGCTTGGCAGATAGCTTGGCACTGTATCATGCTTTGGCTGTGGAAGAACATTTGCCAGGGAGCACCTTGCCTACAGAGAAATGCTGAGTAAAGGCAGATGGTCTGGGAGAAAGGAAACCTTTTCATTAGTGTCAGTGCAGATTATTCCACATCTTTCCATGACATGTACTTTATAGATATTTTGCTAATAGCAAGCTTCAGTTCAGTTCAGTCACTCAGTTGTGTCTGACTCTTTGTGACCCCATGAATCGCAGCAGGCCAGGCCTCCCTGTCCATCACCAACTCCCAGAGTTCACTTAATCACCAGTAAAAGATAATATTTTCTATGTGCAAGAAATAGCTGAAGACACAGTTTGCACATTCTTCTTTAAAAACATTTCAGCAGCTTCATTGGACTAGGAGGTTTCCCAGACTTTGGCTTCTGCCTTTTGGAGGAAAAAAAATAATAAATTGACAGTACTCATGCTACCTTGTGTGGTCTAACACAGGGAACAACTGGCGTTTGTAAGCACCTGCACTAGGCAAGTGGGTAGCATCATCCCTTGTAGTTACCCTAGGGCTGAGCCCAGATAGTGGTCCCTGGGAAGAGCTTGGCAAGAGCTTCACAAACAGCAGGTTCATTGATTGCCTCTCTCTAGGTCAGGAACACACCTTGAACACACCAACTGTATCTTCTCTAGCTTCCCGGTCACATCACTCCTTAGACTTTGTCTCTATCTCTGTCTCTCTCTCATTACTTCTCTTTTCCTGCACATAAATCTACCTAAGTTCCCATACATTCCATCTTTTCCCCAAAAGTCCTGTTTGCAAATCCCTCTCTCCAAGCCATATCATTCTCCCTCTTTTTTTTTTAAAGATATATTTGATTTTAATATTTGACTGTGGTGGATCTCCATTGCTGCACACGGGCTTCTCTGCTTGTGGTGTGCAGGCTTCTCAGAGCGGTGGCTTCCTTTTGTTGTGGAGCACAGGCTCTGGGGCACACAGGTTTCTGCAGTTGTAGCACTGGGCTCAGTAGTCACAGCTTCCGGGCTTTAGAGTGCTGACTTAGTAGCTGTGGTGCATGGACTGTTGCTCACAACATGTGGGAACTTCCTGGAGCAGGAATTGAACTTGTGACCCTTGCATTGCAAGGTGGATCATCCTCCCTCTTCTAGGCTCATTAAGGATTTATTTTCTCCGAAGAGTTTGCAGACTGATTGCACAAGACCAATATCATCTCAATCTCTATTACTGGATAAGAGACTCTAGCTATTACACGCACACAATGTGATTAATATCACATAAAATGAGAAAAGCAAGTAAGTTCTCTAAATTGAGAAAAAAAATGATTTAAGGAGCACTTCTACGTCATGGATATTTTTGAATGGCTAACTTCTTCAGTAGCTGTCAAGAATATTTTGCCACTTTTCTTTTCAAGTGATCAGTCCAGTTCAGTTCAGTCGATCAATCGTGTCCGACTCTGTGACCCCATGAACCACAGCACGCCAGGCCTCCCTGTCCATCACCAACTCCCAGAGTTTACCCAAACTCGTGTCCATCAAGTCGGTGATGCCATCCAGCCATCACATCCTCTGTCATCCCCTTCTCCTGCCCTCAATCGTTCCCAGCATCAGGGTATTTTCAAATGAGACAGCCCTTTGCATCAGGTGGCCAAAGTATAAAAACAAGTTACAAAATGTCCCACACTCATGCCAATGGTAGTAATAGGAACTGAGATTCAAGCCTGTACTTTTTACTCCAAGCTCAAACTTCTCTATAATAATCACAGCTGCCTCAAGAGAAAACAGAGATATATTTTTATGACACAACTTAGGCAAACAGTATGCTTTAGACTTTGTTGCTTAAACACGGATGTGGTAAGATGATTAGATAGGAGTCTTGTACAGGTAGTCTCACCTTAAAAAAAAAAAAAAAAAGAAAGAAGAAACGTAGAGGAAGTCAAAGGCAGAAAAGCAAAAGTTAAACAAAAGTTGTAGATTAGGAAAACCCAAACTTGGAAAAGAAGTTAAAATGGTGTTTTCACATTAGTCTGAAGGGTGATGCCATCTATTCCTCATTAAGAACTAAGAAGGATGAGAGGATTAAAAGCAAAGTCCTTCTTTCCTACCACAGTCTGCTTCAGTTTGCTGGCTTTGAAGACTGTTGATGAAGTGCTCCTGGGAAATCTACATTCTCTGTCCTAAGAGGTGGCAGAAATGACTTCCAGCGTAATCCCACATTTCTCACCATCTCCAGAGCCTTTTGAACTGGGCCTTCTCATATCATTCACTAGGACATTAGTGAATATCTGATTTCTCCTGGGAACTCAATTTAAATACTTTTCAGAGAGAATGACCTAGAGAGAGACAACACAATCCAGAAACATTGTTGGTATAAAACAAACGTTGACAGGGCTGAGGATGGGAGCCAGCATAGAATTTTTCATTGTTGTTGTTGAGTCACTCAGTCCTGTCCAACACTTTGTGACCCCATGGACTGCAGCACGCCAGGCTTCCCTGTCCTTCACTACCTCCCAGAGTTTGCTCAGATTCATGTCCATTGAATTGGTGATGTCATCCAACCATCTCATCCTCTGTTTTCGGTGATCCTTAAAACTAATAATTTTAAAAACCAGAAGGGGTAGAGTTTATGGGCACATTCATCCTTTCCTCTATTTTTCTGAAGAAATCTTGACCCCAAACTTGGATGCCTCCTTCAGCAAAATGTAGTTAAACTGATCTAACTCCCTCTGGAAATGTCAATAAATTGCTGAATGTTTACCAGCTGATTATAATAGATTACTAGCTCATAGCCTCTCAGGGGAGGGAGGCTGGGAGAACCTCTTTCCACTGCCCTGCCTCCTGAGAAGTGTTACAGTTGATAGGAAATCCTTAACACTCTTACATGCCCAATGATTAGTGTTCCAACAATGATTTAGCAATTTTTATAGGTTAAAGCCTGGCAAGCTGCCAAGCTGGCCTATCTCTTATTGCTCTGGATGTGTGGATGTGTACATATGCCCTTCTTTATGTTAAGGAGGCTGGTGTAAACCCAAGTAAGCACTTAAGTATCTCAAGAACAGATTAATATGAGGTGGTTTTGAAGTTTTCTCATTCATCATTCTTCACTCTTCCCAGTCTCCTGAGGTACATGTGATCTCATTTTGATCTCATCCTCATCTATAATTGTTCCACTTCCCAAACCCCTCAGTCAAACAAGCCCATTAAGATCATCCCTTTCCTACCTCCATTTACAGGTCCTACCATGAGCACTGGATGTGAATCGAGTCCTCCAGCTTTTTGATTCCTTTACTCTTTCCCAGTCCGTGTCCCAAGGGCCTTATTCCCTTTGGATTCCATGATCCATCATTTCAGCAATACTCTTGACAGTATCCTAAAGGTCCTTTAATTAATGTGCTCCAGGGCCAGAGGTTGTGGACACCCAGGTTAAGTGTCCATTGTCTAGATCACCTTTTGTTGTTCTTCTTGGCACCTATCTCAGAGTTAATAGTTATTAAACTGAAACTCTGTTTGGTTATTAAACTAAAATTCCATTATTAAAGCTTAAATTTAATAAATAGAAATGTTCTGTAAATGGATTATTCCAGATTAATTCAGTGTTCTCATTAACAGCAAATAAGAGAATTCTTGATATTCTTTTTTTTTCATATTGAAGATTGGTTTACTTTGTTGCCTTAGGAAGTAGGTTATATTAAATATGACAGATTTTTTTAAAGTTTACATATTTAGGGCATATATAAAATTGTATGGTAAAGAGACTAGTAGGTTGGAAAGTTGTTTTCTGAATAGGTGCAGATGTGAGAATATTCTCTGAAAGTTCTTACTGAAAGCTTTTAAAGTAAAGTTTTGTTATAAGCTTATTTTTGTATGCTGCCTTATTGTTTTTTCCAGATTTTGAGGGGAAAAAAGTTAATTAAGGGTTCCTGTTAGATGGGTTAAAGTTAATCTAGACTGACTATACTGGAATGAAATTTTGAAATGACCAACAAACTTGGTTAACTTGTTTCTTTTGAGGCCACATATTGCTTTAAAGTCAGTAGTTATATAACCCATCCATGATAAATGGCAGTTTTCTTTTGCCAACATTATTTTAATTGTAAGTTCCAGTTTCTTCAGCATTTTTGTTTGTTGGTATGAGGCCAACTCACCCAGCACCGTGGTTTGCTGTCCTAGGTAATATGTTGGTTTTCTCTCTTGCCCATAATTTAATTCAAGTAGATATAACCCCCAGCCTACAATTTATAATTAATAGCTAAGTATATGAAATTCTCCATTAGTTATATTTCTATATTTTAAAAATCTTAATATAAAAATTTTGTTAGCAGTCTATTTCTTAAAAGTCTAATTTGTTATTTTAAATAATAATAGAATTTTTATTATTTTATCACTTAATGTAAACTCAAATCCTTTTACCAATAGCTATAGCTTTTATTTTATGCCATGTAAGTAATTTCAGTTTTAGACACAGAAATTCCAATCCTAGTATTATTTTACAGAAATACAACTTATATTTTCCAATTTTTCTTTTTCTTTGTCTCTTATGCTAAATGTAGATACATTCCTATTTATTTAAACAAACAGTGGTTAAGAAAACAGTCTTGAGTTTCTCTTTGATTCTGCTATGTATTTCTTTAGTATAAAATATGCTTTACTAAGGAAAAATAGTTTTCCTTTCCTGCAAGTGAAATGAATCACTCATTCAGCAATGACATAAAAATATGAAGTAAATTTTTAGTCAGAATACGTGACAAAGTTACACAAGCCCACCATGGCTGAGGCCAGTGATGCAGAAGGATGGCTCCCTGAGAAAGATCTATCATCTTACCGCTCCTGGCTCAGGTAGCGAATTCATTATCACCATCCCCAAATGAAAACTTCCAAGAGGGGGTTGGTATATGGGCAGGATAACCAATCATCTGACAGGCTGGCTTTAAATATTCATACAAATTCAAAGACCTCACTTCTTGAGTTTCTGGTCAGAAAGTTTGGAGTAGGGTGCAGTTAACACCACTTTAATAAATGTATTACTCCCCATGGCATCTATCACGTGTTATTCTAAAGCAGATGGTACATGAACCAGACCTTGAGAAAAAGATCCTAGACATCATACTTCTGTGTTGAGATTTTCTTCCACTGTTCTAGTCAAAATGGTCAACTAATAGCAATTTCCTATGACTAAAACTAATATTTTCCCTGCCACATTTATTACATTAAAACATAAAGTTGGCTTGCCCCCAGGTTGGAGAACTCAGTGTTGTGATGGAATAATATTTTGAAGTATTAACCAACATATATCCCCTATATTTATGGTACCTTGTGGACCTTTGGCATTTGGGCAGCTAAAATGCAGCAACAGATGGCTTCTGGAAGAAATGTACTTGTAGAATCAAAGGACAGTCTGTTGAGGATCAAAAGCTTATGAGCATATTTTTATGGGCAAAATCTACCCAACAAGTAAACTCAAGGCACAAAGAAACTAGATAACTCAAGTGAAATTTCACTTCTCTGTTCCCTTTACTCTTCACTTTCCCCACTCCAAGATGAAAAGTTACCTCCAAAAGACGGAGGGAAGGAAAGAATGAAAATGAGATGCAGGAGTGAGTGGACATAGTGGGTCTGAGGTGAAGATATCCATGCTCTGCTAAAGGACTTCTGTTTTGAGGGACAAAAAGACTCCAGATATTTTGTAGAAAACAAGTGGAGAGGTAACTTTTGCCTCATTTTTCCTGATAGAGGTGAAGAAAGGGGAAATTTCTGAGTCAGACTGGGTTCAAATAAATCCATGAAGCCTTCTTAATTTCTTTAAACTGGGTGTGGATGAAAACTCAGCAGTGGCCACAGGACTGGAAATGGTCAGTTTTCATTCCAGTCCCAAAGAATAGCAATGCCAAAGAATGTTCAAGCTACCACACAATTGCACTCATCTCACATGCTAGCAAAATGCTCAAAATTCTCCAAATTCACATGCTCAAAATTCTCCAAGCTAGGCTTCAACAGTATGTGAACGGAGAACTTCCAGATGTTCAAACTGGATTTAGAAAAGGCAGAGGAACCAGAGATCAAATTGCCAACATCCATTGGATCATAAAAAATACAAAGAGAATTCCAGGAAAACATCTACTTCTGCTTCATTGACTATGCTAAAGCCTTTGACTGTGTGGATCACAATAAACTGTGGAAAATTCTGAAAGAGATGGGAATACCAGACCACCTGACCTGCCTCTTAAGAAATCTGTATGCAGGTCAGGAAGCAACAACTAGAAGTGGACATGGAACAACAGACTGGTTCCAAATAGGAAAAGAAGTACGTCAAGGCTGTATACTGTCACTTTGCTTATTTAACTTATATGCAGAATACATCATGAGAAATGCTGGACTGGATGAAGCACAAGCTGGAATCAAGATTGCCAGGAGAAATATAAATAACCTCAGATATGCAGATGGCACCACCCAAATGGCAGAAAGCAAAGAGAAACCAAAGAGCCTCTTGATGAAAGTGAAAGAGGAGAGTGAAAAGGCTGGCTTAAAACTCAACATTCAAAAAACAAAGATCATGGCATCCAGTACCATAACGTCATGGCAAATAGTTGGGGAAACAATGGAAAGAGTGACGGACTTTATTTTCTTGGGCTCCAAAATCACTGCAGATGGTGACTGCAGCCATGAAGTTAAAAAAAAACACTTGCTCTTTGGAAGAAAAGCTATGACCAACCTAGACAGCATATTAAAAAGCAGAGACATTACTTTGCCAACAAATGTCCATCTAGTTAAAGCTATGGTTTTCCAGTAGTCGTGTAAGGATGTGAGAGTTGGACCAAAAGAAAGCTAAGTGCCGAAATATTGATGGTTTCTAATTATGGTTTTGGAGAAGACTCTTGATACTCTTGAGAATCCGTTGGACAGCAAGGAGATCAAACCAATCAATTCTAAAGAAATCAGTCCTGAATATTCATTGGAAGGACTGATGCTGAAGCTGAAGCTACTGGCCACCTGATGCAAAGGATGACTCACTGGAAAAGACCATGATGTTGGGAAAGATTGAAGACAAGGAGGAGAAGGGGAGGACAGAGGACAAGATGGTTGGATGGCATCACTGAGTTGGTGGACATGAATTTGAGCAAGCTCTGGGAGTTGGTGATGGACATGGAAGCCTGGTGTGCCGCAGTCCATTGGGTTGCAAAGAGTCGGACACAACTGAGTGGCTGAACTGAACTAAACTGAGGAATGGATGATTTCCTTTCCCCTGGTAATCAGGAAGGGGTAAAGAGCTATATGAATGAAGCCTCACTGAGCTTCTCTGATCTCAACACAGACAAGAATAGCAGAGTGACTGTGTGCACTCAAGAGGGGCCCATGCCCTGAGTCATCACATGATCCATGGAGCCTCTGGACAAGATTAAAGGGTGTCACAGCAGCCATCTGCACGGGCAAACACACACAAACCAGACTAAACAAGGCGGTTGCTGGGGAGGCTAGGGTGGAGAGAGGTTGGCCACCTGGAACAGATGTCCTCTTGAACTGCATGGCACAATGTAAGCTCCTTGAAATAGCATAGCTGCAAGCCCAGGGAAGGGGGAGTGGGTAATTTTGCAAGCTGGCAAAGGGATGGCTACGTAGTGTGATAAGAGCTTATGTTAGATATATCAGTTGAAGGAAAAAAATTTGATCTCCTTAAACATCTGAATTTTTTGGATTAAATTTTGTGGATAAAATGACAGCTTATTATGCGAATCTAAACTGTGTACAGTAGCGATACATTTCAAACCAAAGCAGATGATTAAAGCCTTTAACTATCCCTTTAACACTGAATTGGCAGTGCTTTGAGTCCATAGCCATTTTAAGTCTTTCCAGAAAGTAGGTGTACTTGCTGTGTCGTCCTTTTAGTCTCTTCCAGTCCCAACTTAGCCACATTGGGTGCTCAGTAGCTCAGTAGTGTCTGACTCTTTTGTGACTGTATGGACTGCAACCCACCAGGCTCCTTTGTTCATGGAATTTTCCAGGCAAGAATACTGGAATGGGTTCCCATTTCCTACTCAGGGGATCTTCCTGACCCAGGGATCAAACTTTCTTATCCTGTGTCTCCTGCACTGGCAGATGATTCTTTACCATGACGCCACCTGGGAAGCCTCTTAGCCACATTAGAAGCCACCAAAATAGGTTCATTTTTTTGGCTTTTGAGGAACTCACTGCTTTTCTTTCTACTTTAGTGAGTGCTATCTAGTGCTGTTGCTCAAGAATATATTTTTTGCCTCGTTTCCTCCTCCTATATTGATGCGTGTGTATATATTTATGCATGTTTTTACTTGTGTTTTTATTTTTGTGTTTCTTCATCCTGCTTTACTAGATCTAAGCCCATTTATATTAAAGTTGTATAAACACAAGGATGAGAAGTTCTGACTGTCAGAAACTACAGTACAAAAATTCAGTTTACACTAGTGTTATGAAGAAATTCTTTATTCTTGTGATATTTTAACAGCCAGCTTCTTTGTCATACACCATGAAAGAAACAATTCTTGCCATTCCACTGAAAGCAAGATCACTGCCTCTGTGCTAAGAAAAGAATCCTTCATATTTGCAGCAGAACTTTCTTTTCTGCTGAGGAGACACACAAAAGAGTTTTTCTTGTATTATTGCTGCTGTCATTGTTTCAGTGATTTTAGAGGAGTGGAAGGAACAGGTGTTAGCTGTACTGAATGCTTGAAGCAGCTGGAATTCAAAAAGTTAAAGGACTTCTCTAATCTGTTGTCACAGAATAAAAATCAGAGACATGAAGCCACCTCCTGGAAAGCTTGCTTGCTCCGTGTCATGTGCTTAGTCGCTCTTTTGTGTTCGACTCATTGCGACCTCGTGGACTGTAGCCCACCAGGCTCCTCTGTTCGTTGGGATTTCCCAGGCAAGAATACAGAAGTGGGTTGTCATTTCCTTCTCCAGGGGATCTTCCCTACCCAGGGATCGAACCTGCATGACAGGTGGGTTCTTCACTAGTTGAACTACCAGGGAAACTTGGGTTACATCCAGTATTAAATTTCACCTCTCTATAAGACTTAGACCACCTCAATTTCATGTAGCATTAAGTATTCTAACAGGATGTCCTAACTTCTCAGTCTAGAAAGTGACAACCATGTAGCTGATGTTTTTCCATGTCCTGGTATAAAGGGTCCATATGAAAGCTTGACTATAGTTTCTTTTCCAAAACCGGTGTTTTATGCAATCTAGATTTGTTGTAAGAACTTTGTTAACTGGTTGTGACAGAGACATAGAGAAAAAAAAAAATCGAAGAGGAAAAAATAAAAATTTCAAGCAGATAATCATCTTTCTCACATAAAACTATTTTTACATGTCTTCATAGGTATATAATTGTCCTTGGATGTACTTAAATATTTTTATCAGGTGTTGCCTGGTGGCAAATAAACACTTGCCTGTCTAAATTAGAGAACAGAAATAACTGAAAAAGCCTAGGGGAAAGTGAATTGCATTTTCAACATAATTAGCTCTTTAATTGTCAGGCCCAGCTTACTCACTGTATCTAGAAACAAAATTAATTATGATTTATTTAAACACTGTTTAAAATGCATTATTCTTCATTTTCTAAAAGCTGAATTACAGAAGAAAAAATTCAGTCTTAGAATCAGTAGTATTTACAAACATCTTATTATAATTTTTTAATGTTAATACAGTAATTATAGTTATCAGCATTACCTAAATGTAACTTTAAACAGAAAGTAGCATACACTATAAGGCTCTAAAAATTACAAGGAAAAAAAAATCAACCTGTTTATATCAAATCATCTCATAACAGAAGTATTTCTATTTAGATAAATAACCCAAACATTTGTATACCAACACACTCTAATCATAATTAATATATTTATTGTGGTTGAAAAACAAGTAACATAAAATTTACCATCTTAACCATTTTTAAGTGTACAGTTCATGTTAAGTATGTTTACATGTTTATATCTGGAGTTTACAAAGTCCAGAACATTTTCATCTTGCAAAATCAAAGCTTTCTACCTATTCAACAAATCCTCATTTCTGCATCAACTTCTAAGCCCCTGGCAACCATCATTTTATTTTCTGTTTATATAAATTTGACTACTCTAGACACCTCATCTAAGTGGAATCATATAGTGTTTGTCCTTTTTGTGTTTCACTTTGCCACTGGGACACATTCATTCATAGTTTGACTTTTGTAAGAATTCCCTTCCTTATTCCATTGTACGTTTATACCACCTCTTGTTTATCCATTCATCTGTTAATAGACACTTGGTTTGCTTCTACCTCTTGGCTCTTGTGAATAGTCATGTGATGCCATGAACATAAGAGTACAATATCTCTTCAACTCCTGCTTTCAGTTCTCTTGGATATACCCAGAAGTGACATTGCTAAATCATATGATAATTTTACTTTTAATTATTTGAGGAATGACCATACCGTTTTCCATATAACTGCATCATTTTACATTCCTATCAACAATATACAAAGGTTCCAATTTCTCTGCATCTTTGACAAAGCTTGTTATTTTTTTTTCTTTATAGTAGCTGTCCTAATGTGTGTGAGGTCATCGTCATTGTCATCTTGATTTGTATTTCCCTAATGATTAGTGATGTTGGGCATCTTTTCACATGCCTGTTGGCCATCTGTATATCATCTTTGGAGAAATATCTATTCAGATCCTTTGCCTAAATATGAGTTTTGTTTTTTTTTAATCAGTCCCATATATTCACTAAATTTTCTAAACAAAAGATAGAAGAAATTCTTTTCAAAAAAATCAAGATTGGGCTTCCCTGGTGGTCCAGTGATTAAGAATCTGCCTTGCAATGCAAAGGACACTGGTTCAATCCCTGGTCTGAGAAGATCCCACAAGCTACAGAGCCCATGTGCTGCAACTGCTGAAGCCCACTTTCTTAGAGCCCATGCTTCCCAACAAGAGAGGCCACCACAATAAGTTGGTGCATGGTAACTCGAGAGTAGACCCTGCTCGCTGTGACTAGTGAAAGTCCATATGCGGCAATGAAGACTCAAGACAGCCAAAAAATAAAAATAAATAATAGTCTTTAAAAAATCAGGGGTAATTAGGTTCAATATCAGAATAGAAGGAATTTGTGAAATTTTATTTTGTTTTACCTTTTATTTTTGTCTTCAGACCCTTAGAAAAGGAAATGGCAACCCAGGCAAGTATTCTTGCCTGGGAAATCCATAAACAGAGGAGCCTGGTGGGCTGCAGTCCATTGGGTCACAAAGAGTCGGACATGACTAAAACAACAAAAACTAACTGATTAAAAAGAGAAAAGGAAAACAATTGTGTATTGATCATTCAATTGGGTTTGCAGAAAATAAAACCTGACCTAAGCTTGATTTGATTAGGTGATTATGGCTCCCTTAGGTAGCTTCCCTAGTGGCTCAGAGGGTAGAGCATTTGCCTGCAGTGCAGGTAGACCTGGGTTTGACCCCTGGGTCAGGAAGATCCTCTGGAGAAGGAAATGGCACCCCACTCCAGTACCTTTACCCGGAAAATCCCATGGATGGAGGAGCCGGTAGGCTACAGTCCATGGGGTCGCAAAGGTTGGACACGACTGAGCGACTTCACTTCACTTTAGGTAGAAGTAACACCACGGTCTTTAGTTCTTGTAAGATCCAGCAGAATGTCCTGCCAGCCTTGAGGCTGTGGTCCTTTGAAAAATACTAGGAGTTTCAGGGAAGTTTTGAATCACTCACTGGACTTAACTTTATTTCCAAAGAGTCTACAACCCAGGGGCTTTAAGCTGCTCCTTTCACAGAGCTCTAGCCTCACTGCTTAGCCCACGCCCTTGTTCTGATGGAAGGAGATAGTTTGAATATTCTGTGAGAAATACAACTCTGTACATGTTGAGAAAATCCTTTGTATTCTTTGCTCCCATTAAGGGTAATCCAAAACAGACCAAAAAATCCCAGGGCAACACTTCTAGTCATGTACTAATCATTATTTTACACCTCAGTATGTTCATGCCTGCTTCAGGCAAATTTCCATGAGAATTTAAATGTTTTGATTTCTCAATAACCACTGACAAAATGCAAGGGGCCTGGGCACCCATAGCAGGCCTCCCCCATGTGTGAATTCCCAAAACCTACTTATTTGCCAACAGCTGCAAGTCTTCTGATCTCCAAAGGTACATTTGCTTGGAGCCCAGCCTTTGTTTAGATCAATTAAAGTGCCTTGAGCAAAATGTATGTCTTTTCCTTTAATGTTCTGTTACGTCTGATTTGCCTGCAATGTATTTACTGTAAAGAAAACTTAACAATATGAAAAAGCTTATGGGGGCAGGGATGCAAAGCAATACTGAATTCTAGAATGTCATTGGAACCTTCTACAGGGAATTTGTTCTTGAATTCTGTGTCAGTTACTAATTGAAATAGACTATTTCATAGTAAAGGAGGTACAAGCATATTCTGGGTAGGGGAAAAATACATGTCTAAAGCTTTGGCTTTTCTATTTTGATTGAGCATCTTCAGGGAACATATACCTTTTCCAGGCTGAACAAAATTAAGGAACACGTTGAAACTATTTATTAGTACCTAGTGAATGTGAAGAGTGGGTGTGGTCCTCAAGTTTAAACTGGGAGAAAAGAAAGAAGTGACAAGTTAACTACAGGGATCCAAATGATCAGGGCTCCTCAAAATCAATAAAAGACTGAGTTACAGAATGGAAAACACAAAGCAATATTGTCACAGCCCAAGGTTAGAGGAAGGCTGACCTGAACAAAATGGAAACAAACTATCAACTGCTGTCATAAAATTAAATTCTCTTTCAATATTTGAATATAGTTTTAAATTTTCTCTCTTCATTGTGCCTGATTGTTTTCTTCTTTATAAATGTTTGAGATTTCCTGTCACCTGATGATTGAGAATATAATGAAATCCGTGTGTTCAGGCTAAGTCACTTCAGTCATGCTTGACTGTGCAACCCTGTCCACAGGATTCTCTAGGCAAGAATACTGGAGCGAGTAGCCTTGCCCTCCCCCAGAGGATCTCCTGGGGTTGAATCCATGTCTTTTCTGTCTCCTGCATTGGCAAGTGGGTTCTTTGCCACTAGCACCACCTTGGAAGCCCACCATTAATCCTTAAGTGTCACTAAAAGGCAATTAACAACACCTTATTTATCATTGCTAATTGGTGGTTTGCTGTGAAAAGGCAGGAGCACATATTTTGGTTGTAGTTTTAATGAATGAAAACACTTTCAATTGTGTTTAGTTGGTGTTTTGTTTGCTTTGCTTTGTCTTGGTAAATGACACTGAGTGTGTATCAGGGCCCTGCTCCAAAATCAGTTTATATATAATAGCTTATCAGTTTTTCATTTTAGTTCTAGCCTGTATTCAAAGACAACCTAATGCCTATTGGTAACTGTTCCTCTCCCTCCACATTCAAAGCCCTGTTGACAGCCAGCCAGATTCTCACTTTCCAAAACTTGCTGGGATTCCTTCTGGAGGTTTCCTTGAGGACTGAAGGTCTCTGCCTACATATCTGAGGAAGCAAGAAGAAAATCATGTGATCATCTGGCCCATGGTTCACTTTCACCACTTTTCCCACCTCATAATTGAAAGTGAAAGTGACTCAGTCGTGTCCAACTATTTGCAACTCCATGGACTATATAGTCCATAGAATTCTCCAGGCAGAATATTAGACTGGGTAGCCTTTCCCTTCTCCAGGGGATCTTCCCAGCTCAGGGATCAAACCCACATGTCCCACATTGTAGGCCGATTCTTTACTAGCTGAGCCATAAGGCAAGACCAAAAATACTTGAATGGGTAGACTATCCCTTCTCCAGTGCCTCTTCCTCACCCAAGAATCGAACTAGGGACTCCTGCATTGTAGGGGGATTGTTTACCAAATGAGCTAACAGTAAAGCCCATCTCATAATTAAAAGATAATAATTAAGAGAGCATTTCCTCTCAAATCCTCCTTACAGGCAGATCTTTTGCAGCAAAATAATATATTTTCATTTTTTTAAATTTTCTAAGGATTATCAGCCTTAAATTCTCCTACTACAAAAATCACTTATTAATACTAAACATGTTTAATGCATTTCATATCCATTTTTCTTCTTCTCTATGTAAAGTTATAGTATAACTACAGAGCATTTCCTTGTGGATTTTATGAATTTGGAGATACTATGCATTGCGGGTAGATTCTTTACCATCTGAGCTACTGGGGAAGACCACAATTAAGTCACCCTGTACTTTTCCCCCACATTTTACAATCTTGGTTTGCTTGACTATTGTCCATAGACACTAAATTGTCATCTATTTCTTCAGCTTTTCCTTCAATTTAAATTTAATATTCAATAGTGACATACAAACCCTTGGCTCTGTCTTTTTACTTATTTTGTTAACAATGAACAAGTTACTAAACCTTTCTAAAACTATTTCCTTAATTCATAAAATGTGGGTAGTGAAATGTATTTCATAAAATTTTATAAGGATTAAATGCAAACTTAACTGTATCCAATCCACTTAGCACAAAGCCAGACAAACACTTGGTAAACAGTATACTCTCCAGAGCTCCTACGCTGAGGAAGAGAGTAGCCAGAGACTCCATAACTTACAAGATTTTTTTTTTTTTAAGAAGAAAGAAAACCACTAAATTAGCCTTTAACCAAAATTCATGAATTTCCAAGGAAAAGTTCTTCCCTTCATTCTGGTCACTTCCCAAGTGTTGACTGTCTTCTAACTATCCACTGTGAATCTGATGTTCACTGGGCAGAGGCTGGGTTTCAGGCTTTGACCATTGGCCTTGTCCCAAGTAGGCTATTTCTTTGCAAATTCATCCTCTGATTGCTTTCACACCCCTGTGTTCTGCCTGCTGTTCATTCTCATTTCCCCAACTCCTAAACTGATGTTACTGTTCTTCAAATTGAGGGCATCCTGAGGATGGAAACCTACAGGGCAGCAGAATGAATTTAATCCCATTGTTAGTTTCTGTTCTAAACTGCTCAGCAAGCAAAGAGCAACTCCTTATAGAATGTGTTGCTCCTGGGAGTGAAAGCGTAATGAACTGTAAAACCAGATGGTTCTATCCCCTGAAGCCATTACAGGGTTAACTCCCCACAATCATGGGAGCAGCAAGGGTGCCATCTCCTGCCAACTAGCTCCTCAAATTCCTAGGATAACCAACTCACTCTGTGTCTTCAAAAGAACTCTCCTTTGATTGGGAAAAATATTAAAATTTGTTGCAATGAAGAAGGAAAATAAAAATGCTCAGTCCCTTGCTGTAGAAAACTGATGGGTAGTGTTTAATTTTCCTTTCAGTGATTCCAAAGGGTTAACATTTTAATCTGTGAAGGTAGCTGGTGGTTTTTGCTTTCAGATTGAAAGAGAATACGAACACAAGTGATGCTTGCAACTATCTACTCTGTAAGAGACTTCATGCCTCTTACATGATTTTTACTGTGACTTTTTCACCCTCTTTTACTTTGGCTTTTCTGTTTGTAATTTGATTTAAAGAATTCACCTTCACTGCAGGCACAAGTTCCCTATAAAGGCTAATAAGAATGGTAAATGCACATGAAGGGAAGCCTCTTTTCACGGGAAAAAAAAAAGCTTTTATTGCAAATAAAATTGAAAATAATAACCCTGATCCTTTCTGCTTTCTATATATCCTATTTTTAAATAATTTTTTAGGGACAAGCGGGACATTTATGACCTTATTATCAGTCAGTGTGGTTCTAAAGACTTTTTTTTCCTTAGAACTTGGTGAAAAGTGCCTTCATCCAACAAAAGCAAGACGAGGAAAGAAAGAAAAATCTTAAGTTTGTTCATTTGGTCTATATTACAACCTGCATTGCCCTTTGGCTTTTTCAAATTGTGGTACTATGCTAAACCAAACACAAATCTTGCAGTACTATTTTCCTTAGAGATTGTTCTCAAAGATAACTATTCACTTATGACTGGAAATTTCAAAATACTTGAGAAATTTAACTGCAGGAGCAAGTGCTATCACTCTGAAGCAGTGTGTACTTATGTCTCATCTGTAAATCTCAATTTAACAGCTGTAAGTTTCATCACTAGTTTCTACAAGTCTCAGCAATCTGTTCATGGGGATTCCCAAATAAATCACAGGTTCCCAGTGAAGGACCTAACCTGAGGTTTCATTTTCCTAAGTAGAATATTTCAGAATATTTATTAGTCTTTGAAGAGAAAGCTTATTGCTAATGCCACTTTGGCTTTTAATCTGCTTTTATCTGTTTCTTATTTATCTCTACTTTACATTCATTATTAACATGACATTTATGAAGTATAACGTTTTGTGCTGCCCTAGTAACTAAAAGTCTATAGCTATATACACTACAATTAATCCTGATTAGTCAGGGGGAAAAATAGTCTGCACACAAAAGTCCATTTAGCTCTTTTGATGGAATTAACTTGTCCTACAAAATCCATAAACTAGCAACCAGTCAACATTTCATGAAGAATATGCTGTTTATTTCAATTAGTTACCAAGATTGAACACGCATAGGGCTCTATCTCTAGTCTTAGTCACAGTATCAGAAAAAACAAAATCTGATATGGCTAAGAGTTAAATCAGAACTATTCACACTCAGTCATCATCAGTCACAATAAAAGTTTTTAATGAGTGCATTAGGGAGAGTTATTTGATTCAAGCCAGTTAATTTAGAATATCGTTTGTTAAATTTGGCAAGTCCTATGGGGAAGAAAAGTTATGACCAACCTAGATAATATATTGAAAAGCAGAGACATTACTTTGCCGACTAAGGTCAGTCTAGTCAAGGCTATGGTTTTTCCTGTGGTCATGTATGGATGTGAGAGTTGGACTGTGAAGAAGGCTGAGAGCTGAAGAATTGATGCTTTTGAACTGTGGTGTTGGAGAAGACTCTTGTGAGTCCCTTGGACTGCAAGGAGATCCAACCAGTCCATTCTGAAGGAGATCAACCCTGGAATTTCTTTGGAGGGAATGATGCTAAAGCTGAAAGTCCAGTACTTTGGCCACCTCATGCGAAGAGTTGACTCACTGGAAAAAACTCTGATGCTGGGAGGAACTGGGGGCAGGAGGAGAAGGGGACGACCGAGGATCAGATGGCTGGATGGTATCACGGACTCGATGGATGTGAGTCTGAGTGAACTCCAGGAGATGGTGATGGACAGGGAGGCCTGGCGTGCTGTGATTCATGGGGTCGCAAAGAGTCGGACATGACTGAGTGACTGAACTGATGGGGAAAAGAAAAAGGAAAAAGCAACTCACATTTGTTTTGTACCTTAGCAAGGGTTTTACATATTAACTCCTTTCATCTTTCCAATGTTCTAGTGAAGGTATTATTACCCTTTTTTTGGGGGAGGGGGTGGAGGAAATGGAAGCAAAAAGAGGTTAAGTAATTTGCCTACAGTCATACTGCTAGGAAATAGCAGATTCTGGATTTGAAATTAAGGCCAACTTGAAAAGTTCACACCTTTCTCCAGGCCTGAAGCCCAGGCAGGAAGCAGTTTTACATCCTTAGCTAATTCATAGGGTTGGAATCAGGGTACACTGAAGTGATGTCCTAATGAGTCATCATGGCATGGTTCCTTCTGATGTACAAATTGGCAAATGGAGCCTGCTTGCTTTCAGGAAAGAGAAGAGATGGTTTTACGATGAATGAATAATATTTTAAAATATTGAACTAAAGGGTAGGTTAAACATATTTTTTGTTTCCTTGGCTTTTCTTTTTGAATTGGGAATAAGCTCACTTGGTAAATAACTAAAAGGTGTTACAGGACTTCCCAGATGTCACAGTGGTTAAGAATCTGCCTGCCAAGCAGGAAATGCCAGTTTGATCCCTGAGTTGGGAAGATCCCCTGGAGAAGCAATGGCAACTCACTCTAGTATTGTTGCCTGGGAAATCCCATGGACAGAGGACCCTGGCGAGTGACAGTCCATGGGGTTGCAAAAAGTTGGACATGACTTAGAGACCAAACAACAGCAACAAAGCAGGCACATTGTTCAGCACTAAGTTTTTTCCTCACAGGACAAAATATCTTGGCGATTCCTTACATAGAACTGCTTCATTCTTAGTTGCAGTGTTCATTGTATAGATAGGCAATAATTTATTATTTATTCTACCAATGGACATGTTTTCCAAACTTCTTTTCATTTCAATTTTCATTTCTTTGCTTTGCTTTCATTTTTGTCTGCCAACTCTCTATTATTCAAACCATGCTTCTTCAATGAATAAACATGTACCTTCATCATTGCAAACATGTAAAGGCATATCTGCAGATAAAAGTGGGATTGTTGGATCAAAGAGTCAAAGAGTTTACAGTTTTCTTATCTAGGAAACTGCTTTCTGTAGGGACTGCCACAGTTTTATGCTTATCTGTGATACAGGAGCATGCCTACTTTCCCATGGACTTAAAAAGATTTTAAAAATATCAAATTGGGAGATTTCAGTCACTCTGAAAGACCCCAAAAATGCCATTTTAGTGCACTTCTTTCATTATTTGTCCCTCTTGGTTATTTTTTGTACATGTGAAAGCTACTGAAAGTATGTATTAATTGTGTCCCTCATTGCTTTATTAAAATCTCTAATTGTCTGTGGTAGCTTTTCAGTTGATTCACTTGAGTATTTCCAAGCATATGACATTGTCTGCACACGGTAATAGCTTTACCTTCTTTACAAACTCAACCTTTTCTTTTTCTAATTGTGTTGGTACTAACATCAGAATAACTTTTATAATGGTGGTGATAGTGAATTTTATTGACTTATTCTGACTTCAGTTTGAAAGTAATTCATATTTATTAAGCATAAAGCTTACTTGTATACTAAGGAACAAATTTTATTCTATTTCTGTAGTGTTCTTCTAAAGAACTATTGTCATGAGTTATCTGCCTTCTCAGTAGCCATGAAATATACATGCTTTCTTTTTTAGATATGTAATGAGGTGATGGCATCCCACTCCAGTACTCTTGCCTGGAAAATCCCATGGACGAAGGAGCCTGGTAGGCTGCAGTCCATGGGGTCGCTAAGAGTCGGACACGACTGAGCGACTTCACTTTCACTTTTCACTTTCATGCATTGGAGAAGGAAATGGCAACCCACTCCAGTGTTCTTGCCTGGAGAACCCCAGGGACAGGGGAGACTGAAGGGCTTCCATCTATGGGGTCGCACAGAGTCGAATATGACTGAAGCGACTTAGCAGCAGTAGCAGTAATGAGAAAAACTAAGTTAACAGCTTTTTGGATATTAAATCTTGCTTCTCAAATTTCTGGAATAACCCTACTGGTTATAATAAAATATTTTTTAATGTGGTGCAGTCTTCTGATTGCTAATATTTACATAAGATCTTTTGCATCAAAAATTCATAAGTGAGATCAGTCTATTGGTCTGTTAATTTCTTTTCGCGTAAGAAATTTGGGATAGGTTGGGATATGATTTTGGATAGGTTTACACAGGCACTCCTCACTGTATGCTGCAGTGTGAAACTGTATACTGAAACCATGCATACTGAAACCTTACACAGTGAACTTAATAATTCTTGGAATCTGGGTGCAAATTTCACAGCAGTGTAAATATTTGTGTTAACAGTTTCACCAGATAACTTCACATAAATCAATTCACACTGACTGCTGAGATGACCAAAACAAGCCTTTACTGACTGTGAACGGTCTTTTTCAGTCTCCTCATGATCCCTGTTTTCTCTCAAGGCAGTAACTAATTTTTAGCTTGAATCCTAGCTAAACTGGTTGGGATTTTCTATACAGTCTCCACTTAAAAGTAGATGCGAATGCTATGCTTAAATCATAGTGGCTTTCTGTGTGCTTAGTACATTTTATTCCTTTTTCTTTTTTTGTATGAAGAAGTAGAATATGGGATCTTAGCTTCCCAATCAAGGATCAAACCCATGCCCCCTATGGTGGAAGCATAGAATCTTAACCACTGGATCACCAGGGAAGTCCCTAGTACATTTTAGACCAAAGGATGTTCAAGAAAGTTTAGCTTGGTTTGCATAGTTATCAAACCTTTTCAACATGGTGTGTTCCATAACATCATGCAGATCTAGATCTCATTCTGTCTTTGCTTTAAAGTTCCTATTTTCACATCTTCCAATTACATCCAATCCACTCTAACTTCATCAATTCCCATGGTGTGGCTTTGCCACACTTAAATCTTTATTCACCAATTTCTTCTTTCCATAATCCAGTTTTGAAAAATGTCTTATAGGTTTATCACTGGGAGATAAGGAAGCAACACAATTTCATGAGTTGCTGTCTGTGTATGAAATAAGGAGCAGATAGTGACCAATTGACCCACTACCAACAGACTTTGAAAGAGAGGATGTGATGATCACTGACCACAATGCATATCTGTTATGTTGATTTGTGGACTAAAGTCCTGTCCATGAAGTTTCTACCTATATAATTACTCATAGTTAATACATCATGGTGACTGAAAGTTTAACCCTGCTGTTGAAAAACTTGTGTTATTTAACTAAACTGTAATAACTGAAATTCATGTATATTGGAAACATGTAGTGTGAACACTACATATAAAGTATCTGGAAATAGGTTTTTTTTTTCGACTTTTAGCTTTTTTTTTTTTTAAAATACTTTATTCTACATTACAATACTGTATTTGTTGTGCCATACATTGACATGAATCAGCCACAGGTGTCCACGATCTCCCAATGCTGAAGCCCCCTCCCACCTCCCACCCCACATGATCTCCCTGAATCATCCTGTGCACCAGCCCCATGCATCCTGTATCCTGTATTGAACATAGACTGGTGCTTCATTCTTACAAGATAGTATACATGTTTCAATGCCATTCTCCCAAATCATCCCACCCTCTCCCTCTCCCTCAGAGTCCAAAAGTCCATTCTATACCCCTGAGTCTCTTTTGTTGTCTCACATAGAGGGTCATCATTACTCTCTTTCTAAATTCCATATATATGTGTCAGTATACTGTATTGGTGTTTTTCTTTCTGACTTACTTCACTCTGTATAATCGGCTCCAGTTTCATCCATCTCATTAGAACTGAGTCAAATTTATTCTTTTTAAGGGCTGAGTAGTACTCCATTGTGTATATGTACCACAATAGTTTTAAATAGCATTTTAGAACAGTTTTAAAAACATTAGACTTTTCTGCTTAGTATCAGATAGAATTCCTCTGTAAAATGATCTATTCTTGCCTCCTTTTTGTTTTCTTTCCCAAGATAGCTACATTTATGCTATGGAAATCAGATGCTTAGATATTTAAAAAAATTTTCTGGGGTCATTAAAGAAGGCTGAAGCACCAAAGAATTGATGCTTTCAAATTGTGGTGCTGTAGAAGATTTTTGAGAGTCCCTTGGACTGCCAGGAGATCAAGCCAGTCAATTCTAAAGGAAATCAACCCTGAGTATTCATTGGAAGGACTGATGCTGAAGCTGAAGCTCCAATACTTTGGCCACCTGATGCAAAGAGCCAACTCATTAGAAAAGACCCTGATACTGGGAAAGAGGAGAAGGGGGCAACAGAGCATGAGATGATTGGATGGTATCACTGACTCAATGGACATGAATTTGAGCAAACTCCGGACATGAATTTGAGCAAACTCCAGGAGATAGTGAAAGACAGGAAGTCTGGTGTGCTGCAGTGCATGGGGTCACAAAGAGTCGGAGATGAATTAGCAACTAAACAACAACAACAGCAAAGGAAATGACTAATTGCATCCAGGTTTCCAAATTTTTAAAATAACGTTAAACATTAGCTCTCTGGTATACAGTGTAAGCTGATTGCCTCAGTTTGATCCCTTACCTTAAGAAAGGGTACTTTTGCTGTTTTTTTATTATTGTTGTTGCTGTTGTTATCTGGGATCTGTTGTCACTGGACCGCCCTGCTATCTACTTTCCCTGAAACAATATTTGCTGCTGTTCATTGCAAAAAAATTGGAGGTACTCTTACTTGTCATGGCAGAACTTACCTTTTTAAAGGAGTCTGAATTACCTGTCTTCTAATTTCACTGAAAATGGAGCATGCAGATTTTGTTAGTGTTCATCTTGTAACTTTTACATAATATTCAGATCAGAAAAGGGAAATTGCTGCCCAACATTTAATGAGTACACTAAAAGTAGTCACTGGCTTTTTTTTAACACAAAGCTAGATAACTTCATTAATTAATATATAAATCTAATGAATGACACTGAGTTTTTAAATTGAAATTATTTATGAATTCTTTTGTCATTGTAGCAACTAGGGGCTTGGTTTGTGGGGAAAATGTGGTTATAAAAGAGTAGGTGACAGTTTTAGGTGGGGGAGTGATGAGAGGGTGATGAAACAGTTGTGTATGCTGATTGTGGTGGTGGTTATATGATTCTATGTGTGTGGTAAAGTTTCATAGAACTATTAAAACACCAAGAGTGTATGAAAAACTTGTGAAGTACAAAGAGGTTCTACAGCTTTTTATAACTGTCCCAATATCAACTTCCTGGTTTTAGTAAGTATACTATGACTATGTAATATGTTATCATTGGAAAACTCCAGATAGAGAATACGCAGGAACTCTGAACCATTTTTGCAAGCAAAATAGAAAGCTTGCTTGCATTTGAGCAAATTCCTGCTCTAATTCTTTGATCGATTTCCTCATACAAAAACATAAACTTTTTAGATAGATATGATTGTAGATAGTAGGAAACTCAATAATATTGTTTAGTCTATGCTCATTCAAGGTTTATAATGTGTTTCATATGTGTCACAGTTGTATTTTCATGTAGCATGGTTGTCTCTCTTCACTTGAAAAATTGTATATAAAAAAAGATTGCCAACAACTGGGTTATACACTGCTGTTTTCTATGCTGATCCCTGATAGGAAAACAGGAGCATCTCTGTTCATAGCATAGCAGGCTGAGAA
The DNA here is from genome assembly GCA_917880005.1 of Nanger dama. NCBI lineage: Eukaryota > Metazoa > Chordata > Mammalia > Artiodactyla > Bovidae > Nanger > Nanger dama. The sequence goes on along the minus strand of CAKJTW010000009.1, from coordinate 33,872,789 downwards.
AGGAAATATGATCCACTGTCCTTTGGAATTATCCAAGTTCACAGTGGATCCCCTTGTGGAAATGGAAGTATGTCAGAACAATCAAGGTGAAAAGGGGGACAAAAACATCTTAGAGGTTGGGGTGGGGATGAGAAACTATTCAGCGTGGCTTAGGAAGATCTGTCATATGACTGAGACCAAGTTTTCCGAGTCATTCTGTTAAAGGAGGAAGCTGAACTTGATGACCCAAGGCAGTGCTTCCCAGGCACGGCTGAAATCCAGAAAATACTGTTGCTAAAGTGATTCTGATGGTCAGCTGGGTTTGGAAAGCCTTTGATCCAAGATAAATTACACATTAAAAAGTATTGTTTTAAGTAGGACTATAACAACTTTCATTGCAGAGATAATGTTGCCAACTAACAACCAATGAATTGAAAAAATGTGACAGTTTTTAAACTAATCCATATGTGCATTTCCAGACTTATTTAAAAATTGTTTTTATCCACTGGAAATTCTGGATCACCTTCGAATCTTCATTCTTAAATGAAGAGTGTATTTGACTGAAATATAAATAGTGTCTTTATTGCAAGGAAGTCAAATTCTCTTTGAAATATTATAAAGTACTGTGAGTAACTCATTACTCAAGATTTGAATAGGGTTACTACCAAAAAGGAGAAAATACTTTGATAAAGCTTCTATATGACTTTATGAGTGATTACACATTTCTTGCTTAACAAAATTTTATTTTATATTCTCATTAACTCTTCATTGCCTCATTTTCAACATTGACTAAAAAGGTATCTTTTTTTCCCTAAAAATGTATGTTTTATATTGTTCATTGTGCTGTTGTGTGAGTAGCTCTGTCACATCTGACTCTTTTGACCCCATGGACTGTAGCCCTTCAGGCTCTTCAGTCCATGGAATTCTCCAGGCAAGAATACTGGAGTGGGTTGCATTCTTCTTCAGAGGATCTTCCCAACCCAGGAATCGAACCCTCATCTCTTGCATTGAAAGCAGATTCTTTACCATCTGAGCCACTAGGGAAGCCCTTTATACTGTTTAACTAGAACAATTCTAATAGTTTAGGTAGAAGAATCTACCTAACTGCTTTAAATCCTGACTCTTCACTTCAATCTATATTACTGCTCGCTTCAGTTTAAAAAAGTTTACCTTCAAATTGTTTTTCCTTTAATACTATATTTTACCCTAAAGCCATTGACATATTTTAAAAATAGAAACCAAGAAATGTTTCTTCAAATATCCCTAAGGGGCACAGTACAAGAGAGATGGGCAGGATAAGGAGAGATGTTGCCCACACTTGCCCATCTTCTCCCATGAAGGTTTTGGGTGTCACTCCTGGCTCAAGTCCCGCACTTGACTCTCATCACTGCCCGTGGGAAGGGCTGAGATCTGCACTGACAGAGAATGGATTTTTCCTCCCAAGAACCTGTAAGCCTGGGCAGAGAAGACATTGGCATCATACACAGTTAGGCTCCATGAGAAAAACATGACCACAGTCTTCCTCTTTCTTAGGAAATTATGAAAGGCCGAAATGTTACTCTGGGAATTAATACCAAAGAACAGGTCATTCAGTGCAGCATCACGGGCAAGTGATCTGTCATTAAGCAATGGCATAAAGCTGATCTCTTGCTTGAATCCCAAACTGACTTCTGGCTGATCTCAACATGTTCCTGAATATTCTTCATCTGTGCTGTGCCTAGGTGTTCAGTCATGTCCGACAATCTCTGTGACCCCCATGGACTGTAGCCCACCAGGCCCCTCGGTCCATGGAATTCTCCAGGCAAGAAATCTGGAGTGGGTTGCCATGCCCTCCTCCAGGGGAGCCTCCCAACCCAGAAATTGAACCAGGGTCTCCTGCATTGCAGGTGGATTCTTTACCAGCTGAGCTATTAGGGAAGCCCTTATATTCTTCATAAATACATGTGTATAATTCTTCAAGTACTACCAAATAGGTGGAGGCACAAACTGACAAAATGTCCACCAAGGATATGAACAGGCATGACTCCCAGCATCTCCCTTCCCTCTTACAAAAGCAAGACTGATGAGGTTTGTGTAGCTCACAGGGAGGAGGGTGTTTTTCACTATTAGTGATGCCCAGAGCCACACAAGTTTCACAATATTGGTCTAGGAGAGAGTCACACCCACAGCCAGTGATCTACCTTAGTATAAGGAACTTTTTGCTGCACCATTTATTTCCATGTGATAATTCTTATAACGTCTGGGCATGGTTTATCTTTACTACAGAGTGGTGATAATAGTCAAAATCTAAGAATCTTTTAATGTTATATGCACCCCTAACTCCTCATAAGTGTTATCACAAATTGGATTTTGACTAAGTCTATAAACACTCCTTAAACTTTCCCCCAACAAAGTATGTTATTGTCTTTAACATAGTACATTATTAAATAGCAGATTTAAATATAAGTATTTTCATAGAAGTTAAAATTAGACTCATTATGTTAAAATAATTGGATAACTGAATGGGATCTTTAGGACATTTTAAATAGATTGCAGCATGCAAGTTATTAAACAATTATTTATTAAGAATTTTAGCCTAATACACTGAGAAAACCTAACTACAATATTACATTTGCTATAATGATGCATTTATCAAGTGTTTTTGGTAGCTGCTAAAAATCTTAAGTCTAGAGTGTCCTTAAGTTAGCATTTGGACATATCATAATACATAAAGATAGAGCTACTTTCCAGTCACAGCAAGATAGTCACAGTGATTAGTCATATAGGTACTAAAGCTAGACTGCTGAGGTTCACTCCTACCTTTTTGACTCATCTACTATATGCTCTTGGGCAAATTACTTAAACTTCAGTACAAACCTTGGGTGTCTCACTCGTAAAATGATGATACTAATGCTTACCTCTGTTGTGAAACTAAGTGAGTATATAATATAAAATATCCAAGCCAAGTAACAAGTTGAAATTTCCCATTTAATATTTAAAAACCTATAAGATCCTCCTGAAATAAAATCTATAATTAGAAATGAACAATTCTTTCAATAGGATTATCAACAGACTGTACATTGTGCAAGAAAGTTAATGAACTTGAAGGTGGTTCAATAGAAATTATCCAAACTATAAACATACAGAAAAAAAATTAGTGAAAATAAACCACAGAATAGAGGATCCAACTTTGGGACAATATCAAACAGTCTAATATGTATATAAAATTGAAGCCTCAAAGGGAGAAGAGAGAAGGGGAACAAACTAATTTGAAGGTGCTATAGTCAAGAATTTTCCGAAAGTAATGAAGGAAATCAAATCATATATGCAAAAATCTCAGAAAGTTCCAAGTAACAAGAAAGGAAAACACATCTAGAGACATTCTCCCAGGCAATCTTCCCAACCTAGAGATCGAACCGTGTCTCTTATGTCTTCTGCATTGGCAAGCAGGTTCTTTACCATTAGCGCCACCTGGAAAGCCCACTAAAAGTAATACATAAAAGGAAATCTTGATGGCAGCCAGAGGTTGTGGGGGTGGGGGAAAACAGTAGGGGAGGTCAGAGGAGGGATTAAATACAAAGAATGACAGTGTTGATCTCACTAGAAACTTTGGAATCCAGAGAACAATGGAGGAACATAAATAAACAACAACACAGACGTATATACACAGAAAAAGTGTTTTAAAAAACTTAAATAAAAGTGAAATAATAACTTTTCAAGCAAACTAAAGGTGAAAGAAATCATTGCCAGAAGATATGGGCTATAAGAACTGTTAAAGGACTTCTTGATCAGAAGAGAGATGGCAATAGATAGGAAACTGGATCTGAAAACAGAGAAATGAAGAGTGCTAGACATGAAAAAGGGCTTCCCTGGTGGCTCAGATGGTAAAGAATCTTCCTGAAATGTGGCAGACCTGAATTCGATACATGGGTTGGAAAGATCCCCTGGAGAAAGGAATGGCTACCCACTTCAGTATTCTTGCCTGGAGAATTCTATCAGCAGAGGAGCCTTGTGGACTACAGTCCATGGCGTCTCAAAGAGTTGGACATGACTGAGTGACTAATACCACCACCAGATATGAAATAAAGGGGAGGGGGAAGTAAATATAAAAGCTTCATTTTGAAAAAGATCTTTAAAAATAATTGAATGTCTAGAGGGAAAATATTTAGGAATACATTGTGAGATTTATGACATGTTTAGATATAAAAATATGATAAAAATAAGAGTATGGGAAAGAGAAAATGGAAATATATGTAAAGTGTAATCTTATCTGAAGAAACACAGTGATAAGGTAAGAATGTGTACAGTAGACCCTAGAGCAATTATTAACAGACAAAATTAAGAGCTATAAATAATAGCCAATAGTTGGAATAACATGGAACCATAAAATGATACTCCAAAATTTATTTAGCTCTAGTCTAGCTAAAATTTACATTGAGAGGCACAGGCCCTACAAAAGCTGAAAAAGGTAATATGGGAGAAATCATGCTATTTCATATTAAGGTTTAGTGTAAATCTACCACAATCAAGATTGAGTGGTATTGGCAGAGTAAGATTTACACAGATCAGAAGACAGAGAACCCACAGATAGACCCACACGAAGATGCAGAACTGATTTTTGACAAAGGTGCAAAAGTGGTGAAAAAGAATAAGCTTTTCAACAAAACTGCTGAAGTAACCGGATTTCATAGGCCAAAAAAATAAAAGAACCTAACCTAAACCAGTCCATTCTAAAGGAGATCAACCCTGGGATTTCTTTGGAGGGAATGATGCTAAAGCTGAAACTCCAGTACTTTGGCCACCTCATGCGAAGAGTTGACTCATTGGAAAAGACTCTGATGCTGGGAGGGATTGGGGGCAGGAGGAGAAGGGGACGACAGAGGATGAGATGGCTGGATGGCATCACGGACTCGATGGATGTGAGTCTGAGTGAACTCCAGGAGTTGGTGATGGACAGGGAGGCCTGGCGTGCTGCGAGACTGAGCGACTGAACTGAACTGAACTGAACCTAAACCTGAATATGAAATGTAAACATTGTAAAACATTTAGAAAAAAAGGACAAAAATCGTTAGGGTCTCAGACTAAGAAAAGAGTTGTTAAATTTGATGGAAAAAGCACAATGTATAATTTTTTAAAAATTGATAAACTGAAATGCATCAAAATTTACAACTTTTGCTCTGCAAGAGAGCACATGAAGAAAATGCACACAAGCTACAGACAGAAAATATTTGCAAACCATGTAACTGACAAAGGACTAGTATCTAGAACAAATGAAAAGCTCAAAAAGCAAAATTAAAAATAGGAACCCAAATCCAACTGGAAAATAGGCAACCCACACAAATATCTCACTGAACAGAATATACAGATGGCAAATAGACACACGAAGAGGTTATTAGAAAAATTCAAATTAAAACATGAGTTACTCCTATATACTTATCAGAATGGTTAAAAGAGAAAAACAGTGACAGTATCAAAGCCTGGCAAGGCTGTGAGGAGCTGAAGCACTCACATTGCTGACAAAACTGTAAAATGATATAGTTGCTTTGAGGGCTTCCCTGGTACCTCCATTGGTAAAGAATCTGCCTGCAATGCAGGAGACAAGAGTTTGATCCCTGGGTCAGGAAGATCCCCTGGAGAAGGAAATGGCTACCCACTCCGGTATTCTTGCCTGGAGAATCCCATGGACAGAGGAGCCTGATGTGCTATAGTTCATGAGGTCACAAGAATCAAACATGACTTAGTGACAACCACCACCGCTAGTTACTCTGGAAGTTTGGCTGTTTCCTATAATATCAGACATGCAATTACCATGTGACCCAACAATGGAAGTCTGGGCATTTATTCCAGAGAAACAATACTCTATCTTTACAAAGAATCTATACACAAATATTAATAGCAGCTTTATTTATAACAACGCAAAACTAGAAGAAACAGCCCACATGCCAAATTGTGAGATATAGATACCATGAAATATTATTCAGAAGTAAAAAGAAACGTGAACCTCAAGGGAATTCTGCTGAGTGAAAAAAAAAAAAATCCTATCTCTAAATATTATATACTCTGATTCTATTTATATAACCATTTTAAAATAATAAAATTATGAAAATGGAGCTTAGATTAGTGATTGCCAGGAATTAAGAATGGAGGGGCTTGGAAGAAAGCAGGTCACACAAGGGAGGCATGGAACTGTTTTGTGTTTTGACTGCTATACAGGATACAAAAACCTATGAAAATTAGTCACTCAGTCGTATCTGACTCTTTGAAACTCCATGGACTGTAACATGCCAGGCTCCTCTGTCCATGGGATTCTCCAGGAGAGAATACTGGAGTAACCATTCCCTTCTCCAGAAGGTCTTCCAGGTATAGGGAACTAACCTGGCTCTCCTCCATTGCAGGCAGACTCTTTACCATCTGAGTCACCAGGGAACCTATTATGACTGATAAAATTGAATAGAACTAAATGTCCACATGTCTGGGCTTATGGGCACACACATGGGAACATGAAAACCGGGGGAAAATCAAGTTCAGTTCAGTTCAGTCGCTCAGTCATGTCTGACTCTTTTGACCCCATGAACTGCAGCATGCCAGGCCTCCCTGTCCACCACCAGCTCCCGCAGTTCACACAAACTCATGTCCATCGAGTCGGTGATGCCATCCAGTCATCTCATCCTTTGTTGTCCCCTTCTCCTCCTGCCCCCAATCCCTCCCAGCATCAGAGTCTTTTCCAATGAGTCAACTCTTCTCATGAGGCAGCCAAAGTATTGGAGTTTCAGCTTCAGCATCAGTCCTTCCAATGAACACCCAAGACTAATCTCCTTTAGAATGGACTGGTTGGGTCTCCTTGCAGTCCAAGGGACTCTCAAGAGTCTTCTCCAACACCACAGTTTAAAAGCATCAACTCTTTGGTGCTCAGCCTTCTTCACAGTCCAACTCTCAAATCCATACATGACCACTGGAAAAACCATAGCCTTGACTAGACAGACCTTTGTTGGCAAAGTAATGTCTCTGCTTTTCAATGTTATCTAGGTTGGTCATAACTTTCCTTCCAAGAAGTAAGTGTCTTTTAATTTCATGGTTGCAATCACTATCTACAGTGATTTTGGAGGCCCCCAAATAAAAGTCTGACACTGTTTCCCCATCTATTTCCCATGAAGGGATGGGACCAGATGGAAATCAAGTGAGCACAAGTAAAATGGGAGAAATCAGAATGATTAGTGGATATCACTATCAATGATAATATCTTGCTTGTGATGTTAGTCTACAGTTTCTTAAGATTCTACTGTGGGAAGAAATTAGAGAACGGGTATATAAAATATCTATTATATTTTTACAATTGAATAGGACTCTACAATCATCTCAATAAAAACTTTAGTCAAAAAGATTGACAATCCCAAGTCTGGGTGAAAATGTGGAGAAACTAGAAATCTCATCCATTGCCGATGAGAATGTAAAATGGCACAGCCAACTTGTAAAGATTTTATTAGTTTATTATAAATACAAAGGTATACTTACCTTGCAACTCAGCAATACCACTCCTAGATATTTACCCAAGACCAATTAAATCATATGTCGACAAATATCTAAATGCAGATACTCATAAGAGCATTATTCATAATAGCTAACAGGTGGAAACAACTCAAAAGTCTGTCAACTAGTGAATGAATTTAAAAAAAAAGTGGTATAGCATTAAAAGCCATGCTACTCAACATTAAGAACCAGGCTACATACTACAACATGGAAGAATTGCAAACCATTAGGCTAAGTGAAATAAGCCAGGCACAATTACACCTATGTGATTTTATTTATATTTCTAAAAAGGCAAAACTTAAGAAATCAGACCAGTGGTTGTCAGAGGCTGGTGGGTGAAAGGAGAAAATTTATTTCAAGGGACATAGTCTATGAGAAGATGGACATAGTCTATGTCTCAATTGTGGTGGTATTGATATTGTATGTCAAAACTCATCAAACTACCCTTAAAGGATGAATTTTATTGTATATAAGTTATACCCCACATAAAAAAAAATTCAGCAAGACTTATGAATACCATTATTTCTATATATAGCAACAAATAGAAAATAAAAATACCATTCACGGCAGGATCAAGAAGCAACAAATTACCTAAGAATAATAGATGCACATACGTCTGCACAGAAAACTGAGAGACATTATTGCAAATAAAGATCAAAACAAATGAAAGATATACAGGTTCATTGATTGGAAGACTAAATGTATAAACAAATCAATTCATCCAACTCCAAATTGATCTGCAGATTCAATGCAACCTGTCAAAACCTCAGCAAGTTTCTTCCTAAAATGACAATTGAGAAGCCAATTTTAAAAGTTCTATGGAAATGCAAAGGCAGTCTTGAAGAAATGTGTGAAGATTCACACTGCTGTATATTAAAACTTATAAAGTCATAGTAAGTAAGTGTGTCTGATATTGGCTCAAAGATGGAACAGAAAGATCCAGCCATGTAAGAATATCTGATTTATGATGAAGAGATACTAAAATACAGGGAGAGGAAATAGATGATGCTGGGTTAATTTGCTATTTCATCAAGGTATAACAAAAACTGATTAGAAGAAAACATAGGAGACTTTCATCATGACTTTAAACCAGGCAGATACTTACAGAACAGGACACAAAAAGCATAACTTCTTAAAAAAATATTAAATAAGAACCTCTATTAAATCATGCCATTTTGAGTGAAAGGGCAAAGCACAGAATCAGATCTTTACATTGTGCATATTATAAAAAGAATTTACATCCAAAATACAAAAAATTTCTAGGAACCAAGAAAACCAAGGAGGAAAAACAGCGAAGTTCTTCATGAGAAACCTGTATGCAGGTCAAGAAGCAACATTTAGAATGGTACATTGAACAACAGACTGGTTCAAAATTGGGAAAGGAGTACCTCGTTTGTAATTGTCACCCTGCTTATTTAACTTATAAGCAGAGTTCATCATGCGAAATGCCAGGCTGGATGAAGCACAAGCTGAAATCAAAATTGCCAGAAGAAATACCAATAACCTCAGATATGCAGATGACACCACCCTTAGGCAGAATGCAAAGAGGAACTAAAGAGCCTCTGGATGAAGGTGAAAAAGCAGAGTGAAAAAGCTGGCCTAAAGCTCAACATTCAAAAAACTAAGATCATGGCATCCAGTCTCATCAATTCATGGTATATAGATGGGGGTAAAATGGAAACAAAGGTATTATAGCTCCAAAATCACTGCAGATGATGACTGCAGCTGTGAAATTAAAAGACACTTGCTCTTTGGAAGAAAAGCTATGATAAACCTAGACAGTGTATTAAAAAGCAGACATCAGTTTGCCATCAAAGGTCCATCTAGTCGAAGCTATGGTTTTTCCAGTAGTCACTGAAGAATTGATGCTTTCCCGTCAATCCTAAAGGACATCAGTCCTGAATATTCATTGAAAGGACTGATGCTGAAGCTGAAGCTCCAATATTTTGGCCACCTGATGTGAAGAGTTCATTCACTGGAAAATATTCTAATGCTGGGAAAGATTGAGGGCAGGAGGAGAAGGTGGTGACAGAGGGTGAGATAGTTGGATGGCATTATTGACTCAAGGATGAGTTTGAGCAAACTCCGGGAGATAGTGAGGGACAGGGAAGTCTGGCATGCTGCAGTCCATGGAGTCACAGAGTCAGACACAACCGAGTGACTGAATGACAACTTCACAAGACAATGCTGCTGCTGCTGCTGCTAGGTCGCTTCAGTCGTGTCCGACTCTGTGCAGCCCCATAGACAGAAGCCCACCAGGCTCCACCGTCCCTGGGATTCTCCAGGCGAGAACACTGGAGTGGGTTGCCATTTCCCTCTCCAGTGCATGAAAGTGAAAACTGAAAGTGAAGTCGCTCAGTCATGTCCAACTCTTTGTGACCCCATGGACTGCAGCCCACCAGGCTTTACCGTCCATGGGATTTTCCAGGCAAGAGTACTGGAGTGGGGTGCCAAATGAAATTCATATGTAAAAGTGTCTACTTTCTTTAATCATCTGAGGAATGCAAATTCAAAGCTCAAATGCAATACTAGTATACAACCAAACACAATGAGCAAAAAAAAAAACAACTAAGCAATACCAAGGCTGACAAAGATGAAAAGCAATGAGACTACTGTACACAGTTGGAGTGCACAAAAATGGATACAACCACTTAGGAAAATTGTGTGACATTATCTATTAAAGCTAATTAATACACATAATACCTAGCAATTTCACTCATCATGAAAACAATGCCTACAGGTGGACACCAAAAATATCCACAAAAATGTTACTGCCTGCAGAATTTCTAAGAGCCCAAAGCCAAAACAATCCTAATGCCTATTAGTAATAAAATGGATTTTTGAGTGTAAATTCACACAGTGCAATACTATATTAAGTTTGAAAAGACAGTAATATATAGCATTGAAAAGGGGCAAATTATTATATATACAGTGTGTTTTAAGTTTTAGAAACATAACATTAAGGGGAAGAAAATAGCACAAAAAAACATTGACTCTATTTCTATGAAATTTAAACAATCAGCACCAATATATGGCAAAGAATAGTGGTTTTCTTTGTTGGAGGTTATGTTCAGGAAGTGGTCAACTTCTTGATCAGGGTGATGGTTCAACACATATGTTCAGTTTTTATGAAAATGTATAGGACAGTTACTTAGAACCTATGCATTTTCCTGTATATGTTATAGTTCAACCTAAGTTTATAAACAAAATAGGAGTAATAGACACTCATTAAAAATGTAGCATCAGTTCTTCTGAAACATATTTTAGGATGCTTTACTGTATTAGCAAGACAGGCAGAGACCTTATCTTTGTGTGTGTGTGCGCACGTGCGGGCACGTGTGCGTACTTTGTGTTCATTGTTTTTTAACTGGAAGATAACTGCTTTACAATGCAGAGATCCTATCTTAAAGATGAGTTAGTGGTTAACATTTTCATGATGAATAAAATTTTCCCAGAAATTCGGGAATCTATGCTTTTGGTGTGTATCTCACTACTATTAGTTGGATTCCCTCCAACTTTCAGGTAAAGGAACAAAAACATTAGTCATTGCCAAGTTCCCAGTGTATCTCCTTGGAGCACCAGCTAGAAAATTCCATTTACGTTTATTTAGTCAGACAGTTTAAAATTATTCTATGTACAGTACCATCTCTGTTAAAAATTATTAAAAATTTTTAGAGTAAGACTTTTACTATTCTAACAACTTTATAAAGAATGTAAGATAATTACAATAGAACCCTATAATTACTGTAGAATTACTTATCAGAACATGCCTTGCTGACTTTACAAACTATTTGGAGTATACACACACACACACACACACGCACACACACACACACACACGCTGTGTTCTTCTAGAGGAAGCAGAAAGTCATGAAGTGACTTAAGTTTACTGAGTGAAGGACAGAAACTTATTTTGAAAATGAATGACAAGTTTTGCAACAAACCCCCAATATATCAAATTTAAAATGCCCACAGTGTTCTGAGGATCAAGGAGTAGACATGCATACAATTTACTGGATTACTGCGATTTCAGAGGTGGGAAACCTGACATAGTGAGAGATATGGTATGTTACTGGGGGAAGGGTAGAGAATATTAAGTCCTTATAAAAGCTTTAGGAAGATATTAAGGCTAGATCTTTTAATTTCTACCTTCCTTTGAAAGTTTTTCTCATTTTTCCTTTGTAAAATGGTTCCAAATTCATCTCCTCAGTACTTAAAAGAAGTTTACAGACAGTTGTTTCTACTGTAAGCATGTCATGCACCTTCTGTGGATTCAAGGATAAAATTAAAACAAGGTATTCTCTGTAAAGCAAATATATTTATTATGCACTTTCATTTACATAGGGATTTTCGCTTAATATAATACAAGGAATAAAATAAAACTTTTACAATGTGAAATTCAATGTACATTTTTAGGCTATTTACATACCCCCAAACCAAGGGAAAAATTAAAAAGAAAAAGCATTTGTCTGCAACTACATTTGCTGCAAGGTGTAAATGGAGGACATTTAAAGTAAAACAAGTATCTGCATAGGCAAACAATATTGGAAAAAGTACTTACTCTTGTTTTTTGAGCAGTGAACTACTTTTGGTGAGGATTCTGGTAGACATGGGAGGTGAGGGGGAGGGACACGACAGTACTGGCTGTATTCTGCAGAACACACTGAGTTCTGTTCCATTTTCCTTCCAAAACCTTTCCTACACACATGGAGACTTTATTTTTCATTACTGTGTGTGTGTATATGTGTGTGTGTGTGTGTGTGTATATATATATGTTTAATCACTTCCTCTGCTATCAACTCATGACTTTTACGAAAGGAACACAAATGGAAGGGTATAAAACTGTTTAAAAGCATATGGCATCACAGTTGTATTGTGGCAGCAGGTGATTTACAAAATTTAACGTTTTTCTTTAAAAAATAGTTACTTAGGAGTTTTCTATTCATGGAACTATTTTTACTCTCAATGGAGCAGAAGCTATTTTTAGTCATGGTATTAAACAAATCCCCACAGAAACCAATAAGCAAAGCAGGGCTTCTTCCACCCCCATATTAGCCTTATCCAACTGAAAGCCATTGCTGTTCTATTCCAAAACTTAGTTCATATAAAAACATCCAGAGGAATATTTACTTCTGAAAAGCATATTTCTCCAACAGGTTCTCTTCCTACCAACTGTTTCAAGTGAATATAGTATGGATATGGAAACACTGAGCTCTTCAGAAAACAGAAATCCCTTGTGTCACGAGTCATATTTTTGCCCCTTGGCCACAAGGTGCATTTTTGTAAAAACAATAAAATTAAATAAATACAATTCCAATAATTCAAGGCTTAATAGAAAAACTGGAAGCTTTCAAGATTCTCTTTCTAAAGAAAAATACACCTAATAAGAAATTAGAGCTTCCTCTTCTAAATTACGTAAATGTACTGCATTTGAGATATGAGTAGAGCTGGTTCTAATAATAGGATGTGTTCATAGTTATTAACAGAATCATTAACACTTTTAAGGCTACTTTGCAAGAGTCCTATTAAGTGTATTTAATAAATGTCCCATAGGGACAAAAATTCAACACTTGAAACATTCACATTTGAGTTATAAATATTGCCATGTCACCTTAATGTTGATTGACCTTATCTCCTATTCTGATTATGACTTACCGATGATATAAACACCCAAGTTTTGCTGACTTTAAAAAACAGAAGCAAACACAAAAGCCTTACAGGAAGATCAAGTGAAACATTTATCACGACCAACTACATATTTCTGTTTCTGTGAACAATGCATCATGTATGTGTCTTTCATATATGAAGATGACATTACTGACCTCAGATACTAAGACATTTTCTGAAGATTTTTTTCCAGTAGTTGCAATGGTTTTGTGCTGAATCTCCAAATTCTCTTTCCTATTCCTCTTCATCAACAGCACATGGAAGGAATAGAATTTCTGGGTTTTGCAAGATCCCAGGGCTTTTGCAAAGATCAAACCTGCAACCTTGGTTTCTAAACAATAAATTTGACCCTCTCCAGACATGCATACAACCCACCAAGCTAGCTCAACTGGTTAAAGTGTCCATCCAGGGGGTCAAGGCGGTGGGTCACATGCTCATCTAACAGCTGACTTTGTTTCCCTTGGTTACAGACTTCACCCCTAACCCTGGCATCTATCATTCTAGAAGTGATTGTCCAAAGAGTAAAACAGGAAAGAGTATGTGGACAGAAAAGTGCAAATCCATTACTACTATTTAGCAAACAGCAATAAAAAAATACACCTGTGCTATGGCTGATAGGTTAGTAGTGTCATCTGTGAAGGAAAACACATATTCATTAAGAATACTCATCCACTAATCATTAAAATTGATCCAACTGATTCTGAGTCGGGGGCTATCTTGGACATGCAGTGATTTACAGAATAGAAACGACTGAGAGAGAAGCCGGCATCGCAGTTTACAGTGGCAGATGTTTTACATAACTGGCTGGAAGAAAGAAGGGTAGTCAGTGCACTGTTCAGGGATCACAAACACACCCTCAGATAGACAGGAGCAGCTCCCTCTACACACATGCCACTGAGGCCTGGCTCTGTCCCTGAGAATTTTCAGGCCTCAGGAATGATCGTCCGTCTTCTTGGATGTGGAATGACAAGTGAGAGGAAGGTGAAACTGCATCTCAGTCAATGAAACAGAACTTTGTTCTGCCTATAGTCTGTGTGTGGGCTTTCTTTCTCTTTTTTTTTTTCACACCTTTAGCTGAAGATTAGGAGGATTCCACTGAGAAATCCAAATTTAAACTACTTAGAGCAGCTCCCTAAAATACTAGACTTTTTAAAAATCTTTCATGAAACTATTTTTTCACCTTGATGTAGCATTAAATAGAAACACATTTTTAACCAATGCTGAAGGTGTAGTGAACATAAAAGAGCTCCATGATTTATTTTATTGAGTGACATTTTTAAGGATACAGGAAACAAACCATACACTACAAGGTAAATGTGACTGAAGCAGTATGCTTAAGTTTTGTTTGCCACAGAAAGAAAAAAAAAAAATACAAGGAACACTGCCTTTTCATATATATTTGATCATGGCACATGCACACTTATCAAATATTAACTTAAAATACTCAAAATATTTTTCATCTTTTATCAGGGAACTGCAGTATATATCTGCATTTTTTTAAAAAGTGCTTACTCTTGGGTAGTGAATACAAAGCACACAAAATGAGATTTTTTGAGCACAGAGGGTCACATTGAGAAGGCAGCCTTACTACTTAGGCACATGACAGTATTTAAGGTAACTCTACTGCAGGTATCACATTCTTCTTTTTTTTTTCAGCAAATCAACAGGCATTTTATGTTTTCATCCAGTAGCTGAAGAATCTCTCCAATCACAATGTCTTCTGTTTCATAGAATAGGAAACTAATACAAAAGTTAAAAAACATTAATTTCTACGTTATACTTATTAAACATAACTACATATAGTTTTAAAACTACATAAGAAAGGGTTCAGTCCCTAGGTTGGGAAGATCCTCTGGAGAAGGGAAAGGCTAGCCACTCCAGTATTCTGGCCTAGAGAATTCATTGGACTGTATAGTCCATGGGGTCGGAAAGGGTTGGACACAATTGAGCGACTTTCACTTTCACATAAGAATATATATATATATATATTTAATACATACATTACAAAAGTAGACCTATTAGAGATTCACTAAGTATAAATTACTTAAATATTCCACAAGTGTTCACCTTAATTAGTATGTTTTATTGTAAAATATATACCCACACTTAATATTTACAAAAGATATCATGAGAGTTAGAGGGCTGTACTATCAGAACTAAATATTTTCAAAATGAATCACATTGGAGAATGAATTAACTACTTTTATACAACTTATGTTTGAATGAGATTCCACCAGTCCTCCATAGATTCACACTGAAGGGTGTTTATTATTAGAATGTATAGGAAATACTTGTGTATAATTATACACATGTATAAACATACATATGTATAATTTAGCACATGTACAGACTAAAAACATACATGTGTATATACACATGTACAAACATACTTGTGTATAATTTAGCAAAAATGCCTACTGAAATCTTGAATTTATCTCAAATATGAGAAATGCATTTCTGAAAAAGTATCTATAATATAAAATTATAATTCAATTTTCCCATTAACTTCCCCTCTGTAATTAGAATAGCATCCACTGTAGTAGAAAGGAGAAAAAAGTTTTTATTTAATAAATATAACTTTGTGGTCTAAAACAATTATTACACCTAAATATTGGGCCCCGAATACCCTAAATATCTACTTTTGATATGTGTACATTTCACTTGAAAGATTCTTAAGAGATCTGTCATAATAAAAATTACCTTTTATGATTAAATTTTTACTTCTTCCAGGGTGAAAAAAGGAAGGAAATTAACATTCAGTACCTACCTACTAAGTATTACATACACTACTTTATTCAAACCCAAAAGGGAAATAGCCCAACCTCTGTTATCATAAAAGAACTTTTAAGGGGGAATTATTGTATAGGAAGGAATCTTTAATCTGAGATCCATAAATAGCATATTCATTCATCCACATTCACTCATACAAAACATTTTTACTGAGAAACTGCTATGGGTCCAAGCAGTATTCCAAGTATATGGAATACAGTGGTAAATAAGGAGATTAAAAAATCCCTACCCTCACAAGACTGACATTTCAGATGAGAGAGGACAAATAATAAACATAATAAAGTATATAAACCATGTTAAGAAATAAGTACCATGGCTAGTGGGAAGCAGGAAAGGGGGAGGGAGTGATGGAGGTGGAAGAATTCAAATTCCAAAGAGTAAGGAGGGAGGGTCTTGCTGAGAAGAGGACACAGATAGTGATGAGGTGAAGGAGCAGGTCATGTGGATTAGGGAAAAGAACATTCTAAGGGAACAAAATATGGAGGGAACCATACTTTGGATGTTTATTCTTTATGTTTGATGAAATGTTACCTTTTATAATGGTGTTTCCTTTTTATAGTTGAAGCTAGGGTCAGAACCCTCAATCTGAAGCTTCAGAGCTTGTTTAAGGCTTAATTCCGTCTCCGAGGAAGGGTATCCTTCTAACACTTCCTGATGCCCTCTGTCTTGTATTGTCCGTGGGACTGAAACCCTACCGAGAAAAACCTGGTTGCTCTGCAGATGATAATTTGGATTTGTCATTATTCCGTTTCTCTTCTTCTGTTCCCCACTTTGTTGGTGAATAAGGAACTGCTGTTGAGATCGACCTATTTCTGGCTGAGCTGAAGGAATCATGATTTTACACTGTGAATCTGCTGGCATCTGCTTAGATGGTGCACTGGTCCCAGATTTGGCTGTGGGTCCTCTTTTATCAAACTGAGTCATTTCATATTCTAAGACCTTCGGCTGTGAAGAATTATTTTGTTTAGCTTTTTTCCCAGCTGACCCAGATTTGTTGGAATTTTCTGATTTCCCCCCTTTATTCGTTTTCGTTGACTTCAAGCTGGGCTTGACTTGACTCCACTCAAACTCACTACTCGGTGAATGATGGCTCTGGCCCAAGGACTGTGTTGTGGAAGATGGGGAGACAATCGACTGGCGACTTCTACTGCGTGGCAAGGAGTGCTGCTGAATTTGTTCTGTAAATGACAAGCTGTGGAAGCTGTCGATTGGCACTGTTTGAGCCGTTGCTGTAGATGAAGTAGTTCTCAAAGATGAATTTTTTGAGCTTTTCAAGGAATTATTTGACAATGATGACTTCTGCCGATCAACTGTCGAATCAGGCGATTCTGAAGGAGAACTGAATGCATGAGCTGGCCCGTTTGGTAAACTGCGCAACGAAGGCTGCGCTTCCCCGCCACCGGTGCTGCCCGAGCTGTTTGATTTAATTGTTAGGGACTGCATCTTCGAAGACACTGACTGTAGAGGCTTTTGCTCCATCGTGTGAACAGGAGATGGAGAACAGCCATTCAAACTGGATGCGCCATATTTTTCTAATAATTTAATTATCTGAGAGTGTCCATTTTTGGCTGCAACTCGCATAGCAGTACGTCCAAACTGATCAGCATGGTTTGGATCAGCACCGTGCTCTAATAAAACCTGCACAACGTCAATGTGTCCTTCCTGGGCCGCAATGCAGAGTGCGGTGGCACCCTGATTACACGTGTGGTCCACCACGGCACTGTGCTCAATGAGAAGCTGCACCACTTTAACGTGGCCCTGCCAGGCTGCAGACTGCAGTGCAGAGCGCTTTTCATTGTCGGAAGCATTGACATCAGCGTGATAGGTGATCAGAACCTGCACCATCTCCAAGTGGCCTTGCCAGCATGAGACATGAAGTGCTGTCCTGCCTTCAGCATCACTTGCTTCCACGTTTGCACCATTTTCCAAAAATACTCAGCCATTGTAAGCTGATTTTCTAAGGCCAAAATATAAAGTGTTGGCCTACCATCAGCATCTTTGTAGTTAACATCAGCTCCATGGCTAAAAAGCAATTCAACAATATCCCGGTGTCCTTCTAACGCAGCAACCCGCAGAGCATTTCTTCCATCATAACCTCTCTGATCAATGTTGGATTTATTCTCCAGTAATATTTGAACACAGTCATAATGACCCTCTTGCGAAGCTAATATGAAAGGTATCCGCCCATCGTTGTCGATCTCATTTGTTCTAGCACCTTGTTCAATAAGTGCTTCACATATTAATCTGTGGCCTTCAAAAGCTGCCATGTGCAAAGGTGTCCATCCAGCATCATCTCTGTGATTTTCATCTAAGCCCCGGTCCAGCAGAGTTCGGACTACTTCAACGTTTCCTTGGGCTGAAGCTATGCTAAGCACTGTTCTCCCTTCACTGTCAATGCTGTCCACAGCGGCACCCCAAAACAAAAGCGTGTTTACAACTGAGGCATGACCCATAGAAGCGGCAGCTAGGAGGGGTGTACGCCCATTGTTATCCGTGTGGTCAACATCAGCTCCCCCTCTAGAAGCAAGTCAACCACATCGACATGTCCTTCATAGGCAGCCACCAGCAGGGGCGTCATGCCATCTTTATCGCAGTGATCCACTTCAGCACCTCGATCAATCAGAAGGCTAACGACTGATGCATGTCCTTTACTTGCAGGAACACAAAGTGCAGCCACAGAGAGTGCAGTCCTGCCGTCGACATCCTCATGATTCACTTCCGCTCCGTGATCCAGCAGGTGTTCCACAATCTCTCTATGTCCCATGTAGGCAGCTGCTATCAGAGCAGTTCGGCCTTCGTTGTCAGCTTTGTTGACTTCAGCACCATGCTGGAGCAAGTTCAGCACAATATCCTCATGTCCTCCCCAGGCTGCTGCTCTCAGAGCTGTGCGGCTGTCGGCATCTGCACAGTCCACTTTTACGCCAGCATAAAGCAGGGCAGACACCACCTCGGTGTGACCACCCCAAGCCGCGGACCTCAGTGCTGTCCAGCCATCCTGATCGGTGTGATTAATATTTGCTCCACAACCAATCAGACAATTAACTACCTTGGTATGTCCTTGTCGAGCAGCCAGGGTAAGCGGTGTGTGTCCGTGAGCGTCTTCTATTTCTAAATCGGCTCCCCTAGAGACCAGTAAATTCACCACATCGAGGTTGCCACTGTAAGCCGCGTTAGCCAGTAATGTTCTCCCATTCGAATCACACTGATTTACTGAAGCTCCATTGTCTAATAATGTCCGAATGGAATCCTCTCTTTCTAAGGCCTGCCGGACGATGCATGATGTGCGATCATCTTCGCTGTTGACATGAGCACCAGCTTTCACCAACAGCTGCAGCACTTCTTGTTCCTTGGGTATTAAAGTAGACAGGAGTCTCTGACAGGTGTGCCATTCCATATCATCCACAGAGCTAACTCAGCTGTCTCTAACTGTAAGTTCGAATTAATTAAGTGCAATGCAAATTCTTGTGCTTCCAATGGTGTTAAATTCTTGGCTTGACAGGTATAACTCATAGCCAACATTCTGTGTCCTTCTGCTGCATTGCATAAATACTTCTGAGTGCAGTGTTTCACATCCAGGAGCCACTCTGCAAAACTGTAGTGAAACAGTATTTTAGTATTTCCAAGTCCATCAACAAGAAGTTTGGAGAGGACATCTAACTTGCGTTGAAAGTCTTCCAAGGTTAATGACATATTTTTGTCCATACTGCATGATATAATTCTGTTATGGTCAGGGGCCGGCAGGCTGCAAGAATCACATTCAAGATAGGCTGAACCTTTGCAAACTGTTTTCTTACGAAAAGTCTTTGACACAGCCAGAGATATAGACCATTTAGAGTTCCTGGGATGTCACGAATCTCTCTCAACATAATAAAATTTTCTACAACTCCATCGAGAACTCGTTCTAGATAAAGAAAGCACCCGCTACTTTTAATGTGCAGTTGATTTAACATCTCTGCAGTTTCTTTCGTGAGGTGTTGTCGCAAAGCTTCTTCTTGATCTAAACGATGAAGGATGTACTGCTGAACATCTTTAACAATATATGCCTTCCGAAGGTCATCTAAACTTATTTTTCGAAAACCTAAGGACAAAAAAGTAGGTGTCAAATGAAAATGATAATCAAAGTTGCCATATTTCAAAGAGAATGTGTTCAACATGTGACAAATTAATAATCAAATAAATTAATAGTAAGTCAATTAATACTAATAAACAAGTCAATCAATACCTAGAAATATAATGAACAGTTTTTTTTCCTTCTGGAAAAACATGCTGATGACAGATAAATGATTTCATTTTACTAACCACAAAGGGAACTATTTGTTTGTTTAGTGGTTCAGTGCTCCTCTCAACTTCAGCTAAACTCTTATTAGAGCATTAGCTGTCTTTAGCTATATCCAAGCACTCTGGGAAGTTTTCATGATCCCTCTCAAACGATTAGGAAAAAAGATGCAGAAGACATAAATAAGATTTGTTTTTATAAGCTGATATTTTCCATGTGAAAAATTTACATCTTTCTCTCCACATAACTGAATGTACACTAGGCTTAAATATGGAATTGAATATTTGCATACAATTAGAACTGCACTTTAAATTACATTATTTTACATGCTACCAAATTTAAGTAATTGAACCTTAGATTGTCAAAACAGCTCCAATCTGAAGATACAACTTGGTTAAACCACGTTAACAAAACTTCAGCACTGTAAAAATAAAGCAGCTTAATAAAATTCAAACCAACCTAAAAACATACTAGTTAACAGCTATTCAAAACTCATTTTAAGTTCTTTGAAAGGAATCATAATTTCATTTTTGAAAGGGAGATGATATCCTATTTTATAGATATGGATTTATTAGACAATTGTGTAATTCATCTTCCAGAAGAAAAAAACTGCTGAGTGAATGAACTTTCTTAAGAGGAATAAATCTAGAAATGCAGCAAAGATCAGTGATGGATAACTAACACTGAGTAAAATACTCTCACTCAATTGAATAAAACAAATATGAATACACACACACACACACACACACACACACACACACACACACACACACACATATATATATATATAAAACCTTGGAGAAGGCAATGGCACCCCACTCCAGTACTCTTGCCTGGAAAATCCCATGGACGGGGAGCCTGGTGGGCTGCCGTCTCTAGGGTCGCACAGAGTCGGACACGACTGAAGCGACTTGGCAGCAGCATATATAAAACCTACTATATTCCAGGTACTATGTGAAGAAATGAGACTTGGATTTTGTGATCAGAAGTCAGTGAGAACCAAGACAATAATGTGAGCAGACTTGTATTCTGAAAGACTATTCTAACATCACTAAAGACAAACAGCTAGAGTGAGTCAACACTTGGGGTAAAACTTTTCACAGAGTCTTTATGAAAGTCTACCTAAGAACCACTAAAAGCTGCAACAACCAAAGCAGTGGCAGCAGCAGATAAATAAAAGTTGGATTTGGGAATCAGGAGAAGATCATTCCAGTCAGAGGGAATATCAAGCACAAGCCCCAGTAGCAGAAAAAACAGATATGAAAATGACAAATGTTAACTGACAAAAATACAGAGAAAAGGGATATTTCATGTTTTGCTGGCAGGAATATAAATTATTTCAAGCACACTAGATAGCAGTTTGTCAAAATTAAAGCTCAAAATGTACACACTCTATTCTCTAGTAATTCTATATGTTTTTATTATATAAACTTATAGCTCATGTGTGCAAGAAGGTGTGTTTAAGCACAGTCATGAAGCATTTCTTGTAATAATGAAAAACTGAAATAATGTCCATATATAGGATAATGGAAAAACTAGAGATTTATTCATGGGAAGGAATAATATACAGCAGTTAAAAGCAATGAACTGGGTTTAAAAGTAGTAATAGAAACAAGGCTCAGAAACATTGTTTTTGATTATACTGTTTTTGTTTTTTGATTTTTTTATATAGTGAAATGATAACAATAGTAGTGATACATTTATGAAGCAGTTATTATGTACTAGGCATTGATCTAAGTCACATAATAAGACTTGTCACTTAGACTCACACACAAAAATAGTCTATGGGGAAAGTAATAGAAACATGTAATGACTATCAATTCATAGATGAGGGCATTGAGACACAGACTATATTGGAAGCTGCATAAAGTCACACAGCCAGTGAATGGGAAGAGCTAGGATGGTGTATGCAGCGTTTCATTTATGTAAAATATAAAAATAGAACAAAAAATATGAGATAAAAGGACAAAAATAAACTAACACTGGTTGTCTCAAATAAAGAAGGGAAAGAAATGGGATGACATAGACCAAAAGGGGTTTCAACTTTATCTGTACCTGATATACTAAGAGATATCCAAGTTCATCCTATTAATTTCCTGACTTTTATCAACTAAATTTCCAGTAACAACAAAACAGAATAGCATAATGGAAACCAAATCAAAGGTATTATTAGCAAGGCAATTGAAAAGAGAGGGAATAAATCTGGTTAAAGGAAGCTGTTTTAGCAAATTAGTAAGATTTCACCCTTGTGTAAGATGTACAGAACTATCTTAAAGTGATATAGGTAATTAACCAATAACTATTATCTCCCCAATTACACTATAAATCCTATGAGTGGTCCTTGTTTTATGCTTCTTTTCATTCCCACAGCACACACAAAAAGTGCTTTACATAATCTAATAGGAGTAAGCACTTTCCTGTGATAGTTAAAAAAAAAAAGTAAAGTCAGGAAACAAGAAAAGAAAAAAAAAACCTGATCACGTACTTTTAAACATTACATAGATTGCTTTCTCACACATCGGAAAAGAGTTTAAAAAATGAAGGATCTACTTCAAGAGGTACCCTAAAAGCTGTCGACTCTGTCTCTCCTCTAAAATCAGGAAAAACATCTTAGACAAACTGCCACTGATTTTTAAGGGAGGCATTTTCCGTACTCTAAGGATGCGCAGTCTAGTTAGAAGAAATATAAGCCGACCAGGAAACATCAGCATAAAATATGTAGCCCTCACCTTTGCTAAGGAAGTTATTAGGTAAAGAATCTTGAAAAGAGAAAGTTGCTATTAAATTAACTTAAAATATTTTATGGCCTGTTTTTAATACCATTTTAAAAAGTTGAAAATCGCTAACAGAGCAGAACAGCTGAAAGAACAGCAGAAGGACCCAATTTTTAACGGAGTACTCTCCTCCAAGGAAGAAATACAAGTCTTAAGTTCAGCAATGAAAACATTTGCAGATGGTAGGAATTACACTTACCAGTAAACATTTTAGTAACAGCTTTGCTCTGCTTTCGGGCAGAACAGAGAAGCAATAGCCACGGTGGGAAGAACTCGTGGTGACCAGCCAAAAGCTCTGCCACAGTCCCAGATAAGCTGGTGGACGTCTGTTCACCTTCAGTAATGTTACACCCTTCGTCCACAGAATCCACAAGAAGATAGAGGCTTTGCTGGGGTGGCTTCATTCCCAAAAGAGGGAGCAGGACGCATCTGTAAACCACATCCATATGAGAACTTTCAGTGTTATTGGCTACGATATTAAGATTTATTATCCTAACACTAGAACTACAGGTTATAAATATTGTTTGAAGAAAGATAAAGTTTTAGAATAAAAATGCTGTACAAGTTTCAATTCATAGTTCACTTTTTCAAAAACATTTTCCACAATAAAGTGTATGAGGATGTGGGTGAATCAGTGACTCAGTATACTTTAGAAAGGCAGTAGGAACTTGAGAAAATAAGACTTCAATATTCCTTTTCTGATTTTTTATCAATAATAAAAGCTTGAAATGTTTATAACAAAGCTAAAATGTAAAGGAAAAAAAACTGGGGATCACTTCCATAATATAAAAAAATCAGTTTCTTTATAGAAGATTTTATCATCATGTCTTTCACAAATAGACTGCACTTGATCTAGTTTGTCAAATACAAATTTTATTTTGAAAGACTTTTCAAAGATAAACTGCAGTCTAGGGCCCATCTGATGTATGCACAAATCTCAATGTAAAGAATAAATTATTAGGTTTAATCCTACAGCAGAACACACCTCCTACTCAGATTGTTTATACTGAAATTGAATGCAACTTTTTCATAACTAAAATAATACTCATTCATTTTCAACAAATATGTATAGGAGCATTCCATGTGCTCAGTGAAGTTCTAAAAGATACAATGGTGGAGAGGACAAACTCCATCTAATTATGAAAACAGAAATTTACAGATGATCCTTTCTACAACTCTCCTCTTAATCTTTCAATTCCAGTAGCAACCAAGATCCAATTTATCACTAAAGTCTTGTCAATATTTCTTTATAAAAATATCTCAGTCCCACCTTGGTCAGTATTATCACTGTATTCCAAAACCACAGTCATGTCTTTCACTCGGAAACCATGACAACGTATGTCTTCACCCACTCCCTCCAGAGTGCCTATGGTGGTAGAGTAAACCTTTCACAAGGTTGCTCCAGCCATTCTAGCTTTCTTTTGCAGACCCCTCTCCCTACTGTTTTTGAGATATATTTGTATATATCTTGTGACAGCTCTTCAATAAGAGAACTTTCCTTTGCAGGCTAGTGTATATCCACTGTTTAGGTTTCTAAGAAATCTCCTTATGACTCAAGAGTTACGGGCATGAACAACTTCTCTGTGCTTTAACTTCTCTCCAGCCAATTAAGATGAGAAGCTGTGGGGATGTACATAAGGCAGCCTTTCTCACCCCAATCCCCTCCCCACAATCCTCAAATGTCTGATTCTCACATATAGCTCATGTGTGTGACTCATTCTTCCCCGCCCTCTTTATTCTTCCTTTCTGCTTAACTGGGTCCAGGGAAACTTCCAGCCTAAGTCTCCTGTCTCCAGTTCGATGAGAGCCTTTGTGTTCTTGATAATGTTCATGGTATGCATATAAAATGTTCTATCAGTTTTGTCTGCATCGCCATTTGACATTAACCTCTACGTTTATCTTGAGGTTGGGGTTTACAGGTCTCTGATGGTTTTACATTCTTGATATTTGATTGTTTCCCAGGACTCACTCAGCCATGTTAAAACCAGAAGTTAATCTATGGCATTAAAAATGCTGAGCAATTTTTCCTAGCCTTGCCCTCAGCCCTAAACTCAAAGCTGTCATCTCCTTATGGATGTCCTACAGATATCTCAGATTCAATATGTTTTAAGTATTCTCTTTCAATTTACACCCTAAATAAGTTCCTCCCCACTCATCTCTCCAAGTCAATTAGTGGTATCCCATCCCCCTAGCTTCTTAAGTTAATATCCTAGGACTCATTCCTGAGATCTCCCTTTTGTTCCAGCCACACTGCTCTCCTTTCACTTCTAACACCAAGCTTTCCTCCAGTCAGGGTCTACGTACTCTGTATTCCCTCTGCCTAGAAAGCTCTCCCAGGCAGAACTGCTCTTCCTTCAGGTTTCAACACAAAGTTTATTCCTGAAGAGGTTTTCCCCTGATCTACTGCTGCTGCTACTAACTCGCTTCAGTCGTGTCCGACTCTGTGCGACCCTAGAGACGGCCGCCCGCCAGGCTCCTCTGTCCCTGGAATTCTCCAGGCAAGAACACTGGAGTGGGTTTCCATTTCCTTCTCCATTCTCCTGATCACCATATCTTAAATAGTCTTCGTCATGTACTGCCGTCGCCCTAACACCTGATCCTGTTTTGCACACACTGCTGATCGTATTCTCAAAGGAACTTACTGTATTACTTATCTACTGGTTTCACTGTAAGGCTGGAGTGAATCTCCTCCACTTCCGTGCTGCCCCCTGCCCCGGACAACACCTCTCTTGTGCTTCTAGATCCCCAGCACTCAAAACCATTATTAGCACATCACAAACACTCAAGAAAGTTTGCTTCATGAGTGAATGACAATTAATAGGAAAACTGCTACTTCAAAACACTACATAAAAATGTTACCTAGACTCAAAATTCCCATCTTCAGTTTCCTTTCATTTATTTCAACAAAAGCACCATATGGGGATACCTACACCATGAAGTGACACGCAGATCCACTTTTTCTACCAGGTTACGTTTTATCATTTTATAAAATGACAGTCCCATCAAAGTATATATGCACAAAGCCCAGAGTACTTTAGTCTAAAACAGATTTTTCTCTGTTTGTGATTATATATGTATATACTTATAACCTTCAAAATGAGATAATGTAATGGTACTAGGTTATCACATTCATCCAAAGAATACCACCATCTTTAAAAGTACCAGCAGGCTGCAGGGTTTTTACTTTGTATATGTATGTGATTAAATGTCCTATATTTCTTAGCCACATTATTAAAATTTAGAAAATATATATTACATTCTGAATATTGTTGAGTTTAACTTGAAGTCCTTGAGTGGCTTTCCCATTTGCAATTCTATCTTAAGTGTAAGCACTGCAGCACTTTGCTTCCGTAGCTGGCCTTCTCATTTCCAGGTCAAAAAGCAGCTGAAAGACTATCAGGGCAATTCTGAAATGAAATTCATTCTTTTTTGTTTTCAAAAAAATTTACCTACTGCCCCTTCTCAGGAGGCTAATTAACTTTTCAAAGCTGCTACAAGTATTATAAGGAATATACTAATAGATACCACATGTACAATAGTTTCTTAAGGTTTTCACTGTTGAACATGGGGTTTCATCTCCTTCTCTGGCTTGCTCTCTCAGATGTAGAAAACTAGCTACACCTTCCAGTCTTACAATAAAAGTCTTTCTTCCACCCTTACAAGTAAGGCCGACAAGCTGCAAGTTCAAGACTTTTCTTGAACCCATGAGAACGTAGGTCAGAGGGCAACCAAGTAGCGCCAAATCAAAGGTGACACAGACATCTGTAGGCAGGCGTAGAAGACACCTCTGCTTACCTGGGCAGATGCTCCTAGACACTGGAAAACAACCTCAATTAAAAATAGGCAAAACACCTGGACTGACACCTCATCAAAGAAGCTATACAGGTGGCAAGTAAGCATATGAAAAGAAGTCCAACATCATATGTCATTAAGGAATTACAAATTAAAACAAAAAAGCACTGCTACATATATTTTAGAATGGCCAAAATCCAAACAGTGATAACACCAAATACTGGCAAGGATGTAGAGCAATAGAAACTTTCATTCATTGCTGGTGGGAATGCAAAATGGTACAGCAAGTCTGAAGGACAGAGTGGGAGTTTCATAGAAAACTAAACATACTCTCATACAAACCAGCAATTGTGTCTCCTGGTATTTACCCAAATGAACTGAAAATTTATGTCCATGTAAACCCCCTGCACACAGGTGTATACTACAGCTTTATTCCTAATTCCCAATATTTGGAAGCAACTAAGATGTCCTTCTGTGAATGTAAATACTCGGTTAACAAACATTGGTTAATAAATATCCAGACAATGGAATATCATCAGCTCCGAAAAAGAAATGAGCTATCATGCCACGATGAGGCAAAAGACAGGACACTGAAAGATGAACTCCGTAGGTCAGTAGGTGCTCAATATGCTACTGGAGATCAGTGGAGAAATAACTCCAAAAGAATGAAGAGACAGAGCCAAAACAAAAACACCCAGTTGTGGATATGACTGGTGATAGAAGCAAGGTCCAATACTGGAAAGAGCAATACTGCACAGGAACCTGGAATGTTAGGTCCATGAATCAAGGCAAATTGGAAGTGGTCAAACAGGAGATTACAAGAGTAGACATCAACATTTTAGGAATTAGCGAAGTAAAATGGACTGGAATGGATGTATTTAACTCATATGACCGTCCTATCTACTACTGTGGGCAAGAATCCCTTAGAAGAAACGGAGTAGCCATCACAGTCAACAAAAGAGTCTGAAATGCAGTACTTGGAGGTAGTCTCAAAAATGACAGAATGATCTCTGTTCGTTTCCAAGACAAACCATTCAATATCATGGTAATCCAAGTCTATGCCCTGACCAGTAACACTGAAGAAGCAGAAGTTGAACGGTTCTATGAAGACCTACAAGACCTTTTAGAACTAACACTCAAAAAAGATATCCTTTTCATTATAGAGGACTGGAATGCAAAAGTAGGAAGTCAAGAAACACCTGGAGTAACAGGCATATTTGGCCTTGGAGCACAGAATGAAGAAGGGCAAAGGTTAAGAGACTTTTGCCAAGAGAATGCACTGGTTATAGCAAACACCTTCTTTCAACAACACAAGAGAAGACTCTATACATGACATCACCAGCTGGCCAACATTGAAATCATATTGATTATATTCTTTGCAGCCAAAGATGGAGAAGCTCTATACAGTCAGCAAAAACAAGGTGGGGAGCTCACTGTGGCTCAGATCATAAACTCCTTATTGCAAAATTCAGACTTCAATTGAAGAAAGTAGGGAAAACCATGAGACCATTGAGGTATGACCTAAATCAAATCCCTTACAATTACAGTGGAAGTGACAAAAAGATTTAAGGGACTACAACTCAAGAGACAGAGTGCCTGATGAATTATGGACGGAGATTCAGGACACTGTACAGGAAACAGGGATCAGACCATCCCCAAGAAAAAGAAATGTAAAAAAGCAAAATGGCTGTCTGAGGAGGCCTTACAAAGAGCTGTGAAAGGAAGAGAAGCAAAAAGTAAAGGAGAAAAGGAAAGATATTCCTATTTGAATGTAGAGTTCCAAAAATAGCAAGGAGAGATAAGAAAGACTTCCTCAGTGATCAATTCAAAGAAATAGAAGAAAACTATAGAATGAGAAAGACTAGAGATCCCTTCAAGAAAATTAGACATACCAAGGGAACATTTCATACAAAGATGGGCTCAATAAAGGACAGAAATGGTATGAACCTCACAGAAGCAAAAGATATTAAGAAGAGGTGGTAACAATACACAGAAGAACTGTACAAAAAAGACCTTCATGACCCAAGTAATCATGATGGTGTGACCACCCATCTAGAGCCAGACATCCTGGAATGTGAAGTCAAGTGGGCCTTAGGAAGCATCACTGAAAACAAAGCTAGTGGAGGTGATGGAATTCCAGTTGAGCTATTTCAAATCCTGAAAGATGATGCTGTGAAAGTGCTGTACTCAATAAGCCAGCAAATTTGGAAAACTCAGCAGTGGCCACAGGACTAGAAAGGTCAGTTTTCATTCCAATCCCAAAGAAAGGCAAAGCCAAAGAATGCTCAAACTACTGCACAATTGCACTCATCTCACATGCTAGTAAAGTAATGCTCAAAGTTCTGCAAGCCAGACTTCAGCAGTACGTGAACTGTGAATTTCCAGATGTTCAAGCTGGTTTTAGAAAAGGCAGAGGAACCAGAGGTCAAATTGACCACATCTGCTTGATCATCAAAAAAGCAAGAGAGTTCCAGAAAAACACCTATTTCTGCTTTATTGACTATGCCAAAGCCTTTGACTGTGTGGATCACAATAAACTGTGGAAAGTTCTGAAAGAGATGGGAATACCAGACCACCTGACCTGCCTCTTGAGAAATCTGTATGCAGGTCAGGAAGCAACAATTAGAACTGGACATGGAACAACAGACTGGTTCCAAATAGGAAAAGGAGTACATCAAGGCTGTATACTGTCACCCTGCTTATTTAACTTCTATGTGGGTACATCATGAGAAACGCTGCACTGGAAGAAGCACAAGCTGGAATCAAGATTGCCAGGAGAAATATCAGTAACCACAGATGACACCATCCTTATGGCAGAAAGTGAAGAGGAACTAAAAGCCTCTTGATGAAAGTGAAAGAGGACAGTGAAAAAGTTGGCTTAAAGCTCAACATTCAGAAAAGTAAGATCACGGCATCCGGTCCCATCACCTTATGGCAAATAGATGAGGAAACAGTGGAAACAGTGGCTGACTTTATTTTGGGGGGCTCCCAAATCACTGCAGATGGTGATTACACCCATAAAATTAAAAGACTCTTACTCCTTGGAAGTAAAGCTATGACCAACCTAGACAGCATATTAAAATGTCGATACATTACTTTGCCAGAAAAGGTCCGTCTAGTAAAGGCTATGGTTTTTCCATTGGTCAGGTATGGATGTGAGAGTTGGACTATAGAGAAAGCTGAGGGCCGAAGAATTGATGGTTTTGAACTGTGGTGTTGGAGAACACTCTTGAGAGTCCCTTGGACTGCAAGGAGATCCAACCAGTCCATTCTAAAGGAGATCAGTCCTGGGTGTTCATTGGAAGGACTGATGTTGAAGCTGAAAGTCCAATACCGTGTCCACCTGATGCAGAGTTGACTCATCTTAAAAGACTCTGATACTGGGAAAGATTGAAGGTGGGAAGAGAAGGGGACGACAGGGATGAGATGGCTGGATGGCATCACCAACTCAATGGGTATGAGTTTGGGTGAACTCCGGGAGTTGGTGAAGGACAGGGAGGACTGGCCTGCTGTGGTCCATGGGGTCACAAACAGTCGGACAGGACTGAGTGATTGAACTGAAAATTAAAATATATTACTGAGTGAAAAAAGTCAATATGATTTCTGACTGTCAAACATTCTGGAAATGACAAAGTGGTTAAAGTAGAAGGCTCACAGGTTGCCAGAGAACAGGGAGGCAGTGTTGAGGAGGCAGAGCACAGAGGAGTTTTAGAGTAGTAAAATATTTTGTAGTTTTACCATACAAAACTATATAGTAATGGTATATACATGTCATTATACATTTCTTAAAACCAACTGGATATACAATACCAAGAGTGAACCCTAATGTCAACTATGGACTTTGGATGATAATGATAGGTCGATGCAGACTGGTCAGTTATAACAAACACACCGCTGTGATGCAGGATGTTTATAGTGGAGGAGGCTGTGTGTGTCAAGGTATGGGGATAAACAGAAACTCTGCACTTTCCACTTAAGAAGAAAGCAGTGAACCAAAAATGCTCTAAAAACATGAAATTTACAAGTTAAAAAAATAGTATGATATTTGCAGAATACCATAATGAGACATTAAGTTAAAAACAGACCAGTGTAAATACAGGAAGCTGATTTTTCAGTGTGCAAAGATAATTCAATTGAGAAAGGAGTTTTTTTCAACCTAAAAATTATACACAATATTACTTGATTACCCATTTTGAATTCTGAAGTCTAAGATCTTACTGCTAGGCTTCTCTCGTGATCCCCTGGTTAAGCATCTGCCTGCCAAGGCAGGTGACACCAGTTCGATCCCTGGTCTGGGAAGATCCCACGTGCCACGAGGCAACTAGGCCTGTGCACCACAACTACTGAGCTGGTACTCCAGAGTCCTCAAGCCACAAGCTCTGAAGCCCACACACCCTAGAGCCTCTGCTCCACAACAACAGAAGGCACTACAAAGAGAAGCTGGAACACTGCAACCAAGAGTAGCCCCCACTCGCTGCAACCAGAGAAAGCCCGCATGCAACAACGAAGACCCAACATAGCCAAATCTCTAGAAAAGAAATAAATAAAATTTTAGTACTACCTGGTGAAATCTGTCATCAAAATATTATACATTTTAAGTTTACCTAGAAGGTTAATCCTATATACCTAGCACCTTTCCAAAATCATCTGGAAGTACAATGCTGATATAACAGCCTGTCATTTTATTAATGAAATATTAAATTCTTTCAAAAGGCTATGCTTTAAAACAAATGTTTTAAAAGCATGTGTAATAGAAAAACTAAATCACTAATAATTCTTACTTAATATATCTTGTCTTAGGAAAACAGACCCAGGTTCTTACTTTTCTTTTTCTCCAGTTTCATTAAGACATATACTTGACATACTATATTTTGTAAGTTTAAGGACTATAACACATGTATGTACATACTGCAAAATGTTACCACAGTAAGATTAGTTAACACCCCTTATCTCATAGTTATAATTTTGTTTTCCTTGTGATGAGAACTTTAAGATCTATTCTCTTAGAATCTTTCAAATATACATGATTGCTAACTGCAGGCACCATGCTGCATGTACACTCCCAGGACCTATTTATCTTATAACTGGAAGTTTGTACCTTCTGACCACTTTCATCTAATGCCCCCAACTCCTAATCCCTGCTTCTGGGAACTACAAATATGATCATTTGTATTTCAACGAGTTTGATTTTTAGATTCTGAATATAAGTGAAAACATACAATATTTGTCTTTCTGTGTCTGAGTTATTTCATTCAGCATAATGTCCTCAGGATCCATTCATGTTGCCACAAATATTTTCTATGGTTGAATTATGTGTATGTGTGTGTATCACAATTTCTTTATCCATTTATCTAAATTGATGCACTTAGGTTGTTCCTTATGTTCTTTTAGAAATGAAATTACCCTCCAGTAAATTAAAGCATGTGAAAATGTGGAATAGGGTATAACTGATACCTCAAACCAGTTAGGGATCACATGTTATTTATTCATTAAAAAAAATCTCATGAGTATAATTGATAATTAAAATCAGGTCAGGACTTTAGCCAAAATATAAGGTGAAATTTCTTTCTAAACATTGACTAGGATACTGTAGGGACTTCATGAACTGTTTCCCCATTAGCTAAAATACAGCAGGGAATTATGAGATATTAAAACAAAAAGAAAAAGGAAAATACCAGAGTCAAAAATAAAATAAACATTTCAAAGTATCAGACACAGAAAAGAAGCAAAATGCTGTAAGCCTAAATGAGCCTAAAACTTCCACCTGTCAAACAAGTCTGCAATGTCAGCCCAGAGATTAGATGGTGGAAGTAAAAACTGTGACAAGTTCTCCTGCCTCTACTAATAGGACTCAGACTCACTGTCTGAAACTAGGGGCTGGAAGAGGGGCTCTCCCTATGAATAATGAAAGAAGGAAACAAAAGCACAGACTACCGCCTAGGGCTATGGCTTTTAAGAAGCAGCAGGGAGGGCGAAAAAGAAGCCTCCACGGAGACAGGAACTGAACCTAAAAAGATCA
The DNA here is from genome assembly GCA_917880005.1 of Nanger dama. Lineage (NCBI taxonomy): Eukaryota > Metazoa > Chordata > Mammalia > Artiodactyla > Bovidae > Nanger > Nanger dama. The sequence goes on along the minus strand of CAKJTW010000009.1, from coordinate 33,839,986 downwards.
TGGGTCAGTGACTCAACCTACAAAATCACTTGTACAGGCTTGGAGTAGGAGCTTCATATCTCAATTATTGACCATCCTCCTGGACTGCACTGATGGTAGGCAGTGGTGGGGGCAACCAGCAATTAGAGGAAGGAGAACAGAAGTAGAAATGGTGATTCCAAAAGGAGAGTGAAAAAATTACAAAATTCTTAGCGCTTTGAAAGAAAGCAGCAAATGGAGCAATCAGAATATAGGTTCATGTCCAAATGAAAGTATAAAACTGCCAAATAATTTAAAGAAAACCAATCTGTGATGTTCAGATAAATAAAAGATTATTTTATTTTTTTAAAAAGAAGTTACTTAACAAGCAAAGGCACACATCAAGTAAAACAGGAGAGAACCAGAGAAATTTTCCTCATAGGGACTTTCACTGCCAGATAAAACGCAGTAGGTGGCAACAGCCCAAAATTCCCAGTGCAACAGCTAGAAAATAATGTTATCCACTACAAAATATACACTTTTAAAGACATGAGAAGGTTGTTGAAGCAAGAGAGCAAAATGAATTAGAACTCCAGAGGACAGGAATTCATCCAAAAGGAACAAAATAAAAAGAAACTACCTGCTGATCTCTTCTAAGGGGTCATCTGCTGATCTGGGGCATGTAGTGATTTTAGGTATGGACGAAGAATCAGACTTGGGCTACCCTGAGGGACTCTGCCAAAGAAATAACATCACCCCAACTTTTAGAGGTCAGACATTTCTCTTTCAGAGAGCAGAGTCAAATCTGAAGTGTCCCTAACAACAGACTGTTTTCTCCAAGGTATCTCTGCTAAATTCTGGGTTGGGGAACTAGGATGACTATGTCTAAAATCCCCCACCGTCTGCATGCTGAAGACAAAATTCTACCAAAGGGAGAGAACTTGCTTTAAACACAGCACCCACCCTCTTCAAGACGTTTGTTAGAATTTGAAGGTATAAAGGGCAGGAAGTCAAAAAACTAAATGGATACTTCTTGGAGAAGAAGTGAATTATCAACAGTCCTTTTATAGCTCTCAATCAAAAGCTGAGAAGGTCCACACCAAAATGACAGAAATAAACTAGCAGTCTCAGTAAGACTTTAAAGGAGCCCCAGCCCAGCTCAAGCTCTATTTACAGCAACCCCTCACTATCTGCCCAAATGAGAAAAAAGCAAGCCTTCTCTGATGAAAGATACTGTCTGGAACTCTACAGCATTTGACACACTCTCGGCCATACAATCAAAAATCATCAGAAAAAGAGAAGAAATATGTGATTGGTAATTTAGAGGAAAAAGAAACAATAAATACAGATTCAAATCTAGATACTATTGTTAGCATAAACTAAACTAACCATAATTAAAATCTTTAAAAAAACAGATTAGGAAAAAAATAAAGAATTTCAACCAAAAAAACTCAGAATCTATAAAAACAAATAACTAAAATTCCACTTTAGAACTAAAAAACTGTATGTATTTGATGTCAGAAATTCTTTGTGTATAATTCAACACCATCCTGATAACAATGGAAGATGAAATTAACAAATTCAAAATAAAGGCCAAAAGAAAATACCCAAACATGAGAAAAGAAGGCTAGAACAGAGTAGTGTGGAAAATACATGAGGAATGCATTTGAAAGGTACAACTTACACACAATTGTGGTCTGCAAAGAAAAAGAATCAGCTCTAATAGATGAGACTTTTCTAAAACTAATAAAAAAAAATCAATCCCCAGATTTTGGAAACTCAGTGAATCCAAAAGCAGAAAAACTACCAAGAAACCACACTTATGCAAGACAAAGTTTAACTACAAAAAACAAAGAAAAAAAAAACACAAATACAGAAAATCTTAAAAGGAAACAAAAAAAAGAGAAGGCATTATCAAAGAAGCAAAAACAAGTCTTCAAGAAACTTTTCAACAGAAATGAAGATGTATAAGACATGCTAAAAGTATCTTTAAAACGCTGAAGCAAATACGTGCATGTGCGCACACACACACGACACACACACACGACACACACACACCTTCTAAACCGCTAACTCTGTACCAATCAGAAACTGGAGCCTGATATACAGAGTGAAGTAAGCCAGAAAGAAAAACACCAATACAGTATACTAACACATATGTATCGAATTTAGAAAGATGGTAATGATAACCCTGTATGAGAAACAGCAAAAGAGACACAGATGTATAAAACAGTCTTTTGGGCTCTGTGGGAAAGGGAGAGGATGGGATGATGATTTGGGAGAATTGCTTTGCTGCTACTGCTGCTAAGTCACTTCAGTCGTGTCCGACTCTGTGCAACCCCATAGACGGCAGCCCACCAGGCTCCCCCATCCCTGGGATTCTCAAGGCAAGAACACTGGAGTGGGTTGCCATTGAAACATGTATAATATCACATATGAAACAAATCACCAGTCCAGGTTCAATGCATGATACAGGATGCTTGGGGCTGGTGCACTGGGATGACCCAGAGGGATGGTATGGGGTGGGAGGGGGTTCAGGATGGGGAAGACGTGTACACCTGTGGTGAATTCATGTTGATGTATGGCAAAACCAATACAATATTATAATTAGCCTCCAATTAAAATAAATAAATTTATATTAAAAAAGGAAGTATACTTCAAAAGTGAAAGTGATTAGAGAATAACAATGAGTGGACTTCACAAGACTGCTTTGTGGCAATGTCAATATATAAAAATCATTTGAACCACTACACACTAACGTTTTAAAAAACACATAAAATAGTATTTACAAAAAATATCATTTACAGTAGTACCAAAAAAAAAAAATCAAATAGTTGAAAATAAATCCAATCCAAGACGTACTGGACCTATATACTAGAAACTATAATACACTGCTGAGGAAAATTGGAAAAAATAAAAAATCTAAGTAAGTTAAGATGTACCATATTCATGGATTAGGGGATTCCACTAGCAAACAGGTCAATTTCCACAAATTAATCTAAAATTCAATGCAATCCTAGTAAAAATCTGTCAGAATATTTATGCACTCAATCTCTCACGTGGCCCTCGCCATACCCTCAAAAGAGAATGAGAGTGAAAAAACAAATACTGCCTTGTGTGTATTTTTCTTTTTTTAATTGACCTTGAAGGGCCTACACCACACGTGGAAAAGCACTAAACCATCCATGCTCCACTTGCCTAGAGGACTATTTCACACTTTCCTCTTCTCAAAGTTCACTCCCAACTACTGACCTTGCTTCTTAGATAAAAAATTATTTAAACACTCCTCACTACCTCCACCACTTCACCAAAGTCCAAGTATTATCTCTCGACCTTAACTGCTACACTAGTCACTTACTGGTTTCCTTGCTTGCATGTTTACCACCCCAGTTCTTAACACAGTAGCTAGTATGACCCTTTAAAACCGTAAGTCATATGATGTTTTACTACTCTGTTTCAAAGACTTAATGTCTTCTCATCTCCTCACAGTAAAAGTGACTATCCTTATAATGGCCTCCAACTCTAAGTCCATGTATTATGTGGCTCCTAACTCCATCTCTACTTGTCTCTTAGCTTCCCTTTGTTTTTCTTGGATAATACCAAGCTAGTTCCCACCACAGGACTTTGTACTTGGAATTTTCCTCACTCTGGATACTTCCTACAGAATGCCCTAACTTTCCCTATATAAATAGCAACTCTTTGGCCCCAACCTACTCACCGTATCACTCCTATCATCCTTACTGTTTTGATTTTCCACATGCCACCTATTATCTAGTGATATGCTATATATTATATACTGTCTTCTTAAATTTTCACTTTTTTTACCAACTACCCACACCAACCCTCAAAATGTAAGCTCAATAAATACAAATGATACTTGGCACATTTTAACTAATATAACCCAGTATTAAGAATGCACCTGGTACATTCCTGCTATCTAATACATATTTGATAAAACAACAAAGGAATGAATAAACCAAAGTTGAATAGAGAACTCAGAAATACATGCATGTGTGTGTATGTATGTGAGTATCTGACTGCAGGAGCAGTAAAATCAATAGTGAAAGATGAGCCATTCAACAAGTCCTACTAGAACAATCAAGTAGAAAACAAGTTTTTAAATTTTAAGACCCCCAAAGGCCAAACTATAAAGGAAATCATGAAAAGACTGATATTATATTCATTTTGTACATTTCAAAACAAAAATTACACAAGCAGAATGACAAGGCACAGGATCAAAGATATTTAAAATAATAAGATACCATTTCACATTTACCTTCCAACACATAAACTCTAAAAATATGGCAAGCGTTGGAGATCTACTAGAGTAATGGAAACTCAAATTATGCACTCCTAGACGAGTATAAACTGATTTAATTTTATAGAGTAGTTGGTACTATCTCTAAATTGAAAATGGATATACACACCTTAAGATCTAACATTTCACTTAATACTTGAGTATTTAATTCAACTTGGAATCACCCTTCATTTCTTTATTCTCAATACATACACACTAGAATACCCAAGAATGTTCTTAACTATTTTGTAAAGTTACACATCTTAAATGAGTATCAACATGACAATAAATGAATTATAGTATAAAAAATGAAATTATATACTGGAGAGTGGGTTTGCCAGGTGGTGCTAGTGGTAAAGAACCTGCCTGCCAACTCAGGAGACCTAAAAGACACGGGTTCCATCCCTGGGTGGCAAAGATCCCCTTGAGGAGGGCACAGCAACCCACTCCAATGTTCTTGCCTGGAGAATCTCATGGACAGAGGAGCCTGTTGGGCTACAGTCCAAAGGGTCACAAAGGGTCAGACAAGACTGAAGTGACTTGGCATGCATGCACGCATACAATAAAGAGAACCATGTAGATCCACATGTAACAACATGGCTAAACAAACAAATAAAAAACAATATTACAAAGAAAATATTGCAGGATAGTACTAGCAACACAATATTATCTACACAGAACAATGTTTTTCAAAGTATAGTATGGGATCCCTAGAAGTCCCTAATCAGGGTCATCATAAAACTGTTATTTGTCTTTTTCACTCTTGTTCTTTCTCAAGGATAAATGGACTTTTCCAGAGGCTGCTTGCAGAAACATAACCATGATAGTCCAGCTGTCTTTTATTAATATTAAAAAGATTTGCAAAACAATGGAAACAATGCTGCTATGTGTTTTTTTTCCTTTTGTCATGGGCAATTCAGTTATTCTTTCATTAAAATATTATGTTAATATATAAGATTTATATTAAATATGTTAATATACATTAAATATTAGTTTAAATTTCAAATAAACAAATATTGATACATAGACATAATCCACATAAACAAATTCTTTGTGGTACTCAATAATTTTTAAGAGTATAGAGGGGGCCTAGAATAAAAATGTTTGAGAATTGCTGATATGGAATTAAAAATGTACAGAACTAAAGTATGCAACAAGTATGTATAAATGCATATATATCTCCCCATGTATATAAACTAGTCACACTGCATATGCAAAACAAGTAAATTCACAGATGGGACACCTAGGGGGTCACCTAGATCAGAATTAGAATGGGATACTTTGGTGGCTTCAAATGTGAATTATCTTTTTTAAAGAAATAGAAAACTCATATTTAGAGTAAATGTGGCAAAATGAGTTAGGTACATGCATGTTTGTCTTTCTAGTTTATTAATTTTCCTGTATAATTGAAACTTTGGGAATAGGAGCAATGTATCATTTCCTCTATAATTTATTTTCTACAACAATTTCTTCCCTTTTAGTACCATTATTGTTTACCTTTCAGTTCCTATGAAGTCCACCATTTTGCAAGTTGCTTCTCTCCCTAAAGTAGCAACTTAACAATCATATTAACTGAGATTTAAACTGCAAAAGTTTTTTCTTATTTCTAAGTGAATATGAATTTTAAATGACAATGTATGAAAGAATGATAAGAATTTCAAGATGAAACTATGGATTTATACAAGAGAGGCAAGAAGTGACATCACATGACTCACATCACGTAGCATAAACCTGATGTTATTAAAAAGTTTCCATTTGATAAAAATTAATTTTAACATGAATTGTAAAAGATACTAATATAAAGTCATCAAAATGCTGGTTTTAAATACTTTTCATCTATAAATATTTTATCTATATGTATAGATTATTCCACAGGAAAACAGAATATTTCAAAGCTGAATATGTTCAGAGCCAATTATCAATGTGACAAAATTATTAATTCAGGAAGTAATGAGTCTCTGCTATATTCTAAGCCCTAGAGATATAAAGGCACAAGACAAACAAGTACTCTGCTCATTCCAGAAGCTAGCTAGAAAGTTAAAGTATGCACAAAGTAATTCCCAATCATGATAGACACTGAAAATTAAGACAAAAAGAAAGCAAAGTGGGATGATGTGATTTAAGAAAATGATTGGCTGGGGCGACTCACTGGACAAAGATAACTCTCCAAGGAGGAAACATTAAAGCTGGTACACCTAAGTGATATCAGAGCAAGTGGCCATACAGGTTGGCCAGAACATGACCTATTAGAGAACAATAATAATGACAATGTGGATGAGGAACAAAGAACGAGGCTGAGAACAGTACAGGTCAAAGTCAATGGCTAGGCAAGGGCCAGACCATGTAAAGCTTAGAATTTCTTATAAAGGTAATGAGAAGCTATCTACAAGTTTTAAGCAGAGAAATAACAAGATCTGATACCCTTAAATAATCTGTGAAGATAAGAGGGATAACAGCAGCAAGGAGAAGACCAGTTAGGACATCACTGCAAGGGATATGGGAGGAGCAGCAATGGAGATGAAGAAAAATTGAGGTATTTATCTTGGAAATAGAACGAAAGTAGCTGACAGAATCGGGGAAGGGGAGGAGTGAAATTGGGGGATCAATGAGGACTCTCAGATTTTTTATGAAAATTAATGATTTCCTATTTGAAATATCATTTCCTTAATTTTTGGATTGTTAGTTTTTTCCACAAGAGTGGTATACCACAATCACCTCGAAACTCAGAAGCTTAAAATAACAATCATTTATACTTTGTCCTGTGTCCATGCATCTGTTGTATCCCAGACTTAGAGTCAAGCTTTGAGTTGGGTCAGGTTTGCACACATCCCCCTCATCCTCTTGGGACCAACTAGCTGGCCAGAATATATCCTTCTCAAGGTGATGAGCCTCAAAGAGGAGAAGCCCAATCACTCATGCACGTGCTAAGTCTCTGTTTGGACCACATCTACTAACATCCCCCATATCACAAGGCTGAGCCAAAATCAAAAGGCAGAGAAGGATGCTTCTCTAATAGAAGCACTGCAATATCATGTGGCAAAGACCAAGGATACATAGCGAGAAGAACAAAAGCAAATAATTCAATCCACAGCAATATCTACGTATTCACTTCTAGAGTCACAACTGTAAAAAGGTTACAAGTTCTTGAAACATTCCAAACTGTTTTTCAAGATAACCACAAAAAGATATAATTCTCTTAATTCTTATTTTCATTAAGTAATTGCATGAACATTTTCAAATTCTGCATTAATAGCTACCCTGGGCTTCCTGGGTGCCACCTGTGGTGAAGAATCCAGCTGCCAATGCAGGAGACGTAAGAGAAGTGCGTGCCACCTTTGGGTCAGGAAGATCCCTGGAAATGGCAACCCACTCCTATATTCTTGCCTGGAGAATCCAGTGATAGAGGAGCGTGGTGGGCTACAGTCCATGGGGTCGCAAAGAGTTGGATACGACCAAGCATCTGAGCACAGCATTTAGTTACATTACATGTGTTGTAGAAAAGAAAATGATGGGGATATTTCTGAAATTAAGATAACATGAAATAGAAGTTGGTTTGAAATTTAGAACAATTATATATAGTATAGTCAAAGATAGGACTTTCCTGGTGGATCAGACGCTGAAGAATCTGCCTGCAATACAGGAGACCGGAGTTTGATCCCTGAGTGGGAAAGATCCCCTGGAGAAGGAAATGGCAACCTGTTCTAGCATCCTTGCCTGGGAAATGCCATTGACAGAGGAGCCTGGTGGGCCACAGTCCATGGGGTTGCAAAGAGTCAGACACAACTGAGAGACTAACACACTAACATAAAGAAAGTAGTAAAACAACTAGAGAATAAAGACAGGCAGCCAACCAGAATACACTTCAAAGATTTTTTTAAGGCAAGAAGAGTGCTTACTTATTTTACTTTATAAAATCAAACCATTTCATTGTATAGAAACCATTTAAGCAAAATTGCTAAAAACAAAGTTAAAACTTAAAAATCTGCAACCTATAACAAACAAAAGGTCCATATTCTTACTAAGCATATTAAGTTCTTACTAAACAATAAGAAAAATGAGAATATTCTTACTCATATCTCTTATCAACTTTAACATTGTCTCATAAGCTTAAAAATATTTCCTGAAGAATAAGTGAGCTTAATGTGTTCTGGTGAAGTCTGGAAACATAATAAATACTTTAGATGGAAGAGAACCAAATTGTAAAGAACTTTTAAAGTCAAGTAGACAAATTTAAATTTGTTTACATTATCACAGGCTCAGAGGAATGACCTAAAGAAAGCACTGTTTTACTTCGGTTAATTGGCCTTTACCAAAAGGAATCACAATATAGAGATGCTAAGATTAAGTAGAGCACCTAGGAGGTGATGGACAAAAATTCTCGATTAGGGTAGAAGAATTCAAGAACCAGTCCAAGAAAAAGATGAGACACCATAGAATGAAAAAAGATAACAGAAAAAAAGTCGAAAGAAAACTCTAGCATCTACCCTGAGCAGTGCTTCTCAAACTTCAATGTGCACAGAAGTCACTTAGAAATCTTTTTAAAAGGTAGATTCACTTCAGTAATTTAAGATTCTGCTTTTATAATAGCCTCCCAGGTTATGCCAATATTGTTGATCTCATGATCATACTTTTAAATAGAAAGGTTTAGAAAATAAGAGTAACTATGGAGCAACTTAGATAACGATCAAGCCTTATATTGTATGTTTTCTTACTGGCCTGTGTCCCTCCTTCTCAGCACTTAGCAAAGCGGCATTTTTTTAATTTTTGTGATTATTTGTTCAATGTATTTCTCCACACTTCTCAATGTCCTGTTTGGTTCACCACTTCAGTCCTGTTATCTGCGCATTAGCACACATCTGGCACACAGCAGGTGCTGACTTTTTGTTTAAGAAATAAATCGGTGTCAATGAATAGAAATGCTAAAAGAGATGATGAGTTGAACAGAGGAAGGTAGGTGAGGGACACTCCAGTGAAAAGATATATGTTGATTAGAATTAAGAGAAAGGTTGTTGATGTAGACTGGATTGCTATCATGTTAGACATAAGCATTGGTAGCTATGTAAGTAAATTATTGAAGGAATGTATAAACAAATGGAGACGACCTAAAGAGGCTTTGTTGGACAGCCAGAGAGAACTAGAGAAAGTCCCGTCAAAGAATATAGTCAGACAGAGGATTCTGAATAGAACAAAACACCAATAATGAAAAAAAATTACTAACATATATTATCTAAGGCTAAAGATAGATTAAAAGTGGATTCAGAAGCTCTTAGGCTTAAACATCTTCCTGTAATTATGCAGATATCAGATTTAGTAGTTAAGAGTATAAGTAGTCTTAGATATACAAAACAGATAATGGAAAGGAACAATTTTGCCCTGAAAATACCCCACAACTGAGGGTAAGAAGGAAGAACACACTCCAGTCCCATTCCGTCCTTTGCCCCTTTGTTGAGTTTGCCAAAAATACTTGGAGTCAGTTGAGACAGAAGATAGACATCTGGCCATGTAAAACTATCTGCACCAATGCCATAGTCAGACATGCTAAAGAGCAAATGTCAGGTCAATAAATTAATAATCACTATACCAGCCTGGGCTGCATTTAACACTCACCTAAATGATGTAACATTTCAATTTCCGTTCTTATGCAAGAGCTTCAGCTGTCCTTCAATCAGGTTCAAACACATTCTAGATACATAAGTAGCAGTATCCATTCACTCAAACAATACTCAAACAGCACTTACGATATGCGAAATGCTGTTCAAAGTGCTATTCTAAACATGAAATATTAATCAGCCATGAATAATGTTATGAAGAAACATATGCCTGATAGAGGAGATAAGAAAACATGTATGCATAAGTAATTACAAAAGAAGTTAAGAATCTAAAGAGCTATAAGGGAAGAAGTATAAAATGTTTGAGGAGGAGATAAAAAAATTAGAAAGAAAATTCCACTATTCAAGGATTCCTATTCAACATAAGGAACAAATGTCAGAGTCCAGTCTTCTAGCTCCCAATCTTTTTCTAACAAGCCATTGTTACCTTTCAGCACTTTTCATAAAATTTTTCTGCTAAACTCTCAAAGTTTAGAGTTGTTCATCCTTAATTCATCACAACTTTATTCCATTTATACTTAATTTGAGGTCACCACTGAAGATGTTCAATAATTTCTATCAACATTACCTGTGGCTCAGATGGTGAAGAATCTGCCTGCAACACAGGAGACCCAGATTTGACCCCTGGGTCAGGAAGATCCCCCGAGAAGGGAATGGCAACCCACTCCGGTATTCTTGCCTGGAGAATCCCATGGACAGAGGAGCCTGGTGGGCTACAGTCCACGGGGTCGCAAAGAGTCAAACACGACTAAGTGACTAACACTACTACAACTATCAGCATTACAAAGAACAAAATCTTTTTTAGCCAACTTGGAAAACTGACATCACACAGAAAGTTCACATCTGGCCTTGCCTATTGTTAATCAGAAATAAAAGAAAATAATATCCACTAGGAACAAAGCTTTGTACTTCCACTCCACATCCATCTATCTCTTCAAAAAGACCCTAGCCTTGTGTGGAGGTGGGGTAGGGGGTGGGGAGGAAGGAGGGGCAGGGAGGAGGATGTGAAGGACCATGATAGTAAGGCTCAGAAAGAAGTTTTCTGATTGAAAAAATAGCCATCTTTCATTGTGCTTCTGAACCAATCACAGGATCTAAAACCACTAACCCCTCCCTCATTCCTTAACTTGATCCTTTGGTCAAAAACAACTAGAATTTGTTTTACGGTTATAGGACTACTAGGAAACTCTACTGCTAACTCTAGAAAAGTCAACTCAACAGAAAATGCAAAGTTTTCCCATATAAGCCTGAAACGGGAGGCAGAATGAAATAAATCAGTGTTTGGTTCTCTAAACAAGTAAAAACGTAACGGTTGTCATCTTAGTTCCATCAATAGAAATAGAAGAAATACATATATTCTAAGGGTAGTAACAACAGCTTTGCACTTTAACCAGTGAAGAAAGAAAAATGGAAAAGAACAAAAATAAGAAATTGATGTGTCTTCATTCATCATTCCCTTTAACTGATGATCCAATTCCATCAGTGTTAAAATGTGTGTGCTGCATCTACACAATAGCAAGTATTTACCCAAAGTATTTTATAGAAATAAGATAAATGGTAGCATTAACAACTTAAAACTCCATGAAGATAGTGTATTTTGTCTGTTCTATTCACTAATTCATCTATAGCTGAATCTAACCTAACACAGAGGCAGTTCTCAATAAAAATCTGTAGCTGAACTGTGCTTAAAACACAAAAACTCAATAAACATTTGCTGTAAGAATGAATGAATGGATGTCAGAAGAAATTTCTTGACAACGAAATCTCAGAATCAACAGAGTATACTCTACTATGTCAAAAAAAAAAGCAAGAATATTTAACTAAACATGAAGTTACTTTCAGTCTTTTTTAATCATGAAGAAAATGTGATTTCAAAAAACTGGTAATTAACAAGTTACTACTTAGCTATATGACTCCATGTACGAAGTTAGTTTGCAGCACTGCATATTGTATCCGGTATCATTAAAGGTAAAAAAATAGGGATAAAAAAATTAGGAAGTAAAACTGAAGGAAAGTAGATCAATTACTGAATCACTCTGAAATTTCCTCAATTTCATGGATCTGTGAAGAACTATATCAAATTACTATTTCTATTAAATTATTTCACACACAAATATATGAAGTCATCAATATTAATTATCCAGTGTTAGATGTTAAGAAAGTAACAATACACAACCTGGTTTAGGATTGTTTTTGTCAAAACTGAAAAAAATCAATTACTTTTCTTTGTTTTATCTCCCATCATGTTATGATTAACTACATCCATCTCTGTCTCCCTCAAAATATTGTTTAACTCTTTGAAAATAATGACCTTTTGCTCCATTGTCTACTTGTTGAATTACATCTATCCCTGCCTAAATAAAATATATGCCTATTAAAATTCTCCAGAGGATTTATTTAACAAGTCAATCAAACACCAGTAAAACCCACAATAAAATCTTAACTATTTGTCCAAAAGCAGAGGTCTAGATCATCTAATGTCATAGACTTTGTAAAACTATCTTTTAAACTTTTAAGTATGTTCTTGTCTGCATTTGACGATGGTTATATTACTGCTTCACAGTCTCAAAGAAACATGCAGCTCTACGAACGATCAAAAACAGCTTTTCCAATACCAAGGGGTCACGGTGAAGATCGATCAGTCGTGTCCGACTCTTTTCGACCCCATGGACTGTAGCCTACCAGGCTCCTCTGTCCATGGGATTTTTCCAGGCAATAGTACTGGAGTGGACTGCCATTTCTTTCTCCAGGGACCTTCTCGACCCAGGGATCAAACCCTGGTCTCCCACATTGTAGACAGATGCTTAACCGTCTGAGCCACCAGGTAAGTCCCACCAAGGGGTTTATCTAGTTTATTTAATGACTCAATCATCATTGTGCATGCTCAGTCTCAGTCATGCCTGACTCTCTGAAACCGAATGGAATGCAACCTGCCAGGCTCCTCTGTCCATGGGACTTTCCAGGCAACAATACTGGAGTAGGTTGCCATTTCCTCCTCCAGCGTATTTTCCTGGCCCAGGGATCGAACTTATGTTTCCTGCATTGGCAGGCAGATTCTTTACAACTGAGCCACTTGGAAGCCCACTGATTCATTACTTAAGTGAAAAAGAAAGTGACTCAAGTTTTTGAAAGACCCAGTAGAAAATCTATAAGAGTACCAGAATGGTATAAGTAGAAACACTAGACTTTCCCTCCCCAAGTACAGACTGGGAATACAAAATGATTAGATCCTTCTGTCAATCAGAAAATCAATACTGATGTGGTTTTTACACACAGCTGTATCTCTGCTTCTTATTCACCTTCAATTAGTAACTAAAATTCACCCAGTGGGAGAAAAATATAGAAAACGATCTGAGTAGAAGGATCTTTTTAAAGAAAATCTCTGCTACTATAGAGAAAGATTTACCCATGATCAGAATATATAAAAATATACAGCTATTAGACTTGATTTTAAATATTTTAAAGTATTAAAATTTTACATAATTTATTTAACTAATTTCAATCAAACTACATAATTACATACTTTTAAAGTTCAACTTAGACTAAGCTTTTCGAAACATTTTCTAAGATTTCAATAAATCCACAATTTATGAAAATACTTATCGGAAATGAAAATTCAGCTCTTCAACAAGTGACAGTACCTCCAGAAAAAGTAGTAAGTCAAGAGGAAAAGATTTGTTTATATACACTTAAATCTCTTAAAAAGTAGAGTTTAATATTCAGGTTTGCATTATTGATTATTCCATATTGAACACTGTCCATTAAGCTTGGCATCTCAAATTTGTGATACAGATATTGCCTAACAGATTTGCTCATTAATTTCAGAATGATATAACAGTTCTGACCCTGATTTTGATGGCTAACAGCAGAAGAAAACAGATTTGCCCTGAGTTTTACTGGATGGCACTCACATGTTGAAAAGTCTGCAAGAATATCACACCTCTCTAAATTTCTTCAGTGCTTCACTCTGTTATTAAATAAGTAAAAGATAATACTTTTAATTAATATCCCTACAATACAAAGCTTAAATTTTGTTTCCTTCAACATTCAAAGTATACAAGTGTTTCACAACCACAGATTATCCCCAAATACACAATTAGAGTAAAAGTACTGGCAAAGTTAAGAAACAATACAAAACCCTCCCCCCCGCCCAAAAAAAAAAAAAAAAAAACTTTAATTTTTTTCAAAGAAACAGAACACCATGACCATGACTTATTTGTTACCTTTTAAATGCTTCTGCTGGGTTTCTCTCACATTCCCCAGGCTGTAGGAGGCTTTGAACTGCTGGATCCCTTAGTTTGTCTTCATATCCTTGGAGTAGTCCACTACGGCAGATCTGAGCAACCAGACCTCTAATAAACCCTCCAACACACAAAGTATCAGAGTCCTGCGCTTTGCAGAAATGAAAGGCCAACGCCTGGCGATGTAAACCTCTCTGCAAGCTTGTAGGTGAACTTGGCCACAAGAGTTCAGTGCATAAGGCCGTCTTGCCACTGCCAGGCCCTCCTACCAATAACACACCCCAGGCAGCTCCTTTCCCAGAGACAACACTAGCGTTATTCCCAGAATTCATTACAAGGGGTGGTGTGTTGACAGCACTGTTGCAGCAGTTAGTCTTCTCCTGGAGGCAATGCTGAAGCTTGTGGAAAACCCACTCCCTACAGTAAAACTGCTTCCCCTGCAGTAAACTCGTTTGAGCCATTTTGCAGACTTTCTCTTCCCAAGGGTTAGTCATAATAGGTTTCTTATCGTCAACATTTGCTAGCATCTGGGTACATCAACACAGGTCTTTACATCCGTTTGGACAGAACGTGCACATTAAGTTGACTTTGAATGGCAGAGTAACCAGTTACAGTAAAATTCAACAGCCACAGTGTCCATCTGCCAACCGAATGTGTGACTTTATTTGGCTCTTTATCCCTGATAATCAGCAGAGAATATATGTTTATATTAATTGTTGAACTGGTGGAAAACTGCCTGGTTCCGAACCTTGGCGACACTTTTCCTATATCTTGATGGGTCGCGTAACTCCATGGTTACATCTGGAGTTTATGTGATTGTGGATATTTCAAGTATGCAGATGAGACAATACATCTGGAAAACTGAAGAGAAAGCCCAATCTTTCAGTTTGTATAAAATGCTTCTCCAGATTTCCAGCGTTAACTCTGTATCTGAAAATTAGATGCAGAAAAACGTATCCATTACAGTTAAATGCTATCAAAGGGATTACAATTATACAGTAGATTGTTAGTGCTATACTTCTGGTTGAAGGATAGTCAAAGTACTAGACCCTGCAGGTTTTAGGTATTTGGACAACTGCCAGAGAGGGAACTGTTTCAGATTACTGTCTCTTATGTGGCAAAAATGGCAAACCACTGTTAACATCTTCTTAATTCAAAGCATTCATAAAGTGCATTCTTCAAGATAGATTCTTAATGAACCTGTTCACAGGTTTCTGCGTTTAAGATGTCTAGGTAATCAATAATTCCCACTAGCAACTAAAATAAAACAAAAATACCTTCGTGCAAAATATCACATGATAAAAAGCTTATCTGTCAAAGAATACAATTATCCAGTTACAGTAATCTCAAAACCTCTTACACTTCATCTTTGGCACTTTCAAAAAGTTGCATAACTACACCAAAATCATAATTACATTTTCCTTTCTGCATCTCTCTTCCGCTATAGTTAGGCTTCCCAAACAGCTACATTTGAATCAAGTTAGCCTGGATTTTTAAAACCTCACTGTAGAAAGGAAAAATAAAGACTTTAGGCACATGCAGTATCATCCTTAACTCTAGCCAAAAAGGTCTTTCTGACAAGCTTGGCGAAATAGCGCCAGGTAGGGAAGCTCTATGAACTTGCACAGACCAGGCAGTCAAAGGGCTCTGTTGACTTGACTGGCCACACTCCTTTGTTGATAGGTTGCAAAATCTAGCGGATGATTATCAGGGTTGCGGCTGAATGGGAACGGGTTAAAAAGAAAAAGGGAAAGGGGTGAGCTTACATGAATGATAAATTCCAAACACAAGTACTACGCGAATCCTTCTTTCCTCTGGGCCAAAGAGGAAGGTTTCGGAGAGGGGGTGAGGCATGAAATCTACTACTGTGGCCGGAGAAAAGGCTGCCGAGAAGAAATCCTTCCAGGCAGGAAAGGGATAAGAAATAGATGGCTTGAGCTGGTGGGTGTTTGCCTACAGTTCCGGCCTCTAGTTTCAGCTGATAGACAAAAGGAACTCCGGGATTCCCAGCGACAGGAACCTCCTTCGGGTTCCAGTGGCCCCAAGGAGCCACAGGAGGGCCACCTCGGAGAGGCCACGGACCGAAGTGCAGACTGAGGTCTTCCTTCCAGAAGGCTGGGAACGCCTAGACACCCGCCCCGCCCCGAGATCGGGGTGTGTCCTCTGAAGGGGGAAGGGGTGCCCCGACGTCCTCGCCAATCCTAGATGTAGGGTCGCTTCGGGTCGGTGTCCAGCTCTGCGCCCCCAACCTCGGGCGCTGCTCCCGCCCCCCGCCCGGCCCGCCGCGGAACGAAGCGAGAAGTCGGGTCTGGAGCCCGGGGCTGAAAAGGCTGGGTGGGTGGGTGAGGTCCGAGCCCAGCCACAGCCCCCGAGATTCCGACCTGAGGGTGGGGCCTCGTTTGCACCGCCGCTGCCGCCGCCGCCCCTCGGTTACCTCGGTCCCGGCTGCCGCCGCCGCCGCTGCGGAGTCTCAGTCTCAGACACTTGCTTTGCTGAGAAGCCACCGCCGCCAGCGCTCCCTGAACTCTCACTGCAGCCGCCTCCTCCGCTCGGCCCGGAGAACGCTCCCAGCTCCAGATTCTCCTCTTTGCCCCCGGCAACTGCCAGTTCCAGCTGCCCTAGCAGCTCCGCCGTGCTCCTCCCAACCCCCACTGGCCAACCGCCGCCGCTGCCGCCGCCGCCGTCAAGGCAGTGACTGTCTCAGGCAGCCCGGGACCGGCCGGCTCCGCCCCGCCCCGCGGCCCCGCCCTCTCCGCCTAGGCCCCGCCCCTCCCGGCCGCCCGGCCTTTCTTCGGCCGCCGGCTCCGCCCCCCCTGCCTCGCCCCTCCCCCACCGTACCGTCCGGTCGCCGCCTGTGCCTGAGTGTGTGCAGCCGCTTGGGACCGGCTGCTTTGCACCGCGGGGGAGACCTCTCTGAGGGCTGCCTGGCGGCTCCGCCTTTCTCGAGGATGGGGGCGGAGAAGGGGGCGGGGCTGCGTTCTCACGTCCCCGAGCTCACGCGAGTCGCTGCCCCCACCCACCCCGTCACCACTCGGCCCCGAGCCTTCCTTTGTCTTCCTGTCTGAGGGACTCGCTGGCTTTTGGGGCCGCTGCTAGGAGGGGCGCTTGAGCTGGGAGAGTTGCCCCATGCCACTCCCTTAACCTTTTTGTCCCCAAAGGGCACTCCAGGCCGGTCCTTTTCTTCAGTCATCCCGGTCTCCGTTCAATCTATTAAATTCCGGTGATGGTTTAACTTTCTCGATCTGGGACTAAAAGAAAGTAAGGACCGGGAAGGAGGTTGTGAAAACTAAAAATAGTAGGGATATGGGGCTGTGTTCCTACTTGCCTCATGAAAAGGACATGGCCTCCATGAGATCTAGTTGAAAGCTATCACTACTGGATCTCAGGCAGCTAGCTTCCCTTCTGGGCAGATTGATTACTCGCAGAGGCCACTATGGGAGAAAAAGACCGCGATCGAGGTCAGAATGCAGAATAAGATGAACTGCCCTGGAGGACCCGACCACAAGCAGTTACTTTTGAACTAGATGAGCCAGTTTGCATTCACGTGAACCTGGATTAGATTCTAAATTTCTGCTGGGAAAGTACTGTCAACTGATAGATTAGGAAATGTAGTATCTTTTTTATTATTTATGCTAGAACCATCAGCTCTCCTCCCAGCCTCCATTAATTTAAATATTCTTCTATCTTAAATGCTGGACCAGTCTCCCATCTGTTTTTAGGAATTCCGAAGTATAGCTGTCACTCTTAACTAGAAAAATGGATTGTACTTATGCTTACTCTTCCATTCTGTTTATTCTCAGGCTATCTATGGCAGTTGAGGTTTGTTGACCTTTAATTTTAATGCACTTGTTGCAAATTCTGAGGTTTTTCCCAGAACAAAGCAAAGAGTATAAATTCATCAGAATTAGTGATAAAAAATGATTTTTAAAAAGATACAACTTTGATATGCATTTTGCTTAAGCCGTTTTAATTACCGCTTAACTTATGCATTATTGCCATTGGAAAAGTTGACTCCAGTTTCATGGTTGTAAAATTATACGTTTAGAGGAAATGTAAAGAGTCGGACACAACTGAGCGACTGAACTGAACTGAACTGAACTAATGTACATCGTATAATCATTTCCATTAAACTGTTAATATATTAATTAAAATAATTTCTGTCCAATAGAGAAGTTACACAAACTTTTGGTTTACTGAGCCTGTTTTTTTTTTTTTTTTCAGATAACTATCATGGAATGCTGTTTTAAATACTTCAGCAATAACTAAACTATAATCTTCAGACTCATTTATAATTTTTTTCCTTTAAAATTTATTGCACATTTCATTTTTATGACTCTTTGCTTTCCCTAATAGAAAAACTTCTGAAAAAGAAGGGATTATGTGCTCCACACCCTTGTAGGTTTGTAGCAAGTTACCCTGCATGTAAAGCATGTCTGTTCTTTTATTCCACACTCAACTTACATAGAGACTTCTACACACACAGTATTGTGTTGGCTGCTGCTGCTGCTGCTGCTAAGTCACTTCAGTCGTGTCCGACTCTGTGCGACCCCATAGACAACAGCCCACCAGGCTCCTCTGTCCCTGTGGTTCTCCAGGCAAGAATACAGGAGTGGGTTGCCATTTCCTTCTCCAAGCATGCATGCATGCTAAGTTGCTTCAGTTGTGTCTGACTCTGTGTGACCGCATGGACAGCAGCCCACCAGGCTCCTCTGTCCATGGGATTCTCTAGGCAAGAATACTGGAATGGATTGCCATTTCCTTCTCCCATTGTGTTGGGCATAATGATAACATAAAAATGGACAGACACAGTTTCTTCAAGTCTGAGAGGCTGTTGCAAGGCAAAGGTAACTTGGGACTTCTTTCTTTTCAGAACATCCATTTATTTTACCAGTTTTTATATGAAGCAATGATGTTTTTTAAGCTCTTTCAGACTCCTCGTGGCCAAATTACTGTCTTAGTCACCCAAAGGTGGAAGTCTCCACTGTTGAAAAAAAAAAAGGTCATATGGTGGCTCACGTAGTAAAGAGTCCACCTGCAATGCAGGAGACCCAGGTTTGATCCCTGAGTCCAGAAGGTCCCCTGGAGAAGGGAATGGCAACCCACTCTAGTATTCTTGACTGCAGACTTCCATGGATAGAGGAGCCTGGCAGGCTACCATCCATGGGGTCACCAAGAGTCAAATACAACTGAGCAACTAACACTTTCACTTTTCCTATATGGCTTAGCGGTCCTATTAATTGACCCTACTGGGATATTTTTTGAGAACAGAAGGAACTAATAAAAACAAAACTATGTAGTTCTTAGGTATACTTATCTGCTGACCAAAAATTTGGTTCAATTATATTTGGTAGAGTTACTAAATAGTTCTATTTAAACATTATTTTTCAAAAAATAACAATAAAATATATATTAAAACATAAATATGTATTTACCAGATTTTATAAAATGTCTTTTTAATCAATTACCTGAATGCTATTTTTAGCATCTGTACTTACTTTCAGTACATTTTCACATACTTTAATCAATTTCTTAGCATACTTTCTCCACCATCAAATACTGGTATTTTTCTAAAAAATACATTTTCTTAAATACAATTTTTCTTTTTTTTAATTTATTCATAAAATTGCCTGAAATCTTCTTCATGGTTACATAAGCAATGTATCATTGCCATCTTCAGTGAATGCTTCTCTGTAGAACATGTTTTCATAACTTTTCATTTTGTATTGGAGTATAGCTGGTTGACAATGTTGTGATAGTGTCAAGTGGATAGCAAAGGGAGTCAGCCATATATATACATGTGTCCCTTCTCATCCAAACCCCCTCCCTTCCAGGCTGCCACATAACATTGAACAGAGTTACCAGTGCTTTACAGTAGGTCCTTGTCGGTTATTCATTTTAAATATAGCAATATGTACCTGTCCATCCCAAACTCCCTAACTAACCCTTCCCCCATCCTTCCCCACCCCTAACCATAAGCTCATTCTCTAAGTCTGTGAATCTGTTTCTGTTTTGTAAATTCATTTGTATCATGTCTTTTTAGATTCTGCGCATAAGGGATGTCATACGATGATTCAGCTTCTCTGTCTGACTGCACTCAGAATGATAATGTCTACACCATAATGTTTTTACCTGGGAAATCCCATGGCCAAAGGAGCCTGGCGGGTTATAGTCCATGGGATCACAAAGAGTTGGACACAATTAAAGCAACTGAGCACACACGCAGTCGCTCCTATCAAGCTGAGTTTTGTTTTTTCAGCTAGTATCCTGCTCACTATCCCTGAAAGGAAGGGGTAAGTTACTTTGCATCTGGAAAGAGTCCGGAAAAAGTTATTGCTGGCCGTCTTTCAGGTTTCCCCACACATTTAAAGAACGCTGTTCATTGCTAATGTATCTCACACACTATTAAACATGACCATGGCAGAAGCTGGAAATAAATATGAAGGTCTACCAAACCCATGCCAGGTTATTTTAATACTGCTATTAATAACTGCTTGGTTTACACAAACATGCGCAAGTTATGTTAGTTATGTTAATTGGGCTTGATGTGGTACTAGACTATAGAAAGTCTTTGATTGACAGAGTAAGCATAATGATAGGAACATCCGGCTGTGGCTGCCCTCTTAAATACCCTTCTTAAAAGAATGCTTATTTAAGTCTTACATGTTCAAATTACTGTTGCCAGCTGTATTTGTTCCTGTTCTTGAAGACAAGCCTAAAAATAGTTTTGTGCTTATAAAATGTGTAAGATAGAGGCCTTTCCTGCAAAGAAATAAACAAACTCCAAAATAAGATGTATTTTGCAGAATTCCCAGCCAAAGGAAATCCAGACTCACTAGCCGTGGTTACAGTGCTCCACCTTATCCTACAGGCTTTTAGAACAAAAACTCTTAATAGGCTCCAAAATTACACCTGCAGTCCGCATGCTAGAATGAATCCAAAATTCATCATCTTGTGCACATCTCCAATACAAGAAGGAATTTAAAGAAGCAAATTAAAATCCGCTAAAATATGTCCCTCCAATGGATTCTTGTAATTGCATGTTCCTACTTTTTTCTTCCAGAAGCCCACACCCAAACACAGAGTCACCATCACCTTTTTATCAAATATTTCTTTCTGACAAAGATCATTCATGAAGTATTCTCTAAAGATCATTTTGAATATATGAAGACAGTGGAAACTGATACAGCAATATTACCTTCCTGACTCCTATGTTACATCCTTATATGTAAAAATAGCAATTGTTCAGTTGTTTAGTCACTAAGTTGTATCCGACTCTCTGCAACCCCAGGGACTGTAGCCTGCCAGGCTTCTCTGTCCATGGGATTTGCCAGGCAAGAATACTGAAGTGGATTGCCCTTTCCTTGTCTTCCTTCTCATTTCTTCTGAGAAGGTCCTTCTCAAGGGATCTTCCTGACACAGGGATTGAACCTGTGTCTCCTGCTTTGCAGGTGATTTGTACCACTGAGCCACGAGGCAAGCCCCCAAATACAAATAATTAGATGTAATAACAGTAATCTGAAACTAATGCTAAATGTCATTTAAAAAGTTGACTTCTGTAACTTTATTATGTCCACTATGCATTCTTTGACCAAATTTCAGTGAAATACTAAGTGCAATTAATTTCTTGATTTGCTGCACATAATTATTGACTTAGGTTCCTAGGTAAATGAGAAAGATTATTTTATTTATTGTCCCTAGTCTTTCTGGTCGTCTAGAAGCATACCTTGTTTTGTTTTTTTCCAGGTCTTGTCACTCACTAGGCCAACATGCCTTGGTATTTTCAACCTCTGGGAGGTAGGTTGTATTAATTTGAAAGATTAATACTATATGCTTGAAAGCATAAAAAGAAACTGAACGAAGCGTCTTTGGGAGTACCTTATCTTGGAAGGCATTTTTTCTAAGGTCACGGAGGCTCCTAGGAATGCCACACTTCCATCCCATGCACATTGCCAGGGAACTCATTTATACTGATGATGAAGATAGAAGCAGAGACAGTTGAACAACACAGCAGCGCCAAGAGGCCTATGGCAGGGAGGTTAACTTCTCAGAAGCTCGTTTTGTTTTGTTTTTCTCTGTTAGGCTAGATGTCAAATAACCTCCATAAGGTAATTGATAATTTTCTTATTAGTCAGTTTTATCTGGGTGTCTATATTTCTTATTTTGCCTTTTTGTAGGCAAAAGTGCTGAAGAATGTTCAAACTACTGGATAGGTCTGTTCACTTCCCATGCTAGTAAGGTTATGCTTAAAATCCTTCAAGCTAGGCTTCAGTAGTACTTGAATCAAGAACTTTCAGATGTACAAACTGGGTTTAGAAAAGGCAGAGGAATCAGAGATCAAATTGCCAACCCTTGTTGGATTATAGAAAAAGCAAGGAAATTCCAGGAAAGCATCTACTTCTGCTTCATTGACTATGCTAAAGCCTTTGACTATGTGTATCACAATAAACTGAAAAATTCTTAAAGAGAAGGGAATACCAGACCACTTTACCTGCCTTTCAAGAAAACTGTGTGTGGATCAAGAAGCAACAGTTAGAACCTTACCTGGAACAACAACTGACTGGTTCAAAATTGGGAAAGGAATATGACAAGGCTGTATACTGTCACTCTGTTTATTTAACTTACATCCAGAGTGAGTGCATGCATATTAAGTTGCTTCCATCATACTCGACTCTTTGTGACCCTATGGACCGTAGCCTTTTTTGTCCATGGGATTTTCCAGGCAAGAATACTGGAGTGGGTTGCCACTTCCTCCTCCCGGGGATCTTCCCAACCCAGGGATCAAACCCACGTTTCCTGTGGCTCCTGCATTGCAGGTGGATTCTTTACCACTGAACTACTGGGGAAGCCCCTCTATGCAGAGTAACTACTGCGAAATGCCAGGCTGGATAAGTTACAAGTTGGAATCAAGATCGCAGGGAGAAAAATAATAATAATAAAAAGATTGCCAGGAGAAACATCACATGCTCAGATATGCAGATGATACCACTCTAATGGAAGAATATGAAGAGGAATTAAAGAGGCTCTTGATGAGGGTAAAAGAGGAGACTGAAAAAGCTGACTTAAAACTCAACATTAAAAAAATTAAGATCATGGCCTCCAGTCCCATCAAAGCAGTGACAGATTTTTCTATTCTTGGCTCCAAAATCATTATGGATGGTGACTGTAGCCATAAAATTAGAAGATGCTTGTCCCTTGGAAGAAAAGCTATGACAAACCTAGACAGACAGAGACATCACTTTGCCAACAAAGGTCCGTAGAGTCAAAGCTATGGTTTTTCCAGTAGTCATGTATGGATGTGAGAGTTGGACCTTAAAGAAGACTGAGCACCAAAAGATTGATGCTTTCAAACCGTGATGCTGGAGAAGACTATTGAGTGTCCTTTGGATGGCAAGGAGATCAAATCTAAAGGAAATCAGTCCTGAATATTTATTGGAAGGACTGATGCTGAAGCTGAAGCTTTAATACTTTGGCCACTTGATGCAAATAGTTGATCTTTGCATTGGAAAAGACCCTGATTGGGGGAAAGATTGAAGGCAAAAGGAGAAGACGGCAGCGGCAGATGAGATGGTTGGATAGCATCACCAACTCAATGGACATGAACTTGGCCAAACTCAGGGAGATAGTGAAGGACAGGGAAGCCTAGAGTGCTACAGTCCATGGGGTCACAAAGAGTCAGACATGACTTAGCAAATGAAAAAAAACAACATAATTCTTATTAGCACTTGTCAGTTAGCCTAAAATGTGATCATTCCTTTATATTATTCCTTATATTTTCATTTAATTTTGAGTAACCTCCCCCTCTGTTTTTAAAAAATTCTTCTGACAGAAAAATGTAACTAACATCCTAAATCTGGAACTGAATTGGTTGAGGTGCACCATATACCAAGTCTTTTAACCATGAAAGATAGCAAATACCCTACCAGAGATATTGCTATACTAGAAATACACTGAAATTACCATCCAAAATTATTTTCTGAAAGCCACATGTATAGATCCCCACTCTACTGAAAACAAACAAACAAACAATGTTTTAATGTCTTTTTTCCAAGTATGAATGCTACCAGTCCAAACTAAGTAAGACAGAGATGGCCCCCAAGGAACCATACCTGATGACATTTATACCCTTAGACAGATGTCTCACATTGTATCTGGTCTGACCTGTGACTTTCATTAACCAATAAAATGTGGCAGGAGTGATGTTATATTCATTCCAGACCTTGATCTGAAAAGGATTGGCAGCTTCTATGTCACACTTTGGAACCCTCATCTTTAGGAATCACTGTTGAAGAAGTCTGGCTACCCTACTGAAGGAACCATGTGGAGAAACCACACAAGAAGGCCATGTGGAGAGACCTTGAGGTCAGATGGAGAGACAAAGAGACCCAGCCAGGCTAGCATCTAGTTGGTCCTCCTGATGGCTCCAGCCCCAGCCACCATTAACTGCAGCCTCACAAAGAACCCCAGGTGAGCCCCATGGAAACATTGTCTAGATGAGCCCAGTCAAACCACAGACCCATAAGAAATGTCAAAATTATTGCTGTTTTAAGCCTCTAAATTGTGGAGTCATTTGTTGTTGATTAGTGGCTAAGTTGCACCCAAGTCTCTGCAAACCCATGGACTGTAGCTTGCTAGGCTCCTCTGTCCTCGGGCTTCTCCAGGCAAGAATATTGGAGTGAATTGCCAGTTCCTCCTCCAGGGGATCTTCCCGACCCAGGTATGGAATCCACGTCTCCTGCATTGCAGGCGGATTCTTTACTGCTGAGCCACTGGAAAGTCCCAGAGTCATTTGTTATATAGTAATACACAGTCAAAACATTATCCAATGAAAATAAGGAATATCCTATTGTTCTGCCATTATGTTACTCTCTTCATCTTGTCTCTTGGGCAATTGAAATAGTTCTGAAGAACTGAAACATTATTCATACCATCCCAGTTTTCTATACACTATCCTTTTGAGAAATAATGAAAGAAGTGAGATAGAAGTTAAGTGGACTTTTAAAATTGTGTAGACTGAATGAGAATTTGTATTTATTTCCAGGTGTCTTTTCTCTCCACTGCATATTTCTTATCACATTAGAGGCCTTTGCTCAATAAGAACATCTCTGATTCTAGCCTGCCAGACAGTCATATAATACTTTCAAACAAAAACATCTGGTTCCAGCCAAGTGCCTTATAATAAATGAGAATCAGAAGCTGTGCTCTCAATTTACCAGCATAGTTTTACACATAATTGGGCTGGTGTGTCAGGGGGTGATCTGAATGAGAAGCACATTCTGTCAATAATGTTGATTTAATTTCTGAATGTCTAGGCATTGACTACTTCAAAATTTAAAAAGAGTAAAACATTTTGGTTTAGACTTGGCCTTAAGTAATAAATGCTTTTGTTTCATTTCTGTTTCTTTTTCTTAGGAGATTCTATACTTTGCAAAGAATACATTATTGAGAAATTTAGGCAGATGAAGGATATATCTAAGTTTTGGATGAACAAGCTCATTAATTATTCAAAATTTTAATAAAAATTTTAATTAAATTTAATTTAATAGTAAAACTGAATATTTTTCAATCAAATCAGGTGAATAAAGAGCCCAGAAGAGGTGGAAAGAGAAGTGACCAATTTTTATCCTGGGACTGTGGTTTGGAGATATTTTGAGAAGTGTATCAGCATCGTCTGTAAGGTTGAATCGTGGTTGGAACATTAGGAGGGTCATGGCTTTAGTGAAGTATAGTGTGGGTCGGGGTCACCATATACAGTTGTATAAGCTATTCACTGCACAACTGGAGGTGACGCCATTCAAATGGACTGTGATCCGATTCAAACCGACCAGATTGTATCAAGGCAGTGAATGCAGTTAGAGATCACGCTTGAGCACATGTAACAGAACCCGTATTCAATGGTTTGATACATAAGGGCTTATTTCTCTTGTGTAATAAAAAGCCTGATGGCATGGCTTATAGTAAGTGGCTCAGCAATACTCAACCCTTTCATCTTTCTCTCTGCCATCCTAAGTATCTTTTACTTCATTGTCACCTCATGGTAAGATGACCAATTTGTCTTGGTTTTAAAACTGAAAGTTACACAGCTGAGAAACCCCCTTACTCCCTGGTAAACCAGGACTGTTGGTCAGCCTACTTGGGCTCCAGATGGCACTCTGCCTCCAGCTTCTCATATCCACTGGGGCCAGGAAGAAAATGAGGGAAGAATTAAGGAATAAGAAATGGATGGCGCCTGTATCAGAAAGGTAAAACTTTTCCAGTAGTTCTAAGCACACGTCTAATTTACCATAACTGTAGAAAGTAGGCTGGGAAATTGTGTTAGCTAGACACATTGCTGCCCTGAAGAAAATCAGGGTTCTGTTGTAAGAAGTAGAGACAGTTCATTAGGAAGACAATTAGTAGTATCTGCTTAGTTTTGTGACTTTTTCTAGGAATGCTCAGCATTCTTGGAGCAGGAATGAAAAAACAGACAAGGAGGGCAAACCAAATTTGGTGATTGTCAAAGAAAAATATCAGATGGAAAAGGAAACACATTATTTTGGCGTATGCATGTCATTATTCAAATGGCTCATTATGCAGTGCAGACTGGGGAAGAAGTTCAATAAAGCTAGGAAGGATGTCACCTCCTAAGAAAAATGATAGAAGACTAGTAATTTGGAATCAAATATCATGATTTTTTTTTTTAATCCTAGGGAAAAAAATTTGACACGGGTCAATAATTTCTTTCATTATATTGGCCTCAGATTATTTTGCTTCAACTTAATATTCATCAAGTAGTTCTATTTTGTTTATTTTAAGATTCTGAACTTTAGGGAGGAAATTTTACTTAAATTTATTTTAAAATTATAATATTTCTCTTACGCTGATAATAACTTGAGACATTAACAATGAAAATTGAATATAAAAACAAATGGTGAGTTCATAACTGAAAGGCTTTTAAATTTTATTTTAATGAAAATACACGTGAAAAGCTAAGTTAAGCATTTTGATGTCACTGGACAATTGAATAAATGATAGATTGAAAAGCAGCTCCATTTATCTGTAAGTCATCAGTGACAACTGAATTGAGATCACCTTCTGTTTAAGTTAGACCACATTTGAATTCATATTATATGCATGCATTCAGATCAGGGATAAACAGATCAACGAAGATATAGACCAGGTGGTCTAAATATATGATTATTTTTAGTCAAGGCCCAGTGAATACAAAATGATAAATATTTCAGAGGGAGAATCGTTGCCTAAGAGACTTTTTAAAAGTTCAGATTGGAGATTAAATGTGTTTGCTCAAAGAAGGGCCGGAAATTCCACTAACAGTGTTCCAAGTGTTTGAGATGAAGAAAAATGATAAGACATGCTTCCTAGGTACCTAAAGAAAACAACGTCATAGGTGTATCCTGGATTTCAATCTGCAGGCGGAGAAGGGGACGACAGAAGATGAGATGTTGGACAGCATCACAACTTAATGGACATGAGTTTGGGTAAACTCCACGAGTTTGTGATGGACAAGAAGGCCTGGCATACTGCGGTCCATGGGGTCACAAAGAGTCAGACACGACTGAGCAGCTAAACTGAACTGAACTGAACTGGAAGCAGGTGGATTGCTTCTTCATCTAGAAAACAAGATTTCCTAGATTGGTATAGATCAGTTGTACCCTAAAGGACTTTTACTTCTCTATGCCAAGGAGGAAAAAACAAGAAAAAAGAGAAATCAGGCAATAATGGGGCAGAGCAAATATTCAGAGAAGCTGAATATGGTTTAAGTCTGTGAACTTTTTTAAAAAAATTGTATTGATTTACTGATTTATTATTAATTGGGTGCACTGGTTCTTCGTTGCTACGTGATGGCTTTCTCTAGTTTCAAGTAGTGGGGGCTACTCTTCATTGCGGTGCATGGGCTTCTCATTGCAGTAGCTTCTCTTATTGCAGAGCACAGGCTTCAGCAGTTGCAGCTCTCGGGTACCATAGTTGTGGCTCAAGGTCTCTAGAGGATGGGATAAGTAGTTGCAGTGCATGGGTTTTAGTTGCTTTCAGGCTTGTGGAATCTTCCCATACGAAAGATCAAACCCATGTCCCCCCGCATTGGCAGGCGGATTCTTAATCACTGGATCACCAGTGAAGTCCAGGTCTGTGAACTCTTGTATTGGTAAAATAATCCTGGAAACCTTTGACTTCTTAAGAGGAAATTAAATCTACATCTATGTTTTATTTAATAAAATTTAATTTTAAAAGATTTCATTACAAAAGTTTTGTAAGGTAATACATTTTTCTGAAAGTCATTGCTAAGTCCTTTTGACGTAGAGAGTAGAAGAGAAATATTGTCATCAAATGTTGATTAAAAGTCTCCTTTTTAGCACTTGTCAAGTCTCTGTAGTAAAGTGAAAAGATTTGTAGGTGAACTTGCTTTCTGCCTCTAAACCAGTTTTTTGTGGAGTGTTAGATTTTCAGTGTATCAGTCATCTGTTGCTACATCACATACCCTAACCTAAATGATGGCTTAAAGTCACACTGATTTATTGTTTCTCACAATTCTTTGGATCTAATGGGCGGATCCTCTGCTGATCTCTGCTGTGCTGTGTGTGCTATGTCCCTTCAGTCCTGCCAACTCTGCGACCCCATGGGCTGTCGCCCACCAGGCTCCTCTGTCCATGGGATTCTCCAGGCAGGAGAATTGGAGTAAACTGTCATCACTCCCTCATTTAGGTGCATTCAGCTGATTTCACTCATGTTTGAATCACCAGCTAGGTTGGTTACAAAGAATGAAGTGACTTTCTCCATTGCTTCTTCACAGCAAAATGTCCATGGAATTCTGTGAAAGCTGAGGCAGGATCTGGAATACCTCTGAAGCCATGCTCTGGAAAACACCCAGTGTCCTTTCTGCCATATTTCATAGGTAAAGAAATTCACAAAGACAGATTCAGGGGGTGGGGAAAAAGATTCTTTTGATGGGATGGTCATGTTCTTTTAAGTAAGGCAAACAAAAATCTTTAAGAATTTGACAAATAACATAAGTTCTTCACCAGAAGAAAAAAAAAGCACATATACACAAAGTCTGCATTAATTTTAAAGGAATGATGCCATTCCATGTCCAAGGACTCAAGATTAAGAAACTAAGAAATTCTGATTTAAACATCTTCCCCTAAATTCAATGTGCCACTTAAAAGGAATAAACAAGAATACAGTCAAAAGATAAAAAGCATATGTCCATCTGACATACTGACATTTTTCAGTGTTAATTTTTGTAGTTATAAAAAGTTATATTTTTACTCCACGTAACAGGAATTTGAGGAGCTAATACTCAGAAAAATGTGAATACCAGAGTTGAATAGAGATGGATAATTTGTTTGACTTTGAATGGAACATTACTTATATAAATTAATATATAACAAAAGACAATATTCTCTTTCTAATTCTATAAATATTCTGCTTATTTTAATCAACTTATCCTATCTCTAATTAAATTCTTTTAAACTAAGGAGGTTAAAAGGAACTATTTATATCTGTAGTTATGGTGGTTGAAGGAAATTCCCTCTAATAGAAAAGTGAAGTAGAATTTTTGCTTAATTTTAATCTTCGATTAGCTTTAGTTAATTATTAAAAATTAAATGGTGTATGTTGAAAAATGCATCAATGTAAACATTTTTCAAAAATAATTACTGAATAGTTACTGAGTATGTAATTATACAATGATAAAGAATTTGTCTGCCAATACAAGAGACATAGAGATGCAGGTTTAATCCCTGGGTTGGGAAGATCCCCTAGAGGAGGAAATAGCAACCCACTCCAGTGTTCTTGCCCAGAAAATCCTATGGATGAGGAGCCTGGCAGGCTACAGCCCATGGGGTCACAAAGAGTTGAACATGATTGAGCATGCATGGGTGTGAACTGACATCAGCAATGTCCTCTCAAGATATATTTCTTATTTAACATAACCTTTGTAATGTTAACAGGTCTTATAATACATGGTAGTTTAATTTGGCTAACTTCCAATTAAAATAAAGATGAAATTTATTTTCCTTGTATTTGTTTATATACATTCATTATTTGCTTCCAGAATAATTTAGAAATGTTAAATAAGTAAGAACCTGGCATTTCAGTCTATAATCTGTAATTGATAAGATGAAAGCAAGACTTTCAGGTAGGTACACAGGTTACATAAAGGAAATTCTCACACAGTTCCTGAAATTCAAGTGGGACAAGGTGCTGTTATTTGATAACAAGAGCAAGAGCCAGGAGAGAAGAAAATATTTAATCAAGGTTTGCTCTCAGATGAAGCAGAAATGATTATTAAAAATCTCATGGGGGGTTATATCAGAACCAATGTCCACAAATTATCCACTAACTAGAAATGAAACATCACAGTTGAAGCCTCATAATATAACTAAACAATTTTGCCAACAATAGATGGCCATGTTCAGATAGAGTCTGTCTTTTTTTTTTTTTTTGATACAGAGAGCTTGGAGTCAAAAGGATTTAATGCATCATTGCCCCCTCCACCATTGTGGAGAAGGACAGGGTCATGTGCTAGGACTAGAGTGACTGCAAGGAGCTAAAACTACCCCAAATACTCATCTCACATGCCAACAAAGTATTGCTCAAAATTCTCCAAGCCAGGCTTCAACAGCATGTGAACTGTGAACTTCCAGATGTTCAAACTGGATTTAGAAAAGGCAGAGGAACCAGAGACCGAATTGCCAACATCCGTTGGATCATTGAAAAAGCGAGACAGTTCCAGAAAAAAACATCTATTTCTGCTTTATTGACTATGCTGAAGCCTTTGACTGTGTGGATCACAACAAACTGGAAAATTCTTAAAGAGATGGAAATGCCAGACCACCTGACCAGCCTTTTGAGAAATCTGTGCGCAGGTCAGGAAGCCACAGTTAGAACTGGACATGGAACAACAGACTGGTTTCAAATCAGTAAAGGATTATGTCAAAGCTGTATATTGTCACCCCGCTTATTTAACTTTTATGAGAAATGCTGGACTGGAAGAAGCACAAGCTGGAATCAAGATTTCTGGGAGAAATAGCAATAACTTCAGATATTCAGATGACACCACCCTTATGGCAGAAAGCAAAGAACTAAATAAACAGCCTCTTGATGAAAGTGAAAGGAAGAGTGAAAAAGCTGGCTTAAAACTCAACTTTCAGAAAACTAAGATCACAATATCCAGTCCCATCACTTCATGGCAAATAAATGGGGAAACAATGGAAACAGTGACAGACTTTATCTTCTTGGGCTCCAAAATCACTGCAGATGGTGACTGCAGCCATGAAATTAAAAACACTTGCTCCTTGGAAGAAAAACTATGACCAACCTAGACAGCATATTAAAAAGCAGAGACATTACTTTGCCGACTAAGGTCTGTCTAGTCAAGGCTATGGTTTTTCCAGTGGTCATGTACGGATGTGAGAGTTGGACTGTGAAGAACGCTGAGCAGTGAAGAATTGATGCTTTTGAACTGTGGTGCTGGAGAAGACTCTTGAGAGTCCCTTGGACAGCAAGGAGATCCAACCAGTCCATCCTAAAGGAAATCAGTCCTGAATATTCATTGGAAGGACTGATGCTGAAGCTGAAACTCCAATACTTTGGCCACCTGATGCAAAGAACTGACTCATTTGAAAAGACTTTAATGTTGGGAAAGATTGAAGGCTGGAGGAGAAGGGGATGATGGAGGATGAGATGGTTGGATGGCATCGCTGACTCTATGGACATGAGTTTGAGTAAGCGCTAGGAGTTGGTGATGGACAGGGGAAGCCTAGCGTGCTGCAGTCCATGCAGTCGCAAAGAGCTGGACATGACTGAGCGACTGAACTGAACTGAGCCTGGGACTTGCTCGAGCCTATCTGGACTTCTGATATGTAGAAATTGTGAGATACTAAGTGGATGCTTTTTAAACACCTAAGTTTGTGATCATGTATTTTGCAGCAAAAGGGAACTAACACAGATTTTGCTACCAAGGGGGCCTCCATAACAAATGTCCAAGGGACTTCCCTGGTGGTTCAGTGGTTAAGAATTCTCCTTCCAAAGCAGGGGACCTGGGTTTGATCCCTAGTGGTGGTAGGGAGTGGGAGATGGGAGTGAAAAAGATTCCACATGCCTCAGGGCAAGTAAGTCTGTGTGCCACAGCTAGAGAAGCCTGCATACTGCAATGGAGACCCAATAAATAAATAAAATGTAGCAACAATAAATGCCCAAAAATTTGGAAGGGATTTTGAAAGGAGGCAGTGAACAGAGGCTCTTAGAGTTGGGAAGAACATGATAGAAAAAGTCTAGAATGCTTGAAAAGAAAGATGACAAGTGACACCCGACTCTTATGATCCCATGTACTGTAACCTGCCAGGCTTCTCTCTCCATGGGATTCTCCAGACAAGAATACTGGAGTGAGTTGCCATTTCCTTCTCCAGGGGAACTTCTCTGCCCAGGAATTGAACCTAGGTCTTGTCACTGCAGGCAGAAGCTTTACTGACTGAACTATGCTGGATTAAAGACTGTTAGCAGAAATATGGACACTAAAAATGTTACTGGTAAGAACTCAGAAGAGAGTGAGGAACACATTACTGGAAATTTAGAGGAAAGGAGATCCTTGTTATGTAGCAGTGAGAAGTTTAGGAAAATTATTTCCTGCAGTTATATAGAAAGTATAATTTGTAAATAATAAACTTGGATATTGAATTGAAATTGTTTGGCAAACAGGAACCAAGGCATGCTGATTTAAGATGTTCTTAGCCTATAGAAGGCTTCCCAGGTGGTGCAGTAGTAAAGAATCTGCCAGCCAATACAGGAGATGTGGGTCAGATTCCTGGGTTGTGAAGATCCCCTGGAGAAGGAAATGACAACCTCCTCCAGTATTCTTGCCTGGGAAATCCCATGGACAGAGGAGCTAGGTGAGCTAGAGTCGACAGAGTCACAAAGAGTCAGACACGACTGAGGCACTGAGTACTCATTCACACAGCCAAAAGAGATGGCAAAAGATGCTAAAATTAATAGAATACACCTGAAAGGGTGGATAGAGTAAAAACTCTACAGTCTTTTGCTGCAACCCTGGGAAGATCAAAAGTTCAGGGTATTCAATCACCAGAGGTTAAAGGTGTGCTTCACAGATCACAATCAAACCAGAAAACCTCTAAGAAGCTTATTGGCAGTGTCCTTCAGCCATCTCAGCTGAAGCCCAAAATAGAAAAGGAATTATTTCAGGAAAAAAAAAAAAAATCTGTGGATGAGCCTTTTGTCCAATGGATTGATCCCCCAGAAATCCATATAAAGCCACAAGGTACTTGGGAATACTTAATCAGCAGGATCACTGCCAGATGAGGTTGTAGGGGACAGAAAGAATATAAAATAAAAGGAGACTCTCCACATCCCCAAGTTCTCCTGGCAGGAGGCAGAGTTACTATTCAAATACAAATAGGATCTGTCTTTCATGAAAAGAGGTCTTTCAGACCCCTGAAGGAAGAGAGGAAAGACACAGTTAGGATATTTCCAGGCCTGGAAAGCTAATGGAGTCTTCCAAACAAAATTTAAAGCTGATTCCATTATGTTTGGGGTCCAGAGTGTTTATAACCATATTAGTTTTCTATAGCCATGTAACAGATTACCTTGAATGTAGTAACTCAAAACAACACAGTTCCCAGTTCTCTAGGTCAGAAGTAGGCTCTGAGGAAGAATCTGCTTTCAAACTCCTTCAGATAGTTGGCCGAATTCAGTCCCTTGAAGGTCCTCACTTCCTTGGAGCAGCCAGCTGAGGCCCTGTCTTAACTCCTAAAGACCACCCACATTCCTTATTGTATGACCCCCTCTCCCCCTTTCAGAGCCAGCAAAGACATCAAAACCTCCATATGCTTTGAATCTCTCTGCCTTTCTATTCTTGATTTCAGATTTTATCCTGTTATTTGACTATGTATATATGTGTGTGTGCTCAGTTGCTCGGTCTTGTCCTACTCTTTGCGATCCCATGGACTATAACCTGCCAGGCTCCTCTGTCCATGGAATTCTCCAGGCAAGAATACTGGAGTGGGTTGCCATTTCCTCCTCCCTGGAATCTTCTCAACCCAAGGATTGAACCCGGATCTCTTGCATTTTCTGCATTGGCAGGCGGATTCTTTACCATGGCACCAGCTGGGAAGCCCTTTTGTGTATGTGTACTAGTCGCTCAGTTATGTCCAACACTTTGCGACTCCATGGACTATAGCCTGCCAGGCTCCTCTGTCCATGGGACTCTCCAGGCGAGAATATTGGATTGAGTTTCCAGTTCCTTTGTAAGCCACCAGGAGCTTTAAATACTGCAGTGACACAAACAAATCTGTCCCCTCAGTTGACATTAGGAGTCAATCAATGTCTCTGCAGGAGCCACTCTTTGATTGGGTGTCTTTTCCTACAGACACATCCTCTTCACTGAATGTTATCTGAAGAGCCTTGATGAAATAAAATGACATAGTGAGTTATAATTTGTTGTGAAATAAGATGACACAGTAAATTGTAGGCTCCAGTACTCTTGCCTGGAAAATCCCATGGATGGAGGAGCCTGGTGGGCTGCAGTCCATGGGGTCGCAAAGAGTTGGACACAACTAAGCAAGTTCACTTTCACTTTTCACTTTCATGCATTGGAGAAGGAAATGGCAACCCACTCCAGTGTTCTTGCCTGGAGAATCCCAGGGATGGGGTAGCCTGGTGGGCTGCCGTCTATGGGGTCGCACAGAGTCAGACACAACTGAGGTGACTTAGCAGCAGCAGCAGTCTGTGAAAGAGTAAGTCCTATCAGAAGAGTAAGTTAGAAACCCAGAGAGCAGGTATCTAATTCTAATCTTGGGCAAATTAAATAAATTATTGGATTCATTTTTCATCATAGGAACTTTTTGTAATAATAACCATTGGAAACTTATTACTAAATAAAGGCAAAGCAATGTATTATTACTAAATACTATTTCTGTAACACTGCTGCTGCTATTGCTGTTACTGTTATGAAAGTAGTTTCCACATTTTTTAAAGCTCTTATTCATGATGACCCCAACTGTATTTTCCGGGACAGTCCATTTGCTCTCATGCTTCCTGAATTTTTACTCTGCCCTATCCTGCACTCAATGCTGTATACTGTCACCTTGCTTATTTAACTACTATGCAGAGTACCCAGCGTCCAAGGCCAGGGGGCTCAGCCGGGAGGAGCACACCCACGTCCAAGGAGCGGTGGCTGCACAGGCGCAGGAGGACCTAGAGAAGGTATCCCATGTTGAAGGTCAGGAAGGGCGGCGGTGAGGAGACCCCTCATCCAAGGTAAGGAGCATCTACTGCGCTTTGCTGGAGCAGCCGTGAAGAGATACCCTACTCCCAAGGTAAGAGAAACCCAAGTAAGATGGTAGGTGTTACAAGAGGGCATCAGAGGGCAGACACACTGAAACCATACTCACAGAAAACTAGTCAATCTAATCACACTAGGACCACAGCCTTGTCTAACACTATGAAACTAAGCCACACCTGCGGGGCAACCCAAGATGGGTGGCTCATGGTGGAGAGGGCTGACAGAACGTGGTCCACTGGAGAAGGGAATGGCAAACCACTTCAGTATTCTTGCCTTGAGAACCCCATGAACAGTATGAAAAGGCAAAATGATAGGATACTGAAAGAGGAACTCCTCAGGTCAGTAGGTGCCCAATATGCTACTAGAGATCAGTGGAGAAATAACTCCAGAAAGAATGAAGAGATGGAGCCAAAGCAAAAACAATACCCAGCTATGGATGTGACTGGTGATAGAAGCAAGGTCCAATGATGTAAAGAGCAATATTGCATAGGAACCTGGAATGTCAGGTCCATGAATCAAGGCATATTGGAAGTTGTCAAACAAGAGATGGCAAGAGTGAACATCAACATTCTAGGAATCAGTGAACTAAAATGAACTGGAATGGGTGAATCTAACTCAGATGACCATTATATCTACTACTGTGGGCAGGAATCCCTCAGAAGAAATGGAGTAGCCATCATGGTCAACAAAAGAGTCCGAAATGCAGTACTTGGATGCAATCTCAAAAACGACAGAATGATCTCTCTTCATTTCCAACGCAAACCATTCAATATCACAGTTATCCAAGTCTATGCCCCAACCAGTAACTCTGAACAAGCTGAAGTTGAACGGTTCTATGAAGACCTATAAGACCTTTTAGAACTAACACCCAAAAAAGATGTCCTTTTCATTATAGGGGACTGGAATGCAAAAGTAGGAAGTTAAGAAACATCTAAAATAACAGGCAAATTTGGAATGCAGAATGAAGCAGGGCAAAGACTAATAGAGTTTTGCCAAGAAAATACACTGGTCATAGCAAACACTCTCTTCCAAGAGAAGACTCTACATATGGACATCACCAGATGGTCAACACCGAAATTAGATTGATTATATTCTTTGCAGCCAAAGATGGAGAAGCTCTATACAGTCAACAAAAACAAGATGGGGAGCTGACTGTGGCTCAGATCATGAACTCCTTATTACCAAATTCAGAGTTAAATTGAAGAAAGTAGGGAAAACCACTAGACCATTCAGGTATGACCTAAATCATATCCCTTATGATTATACAGTAGAAGTGAGAAATAGATTTAAAGACCTAGATCTGATAGATAGAGTGCCTGATGAACTATGGAATGAGGTTCATGACATTGTACGTGAGACAGAGATCAAGACCATCCCCATGGAAAAGAAATGTAAAAAAACAAAATGGCTGTCTGAGGAGGCCTTACAAATATCTGTGAAAAGAAGAGAGGTGAAAAACAAAGGAGAAAAGGAAAGATATAAGCATCCGAATGCAGAGTTCCAAAGAATAGCAAGAAGAGATAAGAAAGTCTTCTTCAGTGATCAGTGCAAAGAAATAGAGGAAAACAACAGAATGGGAAAGACCAGAGATCTTTTCAAGAAAATTAGAGATACCAAGGGAACATTTCCTGCAAAGATGGGCTCAATAAAGGACAGAAATGGTATGGACCTAAGAGAAGCAGAAGATATTAAGAAGAGGTGGTAAGAATACACAGAAGAACTGTACAAAAAAGATCTTCACAACCTGAAAATAACGATGGTGTGATTACTCATCTAGAGCCAGACATCCTGGAATGTGAAGTCAAGTGGGCCTTAGAAAGCATCACTACGAACAAAGCTAGTGGAGGTGATGGAATTCCAGTTGAGCTGTTTCAAATCTTGAAAGATGATGCTATCAAAGTGTTGCACTCAATATGCCAGCAAATTTGGAAAACTCAGCAGTGGCCACAGGACTGGAAAAGATCAGTTTTCATTCCAATCTCAATGGAATTGAGATTCCATTTTTGGCAATGCCAAAAATGCTCAAACTACCTCACAATTGCACTCATCTCACAATCTCGTAAAGTAATGCTCAAAATTCTCCAAGCCAGGCTTCAGCAGTATGTGAATCATGAACTTCAGGCTGGTTTTAGAAAAGGCAGAGGAACCAGAGATCAAATTGCCAACATCTGCTGGATCATGGAAAAATCAAGAGAGTTCTAGAAAAACATCTATTTCTGCTTTATTGACTATGACAAAGCCTTTGACTGTGTGGATCACAATAAACTTTGGAAAATTCTGAAAGAGATGGGAATACCAAACCACCTGACCTGCCTCTTGAGAAATCTGTATGCAGGTCAGAAAGCAATAGTTAGAACTGGACGTGGAACAACAGGTTGGTTTCAAATAGGAAAAGGAGCACGTCAAGGCTGTACATTGTCACCTTGCTTATTTAACTTATATGCAGAGTACATCATGAGAAACGCTGGACTGGAAGAAACACAAGTTGGAATCAAGTTTGCCAGGAGAAATATCAATAAGCTCAGATATGCACATGACACCACCCTTATGGCAGAAAGTGAAGAGGAACTAAAAAACCTGTTGATGAAAGTGAAAGAGGAGAGTGAAAAAGTTGGCTTCAAGCTCGACATTCAGAAAATGAAGATCATGGCATCCGGTCCCATCACTTCATGGGAAATAGATGGGGAAACAGTGGAAACAGTGTCAGACTTTATTTTTTTGGCCTCAGAATCACTGCAGATGGTGATTGCAGCCATGAAATTAAAAGACACTCCTTGGAAGAAAAGTTATGACCAACCTAGATAGCATATTCAAAAGCAGAGGCATTACTTTGCCGACTAAGGTCTGTCTAGTCAAGGCTATGGCTTTTCCTGTGGTCACGTATGGAAATGAGAGTTGGACTGTGAAGAAGGCCAAGCACTGAAGAATTGATGCTTTTGAACTGTGGTATTGTAGAAGACTCTTGAGAGTCCCTTGGACTGCAAAGAGATCCAACCAGTCCATTGTTGATCAGCCCTGGGATTTCTTTGGAAGGAATGATGCTAAAGCTGAAACTCCAGTACTTTGGCCACTTCATGGAAAGAGTTGACTCACTGGAAAAGACTCTGATGTTGGGAGGGATTGGGGCAGGAGGAGAAGGGGACGACAGAGGGTGAGATGGCTGGATGGCATCACTGACTCAATGGACACGAGTCTGAGTGAACTCTGGGAGTTGGTGACGGACAGGGAGGCCTGGCATGCTGTGATTCATGGGGTTGCAAAGAGTTGGACACGACTGAGAGATTGAACTGAACTGATCCTGCAATTTCTAGAGTAGGACAAGCAACACACTCTAGGATTATTGCCTGAGGAATTCCATGGAAAGAGGAGCCTGGCAGGGTGCAGTCCATGGGATTGCAAAAGGTAGGCTATGACTGAGCTCTGCAGTGCACTGCACCCTGCAATTTCATCTTTTTTTCATCTGTACTTTTCATCCATTAGCTATCAGATCACTAAATCTCTGACACTTCATTAATATTAGATACCTTTCTGGGTGGTTTATAGGGCTTCCCTGGTGGCACAGTGGTAAAGAATCTGTCTTCAGTGCTAGAGACTTGGGTTTGATCCCTGGGTTCCATGCTCTCCAGACGGCATGGCACTCCACTCCAGTATTCTTGCCTGAAGAATCCCATGGGCAGAGGAGATTGGCAGGCTACAGTCCATGGGGTCACAAAGAGTTGGACACAACTGAAGTGACTCAGCACTTCTCACGTGTGCTTTATATAGACTAATTATGTCTCCTCTTCCTCCCCAAGTTCATATGTTGGAGTTTTCATCCCCAGTCTGAATTTATTTGATAATAGGCCTTTAAAAAGATAATTAAGGTTAAACAAGGTCATAAGGGTGAAGCCTTAATCCAATACGATTCCTGTACCCATCAGAGAAGAGACACCAGGTATATGTGTATGAAGGAGCCTAGCAGGCTATAGCCTATGGGGTCGCAAAGAGTCAGACATGACCGAGTAGCTAATAACATACTTGCACAGCATACTGATACAGTCTGTGTAGCTTCTTGTGTAGAGCTGATGGTTTTCTTTTTTCCAAATAGTTAAACCAAAACTATGCAACAGCAACAGTATTCACTTGTAAGCCCAACTAGGTGGAATTGTTTGCTTTGTCCGTAATTTCAAGCTTCTGGCAATGTTAGGCCGGGTTCAACGTTTCCAATTTCCTACCTTCCATTTTCTCTGAAATTTCTAGTCATTTAGATTTTACTTTCACAACCCAGCCAAAACTGCTTCTGGTTATGCCCTTAATGACTTCCTAATGAGCCATTCCTTACTCCTCATTTAGTCAATCCTACCGTGTCAGAGCAACACAGTTGAACATGCCCTTATTTCTAAGTTATAGCTCTGTTGTTTTTTTCTCATAAACTTTTGCTCATATGTTGTCATCTGCTTTTCCTTTAAACATGGATGTTCTCCAGGGTTCTATTCACTGTCCTCTTCTTTGTTGTTGCTGTTTTTGTTGTTTAGTCATTAAGTCATGTTCAGCTCTTTGGACCCCATGGACTGTAGCCCACAGGCTCCTGTCCATAGCATTCTACAGGCAAGAATACTGGAGTGGATTGTGATTTCCTTCTCCGAGGGGTCTTCCTGACCCAGGGATCAAACTCACATCTCTTGCATCTCCTGCATGGGCAGGTGGATTGTTTACCATTGAATCACCAAAAAGCCCTTCTCTCTTTACATGTTCCCATTCAGACCTTCAACTTCTGCTACTGTCTGTATGTGAAGGATCATGCTAACAGATACACCCATGCATATCTGACCATGCTCTCTACTGCACATTTCTACTTGGATTTCCCATAGGATTTCAAATTCAGTATATTCAAAATGGAATGCCAATAATAATTTTAAAATAGAGGAAATTTCTCACTGAGAACATAGAAGGGAGATAATGTGTAGATCTTAGAGTAAATATTTTTTCCATGCAACTTTGCTAGAGACAAAGTGAGCTACAGCAAAAGGTAGCAAATCCAAGTCTGCAGTTCTGAAGGAGAAGTGGGAGGGTTGGTTGACTGTCAGTTAAAGTGATCTCTAGATTTTGTTATGCTCTTGTTATCAGGGGCAGAACTAAAATTATAACACCTTATATGATGGAGACAGTTCAGGCAGACACTCTTGAGTGTTTCCAAGTAAACTGTAGAGTAGATTGTTTTGTTCAGTCACTTACATGTGTTTTTTTTCCTCTAAAATTTTGTGTCAGTTCTTGGGATTTCTTTTTGTCTGTTTGTTTAAGGATACCTTTGCACTTTTAATAGCTTCTGAGTCAGCTAAAGGACTGTGTTTGTGTAGATTATATCTACAGATGTTGTTGTTGTTCAGTTGCTAAGTTGTGTCTGACTCTTTGAGACCCCATGCGCTGCAGCATGCCAGGATTCCCTGTCCTTCA
This sequence comes from Nanger dama, assembly GCA_917880005.1. NCBI lineage: Eukaryota > Metazoa > Chordata > Mammalia > Artiodactyla > Bovidae > Nanger > Nanger dama. The sequence goes on along the minus strand of CAKJTW010000009.1, from coordinate 33,799,156 downwards.
CGATCTCCTGGAGTTTGCTCAAACTCATGTCCATTGAGGCGGTGATGCTGTCTCACCATTTTGTCCTCTGTCATTCCCTTGTCCTCTCGACGTCAATCTTTCCCAGCATCAGGTCTTTTCCAAAGAGTCCACTCTTGGCATCAGTTCGCCAAAGTGTTCGAGCTTCAGCTTCAACATCAGTCTTTCCAATGGATATTCAGAGTTGGTTTCCTTTAGGAGTGACTGATTTGATCTCCTTGCTGTCCAAGGGACTCTAAAGAGTCTTTTTCAGCACAATCCAAAAGCATCCATTCTTTGGTGCTCAGCCTTCATTATGGTCCAACTCTCACATCCGTACATGACTACTGGAAAAGCCATAGCTTTGATTATATGGAACTTTGTTGGCAAAATGATGTCTCTGCTTTTTAATATGCTGTCTAGGTTTCTGATAGCTTCCCTTCCAAGAAGCAAGCATCTTTTTATTAGAAATTAAAATGAAATATGTTAATATGCTATGTTTAAATAATGCAGTGTAAACCCATTACATTGAAATAGAAATAACATAACTTTATAAAAATAAGTATATTTTTCAAAAAATGGTGGTGGAGGTCAGTGTTTACATTTTGTGTCTTTAATAAAAACAGCTGGACTCTTCTATCTGCCTGTGCCCACACTCTATTGTGATACATTGTTTTGGCTGAAATATATAAAAATAATTTAGCCTCCCATAAATAAGTGATGGGGGAAAAGGAGGTATTTTAATAGCCTTTTCAGATGTTTAATATTCTTTTTATACTATACCAAAACTTTGCATGTGGTGGCAATTTAAAATCTTAGTTTCAGTATGGCATCTGAATCCATAACAACAAAATTATCATATCTTGTTATAATAAATTTAACGGGCATCTTAGTCTGTTTGGGCTGCAATAATCACAGCATAGAACACCAGACTTGGTGGCTTAGAAACAACAGAAATTCACTTGTCATAGTTTTGGAATCTGTGAAGTCCAAGATCAAAGTACCTACAAATTTGGTGGCTAGTGAGAGCCTACTTCCTGGTGCAACAGTCTTTTCTCTGTGTCCTTATCTATCATAAGGGGTAAGGGATCTCTCTGGGGTCTCTTTTATAAGGGCACAAATCCATAAAGATAATCTAATCATCTGCCAAAGGCCTCACTTTCACACTCCAACACAATGGAAGCTAGGTTTCAACATATCAGTTTTAGGGGACACAAACATTCAGTCTATAGAGATTGGTCTGTTTTGAACTTTGAATTAATGTTTTATTCATACATGATTTTATAACATCATAGATTGATCATTTGGAAAATATTAACTCACTGAGTTATGCAAACACATTTTGTTATATAACATTAAAAAATCAATTTTGTTAATGTCACCACAAGTGATATCACAAAAGTTGACCAAGTTTACAGAAGTGGAAACTAGTATTCTAAAAATCCTGATTTCAGTCTGAAAGCTTGAATTTTCTCATTGGCGATAAATACTGTCACCTAGTTTCCTTGGACTTCCCTGGTGGCTCAGACGGTAAAGCATCTGTCTACAATGCAGGACACCTGGGTTCAATCCCTGGGTTGAGAAGATCCCCTGGAGAAGGAAATGGAAACCCACTCCAGTACTATTGCCTGGAAAATCCCATGGACAGAGGAGCCTTGTAGGCTATAGTCCATGGGGTCACAAAGAGTCAGACATGACTGAGCGATTTCACTTTTCAGTTTCCTTAAAATGACGGGCTCACTTTATTCATTTTTGAAAAAAAAATTTGCCAGATATCCGAGTCTAAATAACCCTGTCAATTGTTCTTGTCTGCAAGTCATTCTTTCAATTAAAAATGGTGTTCCATGAAAAAAAGTGGCCAGTTCAACCTTCAGCTCATACCACACACAAATGTTTTTCATTGAGTTAACCACCATAACTTGGTATGCAGTAGAGCATGTACTCAGCCATGAGATTTAATGAAAAATATTAATTTATTGCTCAATAACAAATATTCTCAGGTGAAACTGGCTGTGTGTGTGTGTGTGTTTAAACTCTATGTTGCAGCAGTAAAAATGCAGAGATTTCTAAAACCATTTGGTGCCATGGCCTTTAAATCACATTAAGATGCCAGCAGTTTTACTGTCACTTTTGGACTTACCAGTGTGAATATAAACACAATGAAAAGTTCAAGAGATTCTTAGTATTTTTATAAAAGTAATTTTGACCAAGACAACCCCTAAAAGTGTCTTAGGGACACTTAACAGTTCAAAACTATATTTGAGACTGGCTAAACTATATCACTCTTGTGTCTCCAGAGATTAGATGGTATTAGAAGATAGGAATAGACATCATATTCATTATATTTTTATCTAAACTGATTCCTCTGTCCATAATCCCTGTCTTAGTTCATGGTGAAAAAAAAAGAAATGTGAGTTGCTCACTCATGTCTGAATCTTTGCAACTCCATGGACTGGGGGCTCACCACGCTCTTCTGTCCATGGAATTCTCCAGGCAAGAATACTGGAGTGGTTTGTCATTTCTTTCTCTAGGGATCTTCCTGACCCAGGGATTAAACTCAGGTTTCCTGCATTACAGGTGGACTTTGTACCTTCTGAGTCACCTTCTCCAGGGGATCTTCCCGACCCAGCGATCGAACCCAGGTCTCCCGCATTGGAGGCAGATGCTTTAACCTCTGAGCCACCAGGAAAGCCCACCAGGAAAGCTACCACTTATCAATTAAAGTCCTGGCAGGACAAAGATGACACATCAAACTGTCATCCATAAAGATCATAATAAAGAGGCTAACCAGAAATGTGTAGGCAAGATATAGAGAAGCAAAGAAAATATAATACAGTACCCTGAGGCCTCCCTGGTAGTTCAGTGGTAAAGAACCCTCCTGCCAATGCAGGAGATGTGGGTTTGATCCCTGGGTTAAGATCTCTTGGAGAAGGAAATGGCAACGCACTCCTGGGAAATCCCATGGACAGAGGAGCCTGACAGTGCTCCTCTCTATGGAGTTTCAGAAAAGTCAGTAAGGACTTAGTGACTAAACAACCTGAGGTTGACAACCCTGAGGTTGACAATGGCATAGTGTTATCCCCCTAGGTTGAAAGGGACAGGTGGACAGAGTAGTTACCAGAACCTACAGATAGCAACATAGGAAGAGGGCTGCCTCAAACTGGCTTTGAGGACAGAGCCAGCCTGTGGTGAACCCAAAGAAAAAGAACTATAAGAATATCCTAACCTCCTACTATTCCTTTCTCCCATCTTCTCTCCCTTCTTCTCCCTTGGCTAACTCAGTATGAAACAGAAGGCAAGGGTGGAGTTCAGATGGATTATCAATGGATGTATCTTTTCTTCTCTCTCTCTTTTTTTAATCTATGTAATTTCTTTTATCTATGAAGCCTATTTTCTATTCAAAATAGACAGTGAATATCCGTTGCCTCCAGGGAGGAATGATTCCACCAGAAAGGAAAAATAAAGTTTTTATTTTTGAAACAAAAGCTTTTGATGTATAACATCTATGTATAATATCTTAGGTATCAAAGCCTCAGAAACTAACACTTGAAAAATGCAGATCATCTATTTTATGCCTCTAAGCTTGGAAAAATGTACAATGACATAAAAGTTCCCATTCTAGAGGAAAGAAATATTCTATGAACTGGGGAGAAATGAGGAAATAAGAATGGAAGTGGAGAGAATGAGTTGCAGGGTGCATCCTGAGTGTGAATCCTAAGCCCTATATCTTTGGCCTCATTTCATAGGAAAATACAATGGAAAGCCTAGAGAGCTTGAGAAGGATGGCGCATAAGAGCAGAGAGGGCATGTGGCTGCCAGAGCAGAAGATCTGAGGGGTGAGAGTAGCTGAGACAAGATGAATTAATAAGAGTGTTGTGCCTCCAGAGTTTGCTTGAACCCACTGTGGTTTGGAAAAGACCCTGATGCTGGGAAAGGTTGAGGGTGGGAGGAGAAGGGAGCAACAGAGGACAAGATGGTTGGATGGCATCACTGACTCAATGGACATGAGTTTGGGCAGCTCCAGGAGATGGTAAGGACAGAGAAGCCTGGTGTGCCACAGGCCATGGAGTTGCAGAGAGTCAGACACGACTGAGTGACGGAACAGTGTAGTGTGAGGAAAAACGAGTTGTTTGTTATATGCCTCACAAGGGTTCATAAATAAATAGATAACTGGTCTTCTGGATTAGGGTTTAGGTAAGATTAAAAAGAAGCAGAAACATGCATGCACCAATAACTAGACAACTAATAAGACCTGTATGAATAGAAGATGACAACCTTTCATCAGATTGTCCCCTTTCTCTTCTCTATTGCCTCTTCTTCCATGGTATCTGGGCCCTGAGAGATCCCTTAAAACATAGCTGTAATCTTAAAGATCAGTGGGAAGGTGGACTCTGAACTGACCAAGAAAATTCTGAAATGACTAAGGGAATTCAAAAGGTTTCCTGAGGCTATGTCAAATTCACTGACATTCTGAGCTTGAACTTCTTGGTTGTCGAGTGGTGAAGAATTTGCCTGCAATGCAAGGGACACGGGTTTGATCCCTGGTCGGGAAGGTTCCACATGTCGCAGGACTGCTAAGCCCATGTGATACAATGGTGCCCGAGTGCGCTGAGCCCGGGTGTACTAGGGCGCCTGCTGTGTGGCAAGAGAAGCACCCATTCTCTGCTCTCTGCAGCTAGAGACGGCCCCAATGGGGCCAAAAACAAATACATAAAAACATAAAGCTAAAAGGAAAAAAAAAAAGCTTACTTTCTTTAGAAAACAAACACTTCTGTTAAGCAGCAGTGTGCTGTGCTTAGTTGTTCAGTCATGTCCAGCTCTTTGTGACCCAGTGAACAGTAGCCCGCCAGGCTCCTCTGTCCATGGAATTCTCCAGGCAAGAGTATTGGAGTGGGTTGCCATTCCCTTCTACAGGCAAATCTTCCCAACCCAGGGACCTTCTGAACCCAGGTCTCCCACATTGCAGGTGAATTCTTTACTGTCTGAGCCACCAAGGAAGCCAACAGAATGGGAGTCAAAATATAAATCAGTTGAATTACGGAAAAAACCCAGTCACATGTCATGCACGTTGAGTTTGAAGACAAAGATTTTTTTCCATAGTGAACTTCTAATATTGGTTTTATAACACTTTATTTCATTTATGTTTGCAAATCTGTCTCCCTCACCTAGAATATAAACATTTAAAAGTCATCAGCTTTGTCTATTTTTCTTTTTTATAACCAGTGCCATTGCCTGCACAGAATGCTTGTCCATTCTTATACGCTGGTTCTTATATGTGACTGGAACTAATATAAGAATTTTGATTCTTTCAAGAATCAGTTCAGTTCAGTTCAGTCACTCAGTTGTGTCTGACTCTCTGCAACCCCATGGACTGCAGTAAACCAGGCCTCCCCGTCCATCACCAACTCCCGGAGTTCACTCATATTCACGTTCATCGAGTCCGTGATGCCATGCAGCCATCTCATCCTCTGTCGTCCCCTTCTCCTCCTGCCCCCAATCCCTCGCAGCATCAGAGTCTTTTCCAGTGAGTCAACTCTTCGCATGAGGTGGCCAAAATACTGGAGTTTCAGCTTTAGCATCATTCCTTCCAAAGAAATCCAGGGCTGATTTCCTTTAGAATGGACTGGTTGGATCTCCTTGAAGTCCAAGGGACTCTCAAGAGTCTTCTCCAACACCACAGTTCAAAACTATTAATTCTTTGGGGCTCAGCTTTCTTCACAGTCCAACTCTCACATCCATACATGACCACTGCAAAAACCATAGCCTTGACTAGACAGACCTTTGTTGGCAGAGTAATGTCTCTGCTTTTGAATATACTATGTAGGTTGGTCATAACTTTTCTTCCAAGGAGTAAGCGTCTTTTAATTTCATGGCTGCAGTCACCATCTGCAGGAGCTATTTTGGAGTGGTCATTATAATGATTTAAAAACATAATGTTTATCTCCTTTGTTCATTCATTTAACTATTTTTTGGACTATACTGCTAAAATGAAGAAAAGTGAAAGAATAAGAAAAAGCAATTATGTTTTAATGATACAAAAATTGGGTTCTAATCTTCACTATCTAATCTATCACTATATATACATACTGAAAGTAAACAGTGAAACTCCGGCTCTTTTTATGAGAATGCTATTCACCTTTGAGAGTTAATTAATAGAGACATAAATCAGTTCCACATAAATGAAACAAAAAGGACAATGACCAATACAGGTAGATTCCTTCATATTATAAGAGTGAATCAGCAGAAATACCTAAAAGACCTTACTCTCACTTTTGTTATTTATATATCTTCACATTTTTATAAGTATTAATTAAACATTTTTATAAGGATTATAATGTATAAGTATAAAACATTAGAGTCTCTTGGACTGCAAAGAGATCCAACCAGTCAGTTCTAAAGGAAATCAGTCCTGAAAATTCATTGGAAAGACTGATGCTGAAGCTGAAACTCTGATACTTTGGCCACCTGATGAGATGAACTGACTCACTGGAAAAGAGCCTGATGCTGGGAAAGATTGAAGGCAGGAGGAGAAGGGGACGACAGAGGATGAGATGGTTGGATGGCATTACCAACTGAATCAACATGAATCTGAGTAAGCTCCTGGAGTTGGTGATGGACAGGGAAGGCTGCTCTGCTGCAGTCCACAGGGTTGCAAAGAGTTGGACATGACTGAGTAACTGATCTGAACTGAACATTTTAAAATAAGTATTTGAAAAAAGCATCAAATGCCCAATAGTACAAGATAGGGAAGAGACTTCCCATGTAGCACAGTGGTACAGACTCTGCCTGACAATGCAGGAGACGTGAGTTAGATCCCTGGATCAGGAAGGTCCCCTGGAGAAGGGAATGGCAACCCACTCCAGTCTTCTTGTCTGGAGAATCCCATGGACAGAGGAGCCTGGTGGGCTCAGTCTATGGGGGTGCAAAAGAGTCAGGCATGATTGAGCATGCATGCACAGGATAGGAAAGAATGGGTCAAATATATGCACTTGCTTGTGAAATTTCCTCACAGAAATTCCTTTATCACTTAAGTGAGCTTAGGGGAAAGAAACATTCATTAGTTATAATATATAGGCATTTAATAACATCTGTGTGTGTTTGTGGGCATGTTTGTGCATGCCTAAACGTACAATATGTATGTACATAAATGAACATAAATATCAAACCTCTTAAATCTAAATTGAAAACTCTGAATTCATAAAATCTGAAATAGATCAGCCATCCAATAATAATCCTTTAATTGTCTACTTGAAATTATGTTAAACTTTGTGGGAGAATTCAATATTAATTGAAAACACTGCTTGACTTGAAGTAGTTTGGTAAATGAAAAAAGAAAACATGTACTAATAAAATAATAAAAGAATATCTGTAGAATATGACATGAAATAAAGTAACGTCCACAGTTAAGACTCTTTTCTATGATTTACAATTTAAAATCAAATGAGTACTTCACTACCATATGCATTCAATTTAACTTTATAAATTCAATATGATCATAGCAGTTTCTTAACAATAACAGTTCATTATACTAATTTTCTAAAAGTTTCAAGTGTATTCAATGAAGAATGTTTTGCTTTAATTCATTTAACCTCCACAGTATTAATATTTAATATAATTATGGTTTTATGTATCTATGTTGCTTTTACAGAAATGTTATTTATATGTCATCCTGGATTAAAAATATGTGCTACTAACAATTGATGTCTAACAGGAAAATTGTGTTTGTGTTGACACTTTGACGACACTCAAGAGCTTGTAATGAACAGATTGCACCAGGTGGCCACATTTTCCACATGAGACACCCTGATCCCCATATGATCTTAGCTAACAAGACCAAGAATGAGCAGCTAACTCAAGTCAGTATGCCTAAAAGGTGACTAAGCCTTAAAAGCTCTGCAAAAACTGGGATAATTGGGGCAATAACACTGAATATTCTGGAGCAGATATTAAGATCTACAGATAAAATCAGGCAGGCAAGAGCAAGAGCTAGAAACAAAAGGATGCATGGAGCCTGAGAACTCAAACCCGGATCATAGGGCATTATGTTAAAGCAGATGTATAAAGTATAAACAGAACTGTAAAATCAGTTTGTTGTAGAGACAAAAAATGATTCTAAAAGGAAAAATGGGTAAGAAGTTGGTGGGCTCATATTCATCGCCTGTCTCTAAAGGAAAGAGTCATAAGTTCTTGCTTCTGAGGTCTCCATTGCTGCCTCAAGTTGAGTTTCCGTTCCCCTATGTCCTAATTCTAGTCTGGATCTTTCTTACCCATTTCATTGTAAGCCTCAGCTCTCTTACTGAGCATGATATTAAACTTCCGTTTCTGGAGGATGTTTAAATGACTTTGTTCATTGAAACAAAAAGAGTCTGACCAAACAGTCAACAGTGACGCCTATTAATACTGTGGTTCTAGGTGCTTGGGGCTTCCCTGGTAGTTTGAATGGTAAAGACATTGCCTGCAATGTGGGAGACCCGGGTTCAATTCCTGGGTTGGGAAGATGCCTTGGAGTAGGAAATGACAACCACTCCAGTATGTTTGCCTGGAGAATTCTGTGGACAGAGGAGCCTGGAGGGCTACAGGACAGAGGAGCCTGGAGTCACAAAGAGTCAGACACCACTGAGCAACTAACACTTTCACTTTCTAGGAGCTTGAGATGTAAAGATAGTTCTGCGCCTACAGGATTCAGTCGCCTGAAGTAGGATGAACATAAATAAGTGATTCAAAATATTTTGGAAAGATAAAATCATTATATTTATACTGGAGATCATATATTATTGATTTTCATCACTCTGCAAATCTATAAATCCAGGATTTAACTCTTTCTTTGAGTTTTTTGTTTGCAAAAGGTAACTAGACAACATCATTTGAATGCTTCCAGGAATTCATCCTTTGTCTTTTATTGTATTCTCCTAATATATATATATATATATATATATATATGTGTATACATTTCTATAGTTCCAATGTTAGTTAATGTCCCTACAAAACATCCAGTAAAGTTAGTTGATGATACTCTCGTATCATCATTTATTTCTGTTCTTCACCTCAGTCAGACAAATCCCATGGATTGGTCTTCCTTCTTTTTCTGTAATAGCTACTCTTTCTAGGTAAGCCCTGATGACAATTTAACAGCTTCCTGCTAAGCCAGCTTCAAAATTACTCTCAATAAGAACAGTTCTAGTAGGTCATTTATTGCCTTTCTCAGAAATTCTCAGTAGACTCCATTGTTACTAAGTCCTAATTCCCTGGTCTCTTTCAAGGGCAAATTATAGCTTTCCCAAATTACTGCTCACTGCTACTTTAATTTCCACATCAGTCAAGCTGGGTAACCACAAGATGTTTCCATGTGGTTTTTCACTCTTTGCTCATTCTCTTCTCTCTACTTAGAATCCCCTCCTCAAATTTTCTATCAAACTTCTTTTCCTTCTTTTAAATATAATTTAAATCTTATCTTCTTTTTTTCAAGTGTTTACTGGAACTGGCCATTAAATGTTATCTTTTTCTTGCCTGAATTCTCGTGATAATCCTTTTGAACATCTCTGAAGGCACAAACTGATCATTTGCACAATTTATTGTCACTCCCCTACTCAACTATCAGTTTTTTAAGGATTGGGGCCATGCATATTTATTATTGCACCATCCACCCCCACCCATCACCCTGTCTTGGCATTGTTATTCCTCTGCAATGTTGTTGAATAAATAAATGCACAGTGACTAATGCAGAGAGCCACAGAACTACTTTTATAAAAAAAAAAAAAAACACCTCATTTAACATACCCACAACATGATATTTTCATTTTAATTCAAATGAACATATCTTCTCATCCCACACAAATCTGTTCCTTCTCCTGGATTCCCTCTTACTGTTTGGCTACATAATCCACTTGGTTGCCCAAGTCAAAATGTAGGAATCGCCCTACCCAGCTTTCCTTTCTTTACTCTTCATATTAAATTCTATTTTTCTCCTGTTTATCTCTTATATCTGTCTGTCCTTCTCCTCATTGCTCATTAGTTCAGATTCTTTCTCTGTCTTCTGCTCTTCCTACTTCAAGTCTCAACCTTGTGCAATCCATCTTCTACACTATTGAAAAAGTAGCCTCTTGAATACAGACAAAATCTGATCATCATGCTCCTTTGTTAAAAATGTTTTTCTTCCCCATTGACTGCCTTTAAATTATGTAAGAACTGAGCTCCTTTGTATAACTCTACATAATATGGCATCTCACTAGCATTCTTAATTATCTCTTAGCTTTTTCCCCTAGACACACTTTATACATTCTAGGTTACTTGAACTCTTTATATTGATATTTTCAGACGTTTGGAAGCATTCTATCAATATACCTTTGATTCAACAGAAACACTCCTGCATACCCTTCAGTTTTGTTTCTTTGTGAAACCTTTCCTGAACTCCTTCAACAGCCTCAGCTATTCCTTGCTCTGTGTTTACACTAAACGTGTTATGCTTGTTCCATTAAAGCTGTCATGTTGTGTTTGTACTTTTCCATTAGATTGCTCCTTGGGGACACAGTTGTTTTTTTATAAAAACATGTACCTTTAGAATCTACTGGAAGATATTTCATACAGTCATTCAATAGTCATATACTAAATTCTTGTGAAAAACTTGTATAAATTAATATAAATGATAGGAAATTAAACCTCTGCATTTGTTAACTTTCAATTTATACATTGTATTGTCAGTTATTGTTAAATTATCTTTTGGCTTGTTAAAGGGGCATTAGGCATAATCTGTTCATAGCAAGCAAACAGCTATGAGTAATAATTATAACATTAATCAGCAATAATATAGCCAGAAATTTTATTTCCTTTAGTAGTAAAAAGTAAAAGAGTAATCAACACTAAATATAAAATACTAGATTGTGTCTAAATTTAGTTTCATGAAATTGAGAAACATATATGTACAACATTTTGTACTATCTTAAAGGACACCCTGAAACACCTATACATTCACTTTCAATGGTGAAGATAATTGAATTGGCTTTTCCAATAATGATTACCATCATTTTTGTCATGCCAAGATCCTTAAAATCTATAAAAGTTAAAGAGAGAGGATGAAGGAATGTGTGTCCCTAGAATGATGCACAAGTTTTTTAGCCCTTAGCAAAAACTATAATGTAATAATAATAAACATGTTGCTTCAATAAAAAGTGAAAACATTTTACACCACAATGGCTGAATTCGGTAACATCCTATCTATGGCTCCCACTTTATAAATACTCAAGTATTCTAAAGAATTAATCAGCTCCATAATCTTACTATCATAAAGTTGTGACTTTTATTTTCTCCACTGTAGCTAAAGTTATATTCACTTCACATTCTGTTTTAGAGATGAAAGTCAGAATTTTAAATACAATTAATACAATTAACTTTCAAGGATATGTTAATATGTTAATTATCCAGAGTTAAGACAGGTTCTTTGGCATACAAGTACATATTCCAGTGTCAACAATTTATGCCAAGGACACGGTAATAAAAAACTTACAGATTTTTTTTTAATGAAAGAAAAGACCTTGGTTTTAATGTTTGAAAAGAAATATTCCAATATAATACACTGTAAAATATTCATTTTCTCTTAAAATGATCATGAAAGACTATGATACTAAAATGATTCAGATGTTTGTTTTATAGCTTTAGAAATCAAACTTCATTATTTATTGGTATAAAAATCTAATTCTTGAGATCTTACTACAGTGATGTGTGCTGAATCCTAAAAATACATTATCTTAGTTAATTATCACAGCTATCTGAAGTAGGTACTATTTTCTACTATGTTACCAATGAGGAAACTGAAGCATAGATGAATAAATTTCCCCATGGTCAAGCAAAGTGACAGTGGATTTGAAACCAAATAGTTTGAATCCAGTCTTTGTACTTCATTGCTCAGTTTTACTAGCATACATATGATTTTGTTTTAGATTAATATTGGAAGGTGTTCAAGAGGAGAGGTATATAGCAACCTGGTAGTGATTGCAGAAAAGAGTTAAACATTAGATTGGAAGTGGGATTAAACAGTGTAAGGATGAGTCTCTGCTTGTATTGAATAATTCCATAGGGCTGTGTCTACCTTCACTGTCATCAGAGTCTCTTAGCTGGACAACTGCTTTCTTATTGTCTCTGATTTCACTCTGTTCTAACTCCACTCGATTTGCCACACTGCAGTTAGAACCATTTTCTAAATCTATGTGACTTAATAATTTAAACTTCTGAAATGTTCAAGAGCTCTTCAAAATGATTTTTAAACCCAGCACAGGTCTACTTTTGTCTGTCCATTCCATTTCCTTGCAGTCCTATTGTTCCTCTGGGTCATACTTGCAGAACCATTGCCGTCAGCTACGAAAGGTGGCCCCTGGTCACCATTTGCAGAACCTTCAGGAGTGGGGAGCATCAGTCAAGGCGAGCACCACAATTCTTTCTGTCAAAAAGTCTTTGCAAAGATTGTTTCCTCCACATGGACTGTTGTTCCCTCCACTCTTGTTTACCCCTTATTTCCCAGTTCTCTTGTCATCTTCCAAGGTCAACTTTACTTGAGGCAGAAGTTTAGATCAGGCTTCTTTTCTCCAGTTCAAAACATATATAATTGATAATGTAATCATCTGAATTACATCATTCTTCCAAACTGGACTCATGAGAACATATCAGCATTTGCCACCACTGTGTCCTCTGTAGGCAGCAATTGGGCTTGCCAGGTGGTGCTTGTGGTAAAGATGACACGTGCTAATGCAGGAGATGCAAGAGACATAGGCTCCATCTCTGGGTCAGGAAGAGCCCTGGAGAAGGGAATGGCATTCCACTCCAGTATTCTTGCCTGGAAAATTCCATATCTAGCAATGTAGGACAGAGTAAATGTTCAAAATGTATGTTGAATAAATGACAATATAACATGAATTTAGGTCTCCTCCTATGAGTCATGGAGAACATATCAAGGCAGTCTCTGAAGAATTTTTAAAAATGTAGCAGAAAGGATAAATTGTCTAGAATAACATACATCTTGATTAATACGTATCTTGAATATTTCTAAATGTAAATGGTTTTATATAGATATCTCTCAAATTTATGTATATATGATCCTTACTTTTATTTAAAATTTGTATTTCAAAATTGAAAAATAATCTTTTCTGAAGATTGAGAATGAGCAGTTTATAATGAGCAATATTCAAAAACATTAAATATCACTATCACTATAGAAATAATGTATAACAAATTTGATGATTCATGTTAATAAAAATTGAGATATTGATGATGAAAAGGTGACATTTTTCCCTCTAAGTTTAACTTCCCCCTTAAACCCTTACCCAGGAGAACAGTGTCAAATATTTCCTAACCTCCAGAATATAGGCATTGGCCAATCAGAACAGATGCTATCATACCTGTAATGAAAGGCAACTGAAAGTAATTTCTTCAACTATACCTATGCATCTCTGTTGATTACCAGCACCGACTATATTTCCCATCTCCTTGGTCAAAGCGGGGCATCTTGAAATAGCTATTTTGACATTGTTGTATTTTTTTTCCATTCATTCAGTGAATAGTCATTGTATCAGGCATTGATTTGAGTAAACAAAACTATGTGTAATTCTTGTCTTCCAGAAGCTCTTAGTCCTCTGGCACAACTTCCATGATTCCCAGGCTTCCAGAAGCCAGCCCTGATCATTCTTTAAGTCCTTTCAGTCAGCCTGTTTGGTAAGAGGTTGTTTTGGAGATCCAGGGACTCCTTCTCTGTCTCTCTCTTCTCTTCTCTTGCTTGTTCTCACTTTATCACTTTATCTCACTCTATTTAACCCTCCGCATCTCCCCTCTCCCATCCTCAGTGCACTGCCGAACATGCAGGTCCTTGAATAAACATTCAGTGTAAGGAAAGGAGGCCTCATTTGGCCTGTTCTCCTGCTGAGCTTTTACCAGGCAGTCCCACATCGTCCATCATATTATGCTTGCAGAGATTAATAAAATTGGTTTTCTTTTTCCATTTGGCTAATGATCTTCCTGAGTATATGCCACAGGTTTGGACCTGAATGGGGAGATTAAAGGAGAGGTACACCAAATTCTCAAAGATTTCAGGTTATATCCCAGGAGTGGAAATTCTAGATCAAGCAGTTTTGCATAGATTTAGGCCTCACTTCCTGAATTCGCCTCATTTTTTTTTCATTCTATTACTTCTCAATCTATTACAACTTAACTTTCACCCATATTAAAATGGTTGTCGAGATCATCAGTGATTTATTAATTGCAAATCTCACAGTTGATATTCAGATCTCAAGTGAAATGACTCATTCTTGGTTATAGAAATTCAAAGTCTTTATACTGTTATTCATAATACTTGAAAATCATGTCCCAATCTATTTTTAGTCTGTTTAAAATATTTTCCACTATTCTTAAGTAATTGTATCACTTCATCTTTCTTCATTATCACTTGTTAAGAATGTGAAGAAAAAGCAACTTTAGTATGCTATAGTGACAATGTAAATTGGTACAGCCATTATGGAAAAGAGTATGGACGTTTCTTAAAAAATTAAAAACAGAACTACCATGTGATCCAATAATCCCACTTCTATGTATATATCCAAAGGAAATGAAGTAACGATCCCAGAGAGTGCATTCCCATGGGAACTGCATTCCCATATTCACTGCAGCATTTTTCAAATAGTCAAAATACAGAAACATTTAAAGTGTTTGTTCATAGATGAATAAGGAAAATGTGATACATATATGTGTATCTATATGTGTGTGTACACACACTCACACATGTACACACACAATGGAATATTGTTCAACCTTAAAAGAAGGAACTCCTGCTGTTTGTGAATGACAGCATGGATGAACATGGAGAACATTATGATAAGTGAAACAAGCCAGACAGAGAAAGACAAATACTGCACGACCTTACTCACACGAGGACTCTAAAAGAGTAAACTCACAGCAACAAAGAGTACACGGGTGGTCACCAGGGGATAGGAAGGTTAGAGGTTAATGGAGAGAGACATTAGTCAAAGAGTACAAACTTCGTTTTAAAATGAATAAAGTTCTGGAGACTTAATGCATAGCATGGTGACTATAGTAAATAACAGTATATTGTGTACTCAAAATCTGGTGAGGAATAGATCTTAAAGTATTTTTACCACATACACACACACACACACACACACACACACAATGGTGACTGTATGAGATGATAAATAAGTTGGCTTGATTGTAGTAATCATTGTGTATATATATATATATATATATATATATATATATGGTGTTTTAGCACCCCACTTCAGCACTCTTGCCTGGAAAATCCCATGGATGGAGGAACCTGGTAGGCTGCAGTCCATGGGGTCACTAAGAGTCGGACGACTGAGCGACTTCACTTTGACTTTTCACTTTCATGCATTGGAGAAGGAAATGGCAACCACTTCAGTATTCTTTCCTGGAGAATCCCAGGATAGGGGAGCCCGGTGTGCTGCCATCTATGGGGTCGCACAAAGTCAGACACGACTGAAGTGACTTAGCAGAAGCAGCAGCAGCAGGTATATATATATATATATATATATCTATCATAGTGTACACTTTAAGCATATACAATTTTGTCAGTTATACATCAAGAAAGGAGGACTGCAGGGAGATCAAATCAGTTAATCCAAAAGAAAATCAACCCTGAATGTTCATTAGAAGGAATGATACCGAAGCTGAAGTTTCAGTACTTTGGTCACTTGATGTGAACTGTTGACTCAATGTAGAAGACCCTGATGCTAGGAAAGATTGAGGGCAGGAGGAGAAAGGGGTGACAGAGGATGAGATGGTTGGGTGGCATCACCGGCTCAATGAACATGAGTTTGAGCAAACTCCAGGAGATAGTGAAGCACAGGGAAGCCTGGTGTGCTGAAGTTCACAAAGAGTTGGTGTGCTGAAGTTCACAAAGAGTTGGACATGACTTAGCAACTGAACAACAACAACAATTGTTGTTGAACAATTTTTTAGAAGAATGAGCTAGCTTTATATGTCATAGATAAAAATTATCAGCTGGATCCCATCTTAACTCTCTTTCTTTTCTGCATTGTCCCTTCCCCCAACAAAACCTGCCAGTAGGTCAAGGTTTACCTCCATCCAACTATCCAGTGAAAATAGGCGTTCCTCCTCCTGTTTAAAGCCAGTTCTTACACCATCTTTTCAGGAACTTTACTACATCATCTCCCATTTTTTTCTCATGAACTTCAACATTTCTCTTACTTGTGCATTTAACATTAACATATCAAAACAAGAGGTGTCTAAGACCTATCCCAGATCTCTTATGATTGCTCCCAGATATGACACATGAGGAAGCATAGGGTGGGGAAATCCTTGGATTATTCATATCCTGAACACACGTTAAGTAAAGTATCTATGCAGAAGGCACTGTTCTTGGGTTTTACTTGAGATAAACTGCAGAAACCAATCAAAGGAAACTTGGGATTCACTGCCCTAGATGATATGTGATGATCAAATCTTTCTGGTGAAATATTTTAGTGTAGATTTCTAAACTTACAAGGCAGAGTTGTAGCAACAACACTTTCCTACTTCTGTGTCAAAACCTATTAATTGTTATTTTACTTGTATGTGAATCAGCAAAGGAGGAGGAATTCCTAGATAATAATCCAAAGTACCTTAAAAATCCTCACTGAAGGAAAAAAAAATCTGCAACAAAAACTATATAACTATAGTTATATAGAATTTATAGCTATAATTGCATAGGGTGGGTCTGATTGATAAGGTTCTTTATATGCTTTAAAAATGTATGAATAAACTAGTTTTGAAGGAAATCTTATTAAATAACCTATTTTAAAGAAACTGTTTTTGTTTATTATAAAGAGAAATCCACTCATTTATTTCTCAAGGATACACCTTATAGAATTTGATACTTCATTTTTCATAATTACTATTACCTAGGGAATCAGTTTTTGCATGAACAATGAGACAATACTTTTGGAGTTTTTAAGTGATATTTAATATTGGATTCACCCAATATTGAGAACCCCATGAACAGTATGAAAAGGCAAAATGATAGGATACTGAAAGGAGAACTCCTCGGGTTGGTAGGTGCCCAATATACTACCGAAGGTCAGTGGAGAAATAACTCCATAAGGGATGGAGCCAAAGCAAAAACAGTACCCAGTTATGGATGTGATTGGTGATAGAAGCAAGGTCCAATGCTGTAAAGGGCAATATTGCATAGGAACCTGGAATGTCAGGTCCATGAATCAAGGCAAATTGGAAGTGGTCAAACAAGAAATGGCAAGAGTGAACGTCGATGTTCAAGGAATCAGCAAACTAAAATGGACTGGAATGGGTGAATTTAACTCAGATGACCATTATATCTACTACTGTGGGCAGGAATCCCTCAGAAGAAATGGAGTAGCCATCATGGTCAACAAAAGAGTCTGAAATGCAGTACTTGGATACAATCTCAAAAACAACACAATGATCTCTGTTTGTTTCCAAGGTAAACCATTCAATATCACAGTAATCCAAGCCTATGCCACAACCAGTAATGCTGAAGAAGCTGAAGTTGAATGATTCTATGAAGACCTACAAGATCTTTTAGAACTAACATCCAAAAAAGATGTCCTTTTCATTATAGGGGACTGGAATGCAAAAGTAGGAAGTCAAGAAACACCTAGAGTAACAGCAAATTTGGCTTGGGGTATGGAATGAAGCAGGGCAAAGGCTAATAGAGTTTTGCCAAGAAAACGCACTGGTCATAGCAAACACCCTCTTCCAACAACACAAGAGAAGACTCTACACATGGACATCACCAGATGGTCAACACTGAAATCAGATTGATTATATTCTTTGCAGCCAAAGATGGAGAAGCTCTATATAGTCAGCAAAAAGAAGATTAGGAGCTGACTGTGGCACAGATCATGAACTCCTCATTGCCAAATTCAGACTTAAATTAAAGAAAGTGGAGAAACCACTAGACCATTCAGGTATGACCTAAATCAAATCCCTTATGATTATACAGTGGAAGTGAGAAATAGATTTAAGAGACTAGATCTGATAGAGTCCCTGATGAACTAGGGAATGACATTGTACATGAGACAGGGATCAAGACCATCTCCATGGGAAAGAAATGCAGAAAAGCAAAATGGCTGTCTGAGGAGACCTTACAAATAACTGTGAAAAGAACAGAATTGAAAATCAAAGGAGAAAAGGAAAGCTATACCAATCTGAATGCAGAATTCGAAAGAATAGCAAAGAGAGATAAAGCCTTCCTCAGTGATCAATGCAAAGAAATAGAGAAAAACAATAGAATGGGAAAGACTAGAGATCTCTTCAAGAAAATTAGAGATATCAAGGGAACATTTCATGCAAAGATGGGCTCTATAAAGGGCAGAAATGGTCTGGACCTAACAGAAGCAAAAGATATTAAGAAGAGGTGGCAAGAATACAAAGAAGAACTCTACAAAAAAGATCTTCATGACCCAGATAATCACGATGGTGTGATCACTCACCTAGAGCTTGACATCTTGGAATGTGAAGTCAAGTGGGCCTTAGAAAGCATCACTACAAACAAAGCTAGTGGAAGTGATGGAATTCCAGTTGAGCTATTTCAAATCCTGAAAAGTGATGCTATGAAAGTCCTGCATTGAATATGCCAACAAATTTAGAAAACTCAGCAGTGGCCACAGGACTGGAAAAGGTCAGTTTTCATTCCAATCCCAAAGAAAGGCAATGCCAAAGAATGCTCAAACTACCACACAATTGCACTCATCTCACATGCTAGTAAAGTAAGGCTCAAAATCCTTCAAGCCAGACTTCAGCAGTACATGAACCATGAACTTCCTGATGCTCAAGCTGGTTTTAGAAAAGGCAGAGGAACCAGAAATCAAATTGCCAACATCCTTTGGATCATCAAAAAAGCAAAAAGTTCCAGAAAAACATCTATTTCTGCTTTATTGACTATGCCAAAGCCTTTGACTGTGTGGATTACAATAAACTGTGGAAAATTCTGAAAGAGATGGGAATACCAGACCACCTAACCTTCCTCTTGAGAAACCTATATGCAGGTCAGGAGGCAACAGGCAGAACTGGACAGGGAACAACAGACTGGTTCCAAATAGAAAAAGGAGTATGTCAAGGCTATATATTGTCCCCTGCTTATTTAACTTACATGCAGAGTACATCATGAGAAACGCTGGGCTGGAGGAAACACAAGCTGGAATCAAGATTGTTGGGAAAAATATCAATAACCTCAGATATGCAGATAACACCTCCCTTATGGCAGAAAATGAAGAAAAAGTAAAGAGCCTCTTGATGAAAGTGAAAGAGGAGAGTGAAAAAGTTGACTTAAATCTCAACATTCAGAAAACCAAGATCATGGTATCTGGTCCCATCATTTCATGGGAAACACTGGAAACAGTGACAGACTTTTTTGGGGGGCTCCAAAATCACTGCAGATGGTGACTGCAACCCTGAAATTAAAAGACACTTACTCCTTGGGAAGAAAGTTATGACCAACCTAGATAGTATATTGAAAAGCAGAGATATTACTTTGCCAGCAAAGGTCTGTCTAGTCAAGGCTATGGTTTTTCCTGTGGTCATGTATGGATGTGAGAGTTGGACTGTGAAGAAAGCTGAGTGCCGAAGAATTGATGCTTTTGAACTGTGGTGTTGGAGATGACTCTTGTGAGTCCCTTGGACTGCAAGGAGATCCAACCAGTCCATCCTAAATGAGATCAGTCCTGGGTGTTCATTGGAAGTACTGATGCTGAAGCTGTAACTCCAATACTTGGCCATCTCACGTGAAGAGTTGACTCTTTGGAAATACCCTGATGCTAGGAGGGATTGGGGGCAGGAGGAGAAGGGGACAATAGAGGAAGAGATGGCTGGATGGCATCACCGATTTGATGGATGTGAGTCTGAGTGAACTCTGGGAGTTGGTGATGGACAGGGAGGCCTGGTGTGCTGTGATTCATAGGGTCGCAAAGAGTCAGACACGACTGAATGTCTGAACTGAACTGAATATTGAATCTGTGATGACTAGCTTGTAATTTTTACTGCATAAATTTTCCATTCTGCTGGACTATATCTTGCAGAATATGGTGGTACAACATGGGTCAAGAATGGCCTTTTCAGGACCACTGATACATTGCTATGAGTCAAAAAAAAATTTAAAAAGACTTTCAATCTTTAAAGAAAATCTCATTCAGCTAATAAAAGAAGCTGGGGTCAGTGAACTATGTTGATTCAGGTAAATTAAAGTATAGTCATTTTGATTGATTTCAGATCACAAGGGCAGCTTGTAAGAACTGTTCTAGCGACCTGTTTCACAAGATACTAAGCTTCGTTGTGACAGCTTTACACAAAGTACTTAGCAAAATATATTCTGTACATATTTTAACAAATGTGTGTTTGCATTGTGTAAAAAGAAGAAAAGGTAATTTCTCAATAAGACATTAGAAGATGAATCATCCAGATACAGTTTTTTCATAAAGCCTGTACATGGGGAAAATGATAAAGTACACCTGATGAAAAACTGAGGTTTTCAACCTCGTCCGTATTTTCAATTTTAAAGTTCTCTTTAGCTTGGCAGATGCATTTAATTAAATAAGTGGTTTAGAAAATAAAATAATGAAAACAACTCTTCACAGTAAAGGCTGTGATAAAGACATATAACTAAGTACTATAGACATGTGCTATAATGTTTTAAAAATATTATCCCTAAATCTATATTACCTATTCTTGACTCCTTTGGAAGTTTTCCAATTTCTGGTTTCTTAAATAGGAAAATATAAATTTAGTATTTTTTAAATTCTTGCATTTGAACTCTCTTTTCAATATAGTCAATAAGTATTCTTTTTTTTTCCTAAAGAAAAAGATAAGTGTAATATGGTCCACACACTATGGTGGTGGTTTAGTCACTAAGTTGTGTCAGACTCTTGTGACTCCATGCACTGCAGCCCTCCAGGCCCTTCTGTCCATGGTATTTCCCAGGCAGAATTACTGGAGTATGTTGTCATTTCCTTCTCTAGGGGATCTTCCCGACCCAGGGATCGAACCCATGTCTTCTGCATTTCAGGCAGTCTCCTGCATCACAGGTGGTATTTTTACCACTGAGCCACCGGGGAAGCCCTCACACACAATAAACACTGCTAAAATTCAAAAACACGTTTAAAGTGATGTCATTCATAAACACTAAGCACAGGCACTCAGAGTAAAGACATGACCTGTTTCCATTTGGTCTCCCTGACTCTCCTTCCTCTTGGTCTGAGAAACTTCTCAGGGTGCTTTGATCCCTACAATCTTATCTTTCTGTTCTAGGTCAGAAGTACTTTTCAACTAGGCTTCTAAACTATTTGCTTTATAATTAATAACTTTAAGGTCTGGATGTCAATGGTCAGAATAACATCTGAATTACTAAATATGTTACTGTCAACATGCTAAAAATTAAGAGGCATACAATATCTTCAGGGTTTCCACACTATATTTCTCTTTATCTCAGTGAAAGGTGTCAATTTTGTATAGTGGTGTTTTAGGAAACAAAAAGGTGCAAAAAACTTTTATTTGTGGTTGTGTGCTAACTTCTCTTCAAACACATCCATGTTTACAATCCAATGCAGAACAGTTCAGTCATCTAGGTTGTTTGGAGTGAATCAGAATGATAATTAAAAATAGTATGAAGTAGGTAGGAACTCTCTAAGACCAAGATGTGGCTTAACATCTACTTTGCCAAGAGAAGGATTAGGTTACTGTAGTTTTAAAGTTTAGTAGTGATGACTTGAAATGCAGATGCACAATCAATGATCCTTTGTTGCCACTTGTATATAGAATAGTCAATACAGTTTAGCATCTTAAAGATCACAAAATACCAGTTCATATCTTAAACTTATCAACACTCAGTTCTTGGTTTCCAACAGCTTATTTTACTTATTTATAAAAGACATGGCGCTGAAACCCCTTTTTACTCTTTCTTTTCCTTTATCTTCTTCAGTTAACTTGAACACATAGGGAGAAGAAGCCAGAGAGGATAAAACAGTGTTTTGTTCATATTCTCTTATTTTTCTCAATCTCCCACTTCATTGCATGCAATTTCCATGTCACCAGGGAATTGACTTAACATTAGGATGATTCTTTTGTGCAAAATCTGCCTATATTTATCTTACTGTATTGAGAATGTCATTGAAAATATTTCAATTATGTTATTGTTAAAGAACTTTCCTTCTCTAGATTAGGAAAGAGAAACTGAAGTCTTTAGTGCAGCACATCAAGAAAAAACTTCAAATAGGATTAGTAATGGAGTTAAATGAATGAGGCAATGTGTTTGGAAAAGGGCGGGGGGGAATCACAAACCAGTTTCCATTGATTTCTCATTGTAACTCTCAGGCCACAACACTGCCAATGTGACTGAGCAAACTTTTCCTTTCTTCCTTCCTTTATCTCCCATTTTTGTTTGCAAATAAAATTAAACTTAAAATCATTATTTAAAACAATTCTCATTGGACAACAAATGAGGCCATAGGCAAATTTTAAATAAAACCTGAACTTGATAGGTTTTACTAAATGAGATTTCATGGGATATAACTTTGTGGAATTTGAATTTCAAGTCATAAGAAATGTAAATACCAGGTGGATATAAAATGAAGCTGATGAATCTTTGGCTTCAGGATTCCTCAGTTGCTCAGTCCCCTTGTAAGTCAGTCATTATTTATTTCTGAGTAATATTGTCTGTTTCTATGAGAAGAGCTATCACATAGTTGGTCCCAGGGGAAAATGTCCTGCTTTTTCACCAGTTCCTATAGTTTAGAATTTTCTATTTTACACCATTCATTCAAAGAGAAATTATCTCTTTTATTTCAAGAGGCTATTAAATATTTTTCTTGAGTTGATAATTATGCCTTTTATTTTAAAAAGTCAAATTGAATGAAGTATAATTTGCATAATGTAACGTGCACAAATAGTAATGGTACCACATTGACAAATGTATCCATGTAATCACCACCACAACAAAAGGCATAAAGGATCACAATGCTTGAAAATATTCATAACCTTTTATCTCCTAATTTCACTGCCAGAAATCTATCTTAAGGAAGTAATTCTAAATATCATTAAAGATTCATGCATAATAATGTTCATCATCAATTGTATAATTGCAAAAATTGAGGTGAAGTCGCTCAGTCGTGTCCGACTCTTTGCGACCCCGTGGACTGTAAACTACTAGGCTTCTCCGTCCATGGGATTCTCCAGGTAAGAATACTGGAGTGGATTGCCATTTCTTTCTCCAGGGGATCTTCCCGACCCAGGGATTGAACCCGGGTCTCCCGCATTGGAGGCAGACGCTTTAACCTGCAAACTAAATGAGCCAGAGTAGGGGATTGGTTAGGTCACAATACACTGAAATGACTATTGTGTTAATAAATATCATTAAAGAGTTTAAAATAAAAATTGGAGACTTTTTTTTTTGCAAAATTGTAAGGGGAGAAAGTGAGATACAAATTGATTGTGTGATATGATTTCTTCTTGGTAAACAAAAAATGAATAGAAATGTATTTGAAAAGAAATACTTTAAAATGTTAACAGTGGTTCTTTTGGATCCTGGGATTCTTTTTCGCTCATATTCACTTATTTTTTTATCAATGTGCATTTATTATTATCAGAATAAAATGTGATTGAAGTATAAACATCTTTTTAAAAATCAAAATCTTATTCATCTCAGTTTTTGTGATGATGTTTGTGAGGAAGCTGTTCATGATCATGGTTTGCTGAGCTGTGCTAATATTCTTTTCAAGTTTCCTGTCAAAGATTTCTTAAGATTCATCAGCTTTCTTCTTCTCATGACAATGAGGCTAACTAGAGCAATCCCTATAGTAACTAAAATCAGCCATCAGCCCTTGAAATTTTAATTAATGTTAACACTTTGCAGCTCTTACATGCAGTTCTTTCAAGCATCAAAGTATTCAATAAATCCAGACTAGACTCTAGAAAAAGTTATCATAGGGATGGTTTTCCTTCAACATCCTAACTTTTTTCAAGACTCTTCTCCAATTTCCATTGGCAAAATCTTTCTCAGTTTATTCCTCTGCCTATTTGCATACTATTGACTTCTTTCTGGACTCCACTGGAAGCTGCTCTTCTCCAAGGGTAATTTTCATTTTCTAGATTTCTTACCCAGTCACCTCCCCAGTTCATTTTCCACTAAAATGAATTATCTTCTTCAACTCTTCAGCTAATTAATTTTTGCTAAAGTAAAATTATATATATATATTGCAAATGGGCATGCTACAACCCCTTCCACCTAGATAACATACATATTCATTGAGGCAATGTAGTAGAAAAAATAATGGATTTATACATTAACATACATTTTGTATAGTTTTAAAATAAAATAGTACATATAAAATCATAGTGTTTAATATGTTTTTCTATTTGTAAGAATTCTCTTTCTAAAAATAATTTCTAGTAAAAAACCTCATTAATAGCTTAACTTATTCAGTTCAGTTCAGCTCCTCAGTCATGTCCGACTCTTTGTGACCCCATGAACCGCAGCACCCTAGGCCTTCCTGTCCATCACCAACTCCTGGTCCATCCAAACCCATGTTCATCGAGTCAGTGAAGCCATCCAACCATCTTACCCTCTGTCATTCGCTTCTCCTCCTGTCCTCAATCTTTTCCGGCATCAGGGTCTTTTCCAATGAGTCAGCTCTTCTCATCAGGTGGCCAAAGTATTAGAGTTTCAGCTTCAGCATCAGTCCTTCCAAGGAACACTCAGGACTGACTGATCTCCTTAAGGATGGACTGGTTGGATCTCCTTGCAGTCCAAAGGACTCAAGAGTCTTCTCAACAACACCACAGTTCAAAAGCATCAATTCTTTGGCGCTCAGCTTTCTTTATAGTCCAACTCTCACATCTATATATGACCACTGGAAAAACCATAGCCTTGACTAGACGGACCTTTGTTGGCAAAGTGATTTCTCTGCTTTTTAATATGCTGTCTAGGTTAGTCATAACTTTTCTTTCGAGGAGTAAGTGTCTTTTAATTTCATGGCTGCAATCACCATCTGCAGTGATTTTGGAGCTCAGAAAAAAAAAGTCTGACACTGTTTCCACTGTTTCCCCATCTATGTGCCATGAAGTGATGGGACTAGATGCCATGATCTTAGTTTTCTGTATGTTGAGCTTTAAGCAAACATTTTCACTCTCCTCTTTCACTTTCATCAAGAAGACTTTTAGTTCTTCTTCACTTTCTGCCATAATGGTAATGTCATCTGCATATCTGAGGTTACTGCTATTTCTCCCGGCAATCTTGATTTCAGCTTGTGCTTCCTCCAGCCCAGCGTTTCTCATGAAGTACTCTGCATAGAAGTTAAATAAGCAGGGTGACAATATACAGCCTTGACGTACTCCTTTTTCTGTTTGGAACCAGTCTGTTGTTTCATATCCAGTTATAACTGTTGCTTCCTGACCTGCATATAGGTTTCTCAGGAGGTAGGTCAAGTGGTCTGGTATTCCCATCTCTTTCAGAACTTTCCACAGTTTATTGTGATCCACACAGTCAAAGCTTTGGCATAGTCAATAAAACAGAAATAGATGTTTTTCTGAAACTCTCTTGCTTTTTTGATGATCAAGCAGATGTGTTCAATTTGATCTCTGGTTCCTTTTCTAAAACTAGCTTGAACATCTGGAAGTTCACTGTTTACATATTTTTGAAGCCTGGCTTGGAGGATTTGAGCATTACTTTGCTAGTGTGTGATGAGCACAACTGTGCAGTAGTTTGAGCATTCTTTGACATTGCCCTTCTTTGGGATTGGAATGAAAACTGACCTTTTTCGAGTCCTGTGGCCACTGCTGAGTTTTCTAAATTTGCTGACATATTGAGTGCAGCACTTTTACAGCATCATCTTTCAGGATTTGAAATAGCTCAACTGGAATTCCATCACCTCCACTAGTTTTGTTCATTGTGATGCTTCCTAAGGCCCACTTGATTACTCTTCAAAAGTTTTAATTTGCGTGCCATTGTCTATAGCAAGGGTCAGATAACTCTTCCTGTGAGAGCCAGATGGATAATATTTTAGATTTTGCAGCCTATGAGATGCCTGTTGCAATGACTCACTCTGCTTGCATAGTTTGAAAGCTGTCATGAACAATGCTTAAACCAATGAACATAGCTGTTTTCCAGTATGACTTTATTCACAAAAGCAGAAGGAAAGTCAAATCTGATTCATGGGCAAAAGTTTATCAACATTAGTTTATAAGATAAAGACTAATCCATACAACGTGCTATTAATGGCTCTCCCAAGAGTCGGACACCACTGAGCAACTTCAGTTTCACTTTTCACTTTCATGCATTGGAGAAGGAAATGGCAACCCACACCATTGTTCTTGCCTGGAGAATCCCAGGGATGGGGGAGCCTGGTGGGCTGCCATCTACGCGGTCACACAGAGTCGGACACGACTGAAGCGACTTAGCAAGTCTGGCTATGGTCTACTGCTTCCTGTACTCCCTTATTAACTGTTTTTTCTTTTTACTCTAGTTGTTGTTTAATTTTCCAAAATATTCTCTGCCTTCTCTCTTTCTATTCTTTCCAACAACAAGGTCTCAAATATTTAAGTTGTAGACAAAATATCACATTTTCTCTAATCCTCTCTACTCTCTCTTGTATTTTTATGAGAACTTTTTGTGCCTCTACCATGATCCTTTTCTTGAGGTTACTATCATTCTACTCTATATTTTCCCCAGGTTTGTTAAGTGTTTCTCACTCAGTTGTGTCTGACTCTTTGTGACCCCATGGACTTAGCCCGCCAGGCTCCTTTGACCATGAAGTACTGGAGTAGGTAGCTGTTCCCTTCTCCAGGGGATCTTCCCGGACCCAGGGACTGAATCCAGGCCTCCTGCATAGCAGGTGGATTCTTTACCATCTGAGCCACCAGGGAAGCCCTATCACTCTATAAATTTTCCCCAGGGTTTAAGGAGGAAAATGGGCAAATAACTTGTATACAGTTAAAAAGAACAATGTGATGATTTGATATTAAATATACAAGGTGAAATGATTACCACAATCAGATTAATATACCCATCACCTTATGTGAGTGTGGCAAAAATGCTTAAGATTTACTCTCAGCAAATTTCAAGTGCACAATACAGTCTTATCAACTATAGTCACCATGCTAGATACTCATCTTATTACAGACAGTTTGTATACTTTGAGCAACATCTTCTCAATGACTCCACTTCTATGTGTTTGACATTTTTAAAAAGATTCCACAAATAAGATTCTATAGTGTTTATCTTTCTCTGAATTACTATTTAATTTGTGTTGTCTTAAATGGAAAGATTTCTTCTTTTAAGATTGAATAATATCTCTATCTTTCTATCTATCTTTTCTTTATTCCTTCATCTCTCAACAGAAATTAAGCTGTTTGTATATTTTGGGTATTGTGAATAATGCTATAGTGAACATGGGAGTGCAGATATCTCTTAGAGATAGTGATTTCATTTCTGTTAGATACTTATCCAGAAGTGGAATTGCTGGATCATCCCTCGTGGTTCAGAGGTTAAAGCGTCTGCCTGGAATGCAGGAGACTCAGGTTCGATCCTGGGTCGGGAAGATCCCCTGGAGAAGGAAATGGCAACCCACTCCAGTACTCTTGCCTGGAACATCCCATGGAGGGAGGAGCCTGGTAGACTACAGTCCATGGGGTTGCAAAGATTTGGACACAACTGAGCGACTTCACTTTCACTTTCAAGGCAGTTCTATTTTTAATTTTCTTATTGATAATTTTTTATTTTTTTTTTCTTTGGTTGCACTGAGTCTTCATTGCTGCACATGTTTTCTGTAGTGACTGCCTCAGTTTACAGTCCCGTCAACAGTACACAGGGATGCCTTTTCTCTACATTCTCACCGACATTTGTTATCTCTTGGCTTTTTGAGGATAGCCATCCTAACACGTCTGAGATGATGTCTTATTATGGCTTTGATGGAGTTTTCCTGATGATAAGTGATATTAAAATGGTGTTCCCAATCTCTGTCCCTCAGTCATGCAGGTTCCCTCAGTGTTCTGGGTCCCTTTGACCACATCCTACATAACTAGGGAAGCTAGGAGTTCACACACTGTCACCTTTCACCCCCAGGAGAGACTGAGGGTCCGTGGATCTCTAGGCAAGGAGTTGTGCCTCCTTGGGGGAGAAATGACAGGAGTAAATTGAAACTCTTCCTTTACCCTTTTAATGGGTCCAGCTTCAGGTTTCTTTTTTCTTTTGTTCTCACTGTGTGCTAGAACTTCTTAGCTGGATGTATAAAGTCTTATAACGTATTCTTCTTTGTGAAGTGAAGTGAAAGTTGCTCAGTTGTGCCTGACTCTTTGCTACCCCATGCACTACACAGTCCATAGAATTCTCCAGGCCAGAATATTGGGTGGGTAGCCTTTCCCTTCTCCAGGGGATCTTCCCAACCCAAGGATCGAACCCAGGTCTCCCACATTGCAGGTGAATTCTTTTACCAGCTGAGACACAAGGGAGGCCCAAGAATACTGGTGTGGGTAGCCTATCCCTTCTTCAACAGATCTTCCTGACCCAGGAGTTGAACCGGGGTCTCCTGCATTTCAGGTAGATTCTTTACCAACTGAGCTATCAGGGAAGCCCTCTTCTTTGGGGGTGATTATCAAAATCGGTGGTTTCTGTAGGGAAGAGGGTAGAAATCTGGTTAGAAATCTCCTATTCACAGTCTCACTGATGTCACTCCAGACTCTTGATTATTTAGGGAGCGATGAACTAGATTTCACATACTACATCAAAATCTCATGAATCAGTAAAATCTCTTTTAAAAGCTTCTATTATTTTCGATTATAAAGAGCAAAAGATGTCATATTGCACCTCATATGGATTGTGAAGAAAGCTGAGTGCTGAAGAATTGATGCTTTTGAACTGTGGTGTTGGAGAAGACTCTTGAGAGTCCCTTGGACTGCAAGAAGATCCAACCAGTCCATTCTGAAGGAGATCAGCCCTGGGATTTCTTTGGAAGGAATGATGCTAAAGCTGAAACTCCAATATTTTGGCCACCTCATGTGAAGAGTTGACTCATTGGAAAAGACTCTGATGCTGGGAGGGATTGGGGGCAGGAGGAGAAGGGGACGACAGAGGGTGAGATGGCTAGATGGCATCACTGACTCAATGGCCGTGAGTATGAGTGAACTCCAGGAATTGGTGATGGACAAGGAGGGCTGGCGTGCTGTGATTCATGGGGTCGCAAACAGTCGGACACGACTGAGCTACTGAACTGAACTGAACTGAACTGATGGAATGTGAAAGCCAGTCTCTTTTGCACAATAGATATATAGCTGAATAATTTAAATGTTTGATTTAATAAAAAATCTAGTGCTTTACCTTGAGTAAAACAAGCAATGATTTAGAACAATTAAAAGAAGACGGGACTACTGAACAACTTGAATTAAACTATGACTAAAGTATTGATTAATTGTTTACTTGAAAAGATAAACAATTTATTTCTCTTGCAGTTTTACCCAGTTTTATAAACAGTTTAAAAAGGTAAAAAAAAATCATAAATTCTTTTTCATAGGATGATTGCAAGAAGGTAATTCTGGTTGTTTTGTTCAAAATAATGGGGGCAAGAAATTCCAGCATCTGCGTTAGTTTGCTGTGGAAAGAACAAACTCCTCCCTTCTCACTCTTGGAATGTTAGATAACATCTCTAACATATCTTTTGGCAAACTACCTGGCAAAAATAACATTAATGTGTGACTTGACTCTTATATGCACGAGTCAGAGTTTGCATAAGTTCTGAATAATTGTTGTCAACATAATTAAACGATTTTGTAAATCCTGATAATAGCATCACATAACATGACATTGCTGGGCACTCTTCTATGCTTAACATTAACTCATTTGATCCTCTAATAATACCCTTTGACAACTGATAGAATAGGCACAGCAAGTTTAAATAAGTAGCCCAAGATTGCACAGGTCCCAAAAGGCAAAGCCAAGACAGAAAATGAGACAGTCTGGCTCTAGAGATTGCGCTATCAATCACTGTGCTTTGTTTTCCAAGAAGGATTATCATCAATAAGGTAGCACATGGGGCTGAACTTACATATGCTGTCTACATATGGGAGGCAATTCTGACTAAATATATCAAATCAGTTATATACTTGCTGAAACACTCTCTTTCTGCTCTCCTGCTCCACTGATGAGTTAAGTGAAATTTGACTCTATGATACTATTTTGTAGTTAGTAGTTAGTTCTGCCTCTTCCCCTCCGCCGACCCCCGTGAGATTATGGAGACTTCAAATGTAGTGAGCATTCTTATTCCATTTCCAATTCTTTTGGCATTCAGAACTTTTGCACAGTGCTTGGAATTTACAAGATTGTTCAACAGAATACTTGTTGAATGGATGAATAAATTATAAAAATGCAATGAACAATATTTAAGATGTCTGAAAGGGCTCAATAACTAGAGTCAAATTTCCCTGCTCCAGTTTTGAAGTAATGACAAAAAAAGACAAAGATTCAGCATTTGGAAGGTAAAATTTCAAGCTGTTATTTCAAGTGGATATTGAAGAATATAGTCTATGTTTGATAACAGATGTAAGACTGAAGGACACTTAATCTTTGATATTGATTACCTATTGTTGTGTAAAAATTATCTCAAGATGGAGAAGCTTAAACAATTATAAATACTTTTTCTGTCACATTTTTTACAGATGAGGATGAGGGATTCAGACGTGGCTTAGCTGGGTGTATTGTCTCAGGGTCTCCTATGGGGTTGCAGTCAAAAATGCTGGCTTGGGCCACAGACAAATGCTTGAGTGGATCTGATTCCAAAAGAGCTCCAGTCTTATCATTGATAAGTTGATGCCGGCTATTGGCAGCAGACCTGTTTCTTTCCATTGGGCTATTTGAATATTTTCCTGATGTTAGCAGGAAAGGGGGAAAGTTTCCTATAAAATGGGAAATTGAAGAAAGAACATGATAGAAGACGCAATTTGTTTTATGACTTTGGCTCAGAAGTCACACTGTCATTTCTGGGTTATCTTATTGATTTTTACAAGGCAGCTGGTTTCAGTGTGGAAGGACCATACCAAGGCAAGAAAACCAATTAGTGGCCTTATTGGATGCTGGCTACCAAGCTTCCTGTCATTAGGAGTCTTGAACTGGAGTAGACCTCCTCCATCAGCCATGAAGCCTGCCCCTGGGAGAGCCCAATATAAGAAGCAGCCTTACTAGCATGCTCACTACCAAAAGAGAGAGGAAGGAGGGGATAAACTACAGCGAGTATCTACCATGATGATTTACCACTTAATAACTTGCTTGCTTTTTTGATGGATTCCTCCTCAACTCAGTTACAAGCTATAAGGATCAGGGACCCAGTTGCCTTGGGGACCACTGAATGTCTGACACTCAGCATAGCCTCTCATTATTACAATACACTTTGGTTGAATCTTGAATGAACAAATTACTGTGATCATGATCTGCATCCTCACATAGAAATATCTGGAATGTAACGGTTAATGGAAAGGTTCTCTTCAGAAGCTTCTGTTTCATACAGACCTCTGTTGTTATTGTTTTGTCATTAAATCATGTCTGACTCTTTGCTACCCTATGGACTTTGTCCACCAGGCTTCTCTGTCCATGGAATTTCCCAGGCAAGAATATTGAAATAGTTGCCATTTCCTCCTCCAGGGGATCTTCCTGACCCAAGTGCTGAACCTGCTTCTCCTGCATCGGTATACAGATTCTTTACCATTGAACCACCAGGGAAGCCCACACAGACCTCTATGCATACATTAATCTTCCCCACTTAAGACTTTAAGAACAGTAAGTGCAAAATAATGTCAGTTGATAATCATTACTGGCCAACTTAAATGTTTTTCATGTGGGAGATGTTCTAAAGTAGACAGAGAAACAGTAGCTGATATAATTTATCTTTGATAGAAGGACAAAAGCTCTTGCTTAAAATTTTTCAAAAGATCCTTAAGAAGAACATGAAAAATTAACTTCACTGATTAATGTTTCAAGAAAAGTAAAACCTCTAATTATCTTGGACTGTTCAGCATCAGAGCAAAGAATTGTTCTAAGCAGCATCTGAAGAGAGGGATTTATGACATTAATTATATCCAGTCCTGGCTTAACAAGACATGGTAGTGGTCATTTCCCTCCCATTCTATTCTACAGTTTTAATCCATCTTCATATGTTGAAGCCCAACCCTTCCTCCAACGCTATTGGGAATAGAGTTTGAGGTGGTGATTAAGGTTAAATGAGATCATAAGGGTGGAGCCCTGATCTGATAGAAGTGATGCCCTTCTAAGAAGAGAAAGAGACACCAGAACTCTTTCAGCAGGTGAAAAGACAGCCATCTGTGAGCCAGGAAGAAAGGTCTCACCACAACTACATCACTCTGGCACTCTGATTTCAGAGTTTCAGCCTCCAAGACTGGGAGAAAATAAATTTCTATTCTTTAAGATCTATGGTATTTTTGTCATGGGAGTCTAAGCTAACTAAAACAGTATTTGCTATACAAGAAAACTACAGTTTTATTTGAAAAAAATATCCAGGGCCCGTATTAGACTGGGTGATTAGAGAAAGCTTCTCCAAAGAGATGTTTAGGCTGGATCTGAAGAATGACTAATAACCAGCTGTGAGCATTGCAGACTGAGGTCACCAGGTTAACAAAGATTTTCCCCCATTTGGTTCGACTCTATATCTGCGAATGTATGGTTAGACAGAATAACATGTTTTTATCTCTGTTTGGAAAGCCTTTCTAGTTCTCACCATGACATCACTACATTATTTCTGTTTTAGAGATGTTGTTACACTGAGGAATGATATGGGAGTTTAAATAGGCCTCAAATCAAAACATAAATCTATCAGAAACATCCAGAAAATGCATTATTTCCAACATATTGTCTAGGTCTAAAATTGGATGATTTCCCATAAAATTTTCAGTTGAATGAACAGTCCAAATGTGTTTACTTGGTTAGTGACGTAGTTTTTACAAAATGACTTTAACTTGAATTTGGTAAGCATTTTAAATCTGAAAGTCCTTTTATTTTCATTTGTATAAGACCTAAAATAATGTGTATGCATTATTATCAATGTGATACATCTTTAATTCAAGTAAATTGTTATGGTCCTTTTATTATTTAAAAAAATAAATTAAGCTCTGCCTCTGATGCTTTTAATACAATAAACCCTAAAACAAACAAATGCCCCCTTTTGTTTACCTTGTTTGTAGTATCTACATCAGGTTTTAATTTTTCTATGTTCTGTTTATGTATTTTCAGATGCTAGGTGTTGTCTAATCTATTTGTCTGAGCATTTCCAAACCCTAGCATGGTAACTGCCACTTGCTGAGTGTTTTGAAAAGTTTTATTGGCACTTAAACAGGTAAATATTGTGTGATTATCTTTTTAAGTAAAATATAACATATTGATTGTGAAAAGATGATTTTTAGGTTTCTGTACCAAATAACTAAATGACAAGCTTTGGCACTATCATTGTTAAATATGGGTCAAACTTTTCCCTTGGATGAAATTAAAAGAGATGCTTTTAATTGATGATAAGATATTGTGTTTTCATATCATGATATTTTTGGTTCAAAGGGATTAGGTGACTAGAAAACAAGCAGGGAAATGAGAACTATGGGGCTTGGGGCAAATTCTCTTGTAGCACTATAATCTATAGAACACATTTGGACAATTTTTGGAGTAAAACTTCTTAATTAGGAAAGTAAAGAAAGCCACAGCATATGATCTGGATTTTTGTGAAATAATATCTCTCTTCCTTTTCACAGAGCAAGCGTTTCCTGTTACATACACAATAGTAATAGTCCTACGTCATTTGCCTGAAAACTATTAAGATCATGTTGTTTGGGGACCTTTAGTTAGAAACATGTCAGGGCCATTGACTGTGTAGCTAGATTGCCAAAGTTAGAATCCTGTCCTCAACATTAACAAGCCATATAGACTTGAACAAGTTAGTTACCCTCTGGATCTCATTTCTTCACTTGTAAAGCAGAGATAATGCTAATGTCTGCATAACGGAGTTTACTGAAGGCCAAGAACTTTATGTATGTAACTAAGAATAGTATTGATGGCTTGCCATAGTTAGTGCTGCAAGCTTATTTGTTCAATAAATAATAATGAATATTCCTATTAAAATACGAATGTATTATGATAAATTGTAGACAAAGGAATTGAACAATCTTTAGTAAGTGCTCTAAATCCTTGAATGGAGTTCATGGGAGAATAGCTCACATCCAAAGCTTTTGATTTTTAAGTCTGTAAGCCATATGTGTGCCTGGTTTTTTTCTAATTAAGCTTCACAGATTTAGAAATTCTCTGCTATAGAGGGCTGAGGTATAAGAAAGGTTATATATAGCTCCATAAAGAATAAAGTCAAAGAGCTCTGGGGAAAGCTGATCTGTGTGTGGATGATAAGGTCTACCCCCAAGAATGTGATGGGCTGCCTCACGGTGAGCTGTTGGGAGGTGAACTGCTTCTTTTTACTCTGAGAAGGAGCAAAAAGCTTTAAGGGGAAGAAAATAATTGTCCAGCTCATAGCAAAAGAACATAAAATTAACTGTCACTGAAATCAAGTGATCAACACTTTGCCACTTAAAATTCCTTTTGGAATGAGCAAGATATAAATCAATGACAAATGGATTAAATTCTTTATTACAAAATACTTCAAAGAATACTTTTTGAATGTATAAATTAATGAAGACTCTGAAAAGGACAAAACAAAGCCAACAAAGAATTCCTCAGGCAGTTTCAACAGACATGAATTAGCAGGCTGGGCTGATGTTTAGGCCCTGGATCATGAAGCTGGGAGGACCAGAGCAGGCAGTGAGAACCCGCTCAGCCAGATGGAGCTGCTAAGGCTGAAACTTCATACTGGGAGGCTCATCTGGCTGATGAAACAGCAGCTGCCTAACTGCCTACCCTGACCTTTGTTGCTCACTTATGAAATTGTGAAAAGTAAAACTACATTTCAGGGAGGTGTTAGGATTAGTGAGGTACCTAAAGGACTTGTAGCTATTGACTATTACTGTCACCAAAAATATGGGAGGGGATTTTGTGGGAGAATGGATACATGTATATAGCCGAATTTATTTGCTGTCCGCCTGAAACTATCACAGCATTGTTAATCCAATATAAAATAAAAAATTAAAATAAAACAAAAAGTGTAAACGTGTAATGACTCTTGACATGAGGTATGAATAGATTGTTTTCTGATATGCAGAAATGAACATAGAATTGTAATTGAGTCACATTTACATCATCTCAGCCAATTCCTAGTTTAATGAATTTGGGTGATATTGTCTTTTTTCCCCACCCTTAGTCTTGCTTTCTTGAGATCTTTATCCTTTAAACATGTTTTAAGG
The DNA here is from genome assembly GCA_917880005.1 of Nanger dama. Classification (NCBI taxonomy): domain Eukaryota; kingdom Metazoa; phylum Chordata; class Mammalia; order Artiodactyla; family Bovidae; genus Nanger; species Nanger dama. Next base: position 33,763,792 of record CAKJTW010000009.1, on the reverse strand, counting down.
TCTTTGAGTTTTAATGGCCATTATTTTAATAGGCTAGTACAGTCTAGAAGCTCCGGTACTATGGCCACCTGATGTAAAGAGGTGACTCATTGGAAAAGACCCTGATGCTGGGAAAGATTGAGGGTAGGTGGAGAAGTGGGCAGCAGAGGATGAGATGGTTAGATAACATCACCGACTCAGTGGGCATGAGTTTGAGTGAACTCTGGAAGAGAGTGAAGGACAGGGAAGCCTGGTGTGCTGCAGTCCATAGGGACACAAAAAGGCAAACACGACTTAGAGACTGAACAACAGCAGGCTACAATACGAAGAGACAGAATTCAGTTTAAGTGTTGAGAAGCTGTTTTAGTAAAGGCTTCTCACATACTGTTAGACCAGACACTTTAGAAAGCTGAATAATGTCAAGTGCCAGCTAAGATGCAGGACCGTGGGAACCCTCAGCCATTCTGGAGAGCAGCCTGGCACTATTTGGAAATATTTAGTTATAAACATGGCTTATCACTCAGCAGTTGTTCTTCAGGATCCAGGTACCAAAAATGTCTTTACATGTTCATAATGGGGCTTTTGGGGAATGATCATTGCAACATTCATGCATGTGTGCAGTCAGTGTGTATGAGTGTGTGTATGTGTGGTGTGTGCATGCAAATGTATGTACATGAGTATGAATTTGTATGATCATATATGTGTGTGCATGTGTATGTGATGGAAAGCTTGTCTAGGCAACCCAAGTGGCCAGCACTGAGAATGAACACACCGTGGATTATACACAACAGTTAGATACAAAGATTTCTTGGAGTAAGACAAACATAGCTGGATCATAAATACACAGTATTTAGTAAAAAACAGAAAAAATGAGAGCTTTAATAAAGCACATTTACATACATTTGAAAGCACATGTATTTCTATACAGTTTGTGAAATCTACAAATAAATAATTCTCATTAAATATAATGAAAAATTGCAGTAGTTGCATGTGATAGAGGCAGTGACAGGAGTGGATGAGGGGCTCAAAGGTAATAAGTAAATATCTACAGCAAGAGGGGAACCTTGCTTGGACCCATGAGGATAACGTGGCATGGAGTGGGCATAAGCACAGAATTAAATATATAAATAAATAGAATGACTATCACGAGGGGGCTTCCCAAAGGAAGTGAAGCTTAAAATGGGTTTTGTAAGGCTGTGTAGGAGTTGACCAAGCAAGATGGTAGAGAAGGAAATCTTACTAGAAAGAAGAGGACTTGAGCATATTTTGAGCAGTAGAAGCTGCAAATTCAATGATCTGAAGTTAAAAGCACTTGCCTTTTCCTTGGGGTTGCACAGAGCAGATGTATGACAAGGGTATAGACCTCACAGTGAAACTGTGGGATGAATGGACAGAGAGGCAGACACACTCTATATGATGTAGGACTCGATATTCTGCATTTCCATGTCTTCAAGGTTATTCTGAAGGTAATGGGGAGGATGTTCAACTACAGAGTTGTAGGATCCTTCCTTGTATTTTAAACCTTTTTGTCTCTAATTTAGGGGAATCTATCTATATATAAAGCCAGCTCAAGTATCATTTTATCCACAAAGGCTTTTCTTAGTCCATTTCCTAACAGAATTGCATATTATCTCTTTTTGGGAAATTCTGCCATATTTAAGGCTTTCATATGCACTAAGCTTATTCTTTCTTATAATTATATGTCCTTTCCTTATCTTTGTTTTTGACATCTAGTAAAGTAGACCACCTGGAGGAATGAACAAGATAGACCACCTGGAGGAGGGCAGGGCAACCCACTCCAGTATTCCTGCCTGGAGAATCCCATGGACAGAGGAGCCTTGCGGGCTAGAGTCCATAGGATCGCAAAGAGCAGGACACCAATGAAACGACTGAGGAAAGTAGACCATGCTTTTATAGATGGCTGCTGCTGCTGCTGCTGCTGCTGCTGCTGCTGCTGCTGCTGCTGCTGCTAAGTTGCTTCAGTCGTGTCCGACTCTGTGCAACCCCATAGATGGCCTCCCTACCAGGCTCCTCTGTCCCTGGGACTCTCCAGGCAAGAACACTGGAGTGGGTTGCCATTTCCTTCTCCAGTGCATGAAAGTGAAAAGTGAAAGTGAAGTCGCTCAGTCATGTCCGACCCTCAGCGACCTCATGGACTGCAGCCTCCCAAGCTCCTCCATCCATGGGATTTTCCAGGCAAGAGTACTGGAGTGGGGTGCCATTGCCTTCCAGAAAATGCCAAATCATCAAACATTTAGTACAGATCAAAATGAAATAAATAATGTGGGAAATGCTTTAAAGGTGGGAGAAGAAATTTTACTTAATATGACAGCTTGTATGGAAGCAAAAAAAAAAACAAAACAAAACAATGGAGGGCAATGCAGTAAGGTTTCCTTGGGATATGTTATCAAAGAAGAAGACAGGGGAAGGTTAGAGGGAAGAGAGTAAAACTGAAGGAAAGTTTCATTTTCATGGAGTGACTTTTGATTTCAAAGAAAAATTTTTAGTCTTTTGAGAATTTAGTGAGCACAGGCTCTATCCCTTGGAATTTTCATCTTACTAATTCTAACTACCTGGATTGAAAAATGTAGCAAGTACTATATTGCCAACTACAATGTCAAGACAATGTTCTCTTTTAGCATTGGCTAGACAATACAACCTTCAAAAATATAGAATGCACATTCCAGAGATACACTGAATTTTTTAATTATTTGAAACAAAAGGTTATTACTTTTATTAATGCTAATAAAAATTTGATAAGATAAATATAATACAGGAAAAGTTTCATCTTTTCTTTGAATTCAATTGATCAGTTTATGTATTATAAAAATTTCTCTAACCATCACTTAGAATATTACTATGAAGTCTTTTATAAATAGGGTGAATATCTGATAAATCAATTTTTCAGTTATATCTTTCCCTGTCAGCTCAACCACAGAATTTAGAAATGAAGATAAATTTTAAAATGTCGAAATTTTCCAAAAGATTTTTTTAGTGCAGTAATAGGTCCCAAATAATTTGGCAATGGGCCCATGAAAATATTTAATAGTTATCTCCCTTGTGTCCCAAAGTTCCCACCATCTCTTCCTGCCCCACCTCTTTCTCCTTTAACCCTCCCTATCAGCTAGGAATTCTCATGGGCTTTTCATAGCTTTATATTGGAAATGCTGATAAAAACTTTTGTGTAGTTGTAGTTATGTAAGCATTTCCAAAACTCTGTGTTTGGCACTGTATTCCTAGCAGTGATAGACTTCTGTATAAGTATTTGCATGAGTCTAGTCCCATTTCACTACACTCCATTTGCCAGAACAAAGGCAACCTTTGCCAGATTTGGTTCCAGCAAAGTGGAGGCATGCCCAAGTGTTTGCTTCATTTGGAATATTCTTGTAGTCAAATATTTACATGGAGCCCCCAGATCCTCTGGCTTGAATCTTTCATATAATTTCCAACTCAGTGTCTATTTACAAAACCATTTAATTTGGAGGGCGGTATAGATCTGGCCTTATTTCCAAGGGGGAACAGTGAAAGCACCATTACTAGTCACTGTTAAAACAAGATTAGCCAACACATTGGGAGTTGTACAAACAGAAGAAAGCTTACCCATTCTAAAGTGTTCTTGTTTCTTCACAAATTTATCTTTGAAATACACTGACATGCACAGCTGTTTTTTTTTTTTTTTTTAATTAGTTCTTGGAATCTTATTCTGAAAGTTTCCTGAAGTTGTGACTGATAAAGGCTACTTGGAAATGTGTAGAATAATTTTAAAAGAAAGACAAAAGCTGCTTGGGAACCTATGACAGAGATGTGAAAATATTTGAAATCTTGAATGAATAGAGGATCATATTTTAGTTAAGAAACTATTACTTCAAATGCAATTATCTACCATTACTGCAAAGTCAATATTCATAGGCATGCTACAGATAAGAATATATTATGTGGAAGAAAGAACAATGTGTTTTATATAGCATTTTAATTTCATGTTCTGGGTTAATATGCTAGACAAGTTTTAAGTATGCTGCTGATGCTAAGTTGCTTCAGTCGTGTCTGACTCGGAGCAGCTCCACAGACAGAAGCCCACTAGGCTCCACCATCCCTGGGATTCTCCAGGCAAGAACACTGGAGTGGGTTGCCATTGCCTTCTCCAATGCATGAAAGTGAAAGTGAAGTCGCTCACTCGTGTCCGACTCTTCGCAACCCCATGGACTGCAGCCTACCAGGCTCCTCCATCCATGGGATTCTCCAGGCAAGAGTACTGAAGTGGGGTGCTCAACTAAAAGTATAATTCATATTGATGAATTACATGAGTTATTTAGGTTAGTAAGTAGCATCACTGCATGTGAGATTTACAGACTAAGGCAATTTCTACTCTGAGGACAGAAGATCATGTCTAACTTCGTTAAAGATACACATAGTTTTTAAACAGCAGTAAGCATACTTATATATATCTACAAGTATTAAATTATATATTGTCCATCTATTGTTCACCATGTCTGCATTGTTCATTCTGGTGCTATTTCTGTTAAACTGTCAACAAAACAAGTAATTTAATGATTGGTAATTATGATTGGTAATCGATCAGATGAATCACAGGCTGGAATCAAGACTGCTAGAGAAATATTTACAACCTTAGGTATGTAGATGATATCATTTGAATGCAGCTTCTCTGGTGGCTCAGTGGTAAAGAATCCATCTGCCAATGCAGAAGACATAGATTCGACCCTGATATGGGTCAGGAAGATACCCTGGAGAAGGAAGTGGCAACCTACTCCTGTATTCTTTCTTGGGAAATCCTATGGAAAGAGGAGCCTGGTGGACTATAGTCCACAAAGTTGCGAAAAGTCAGACATGACTTAGCAACTTAACAACAACCATTCTGATGGCAGAAAGAAGAGGAACTCAAGAGCCTCTTGATGGAGGGCGAAGAAGAAAAAATGGAAGAAGTGACAGATGTTATTTTCCTGGGCTCCAAAATCACTGTGGATGGTAGCTGATGCCATGAAGTTAAAAGACACTTGCTCCTTAGAAGGAAACTTACGACAAACCTAGACAAGCATATTAAAAAGCAAAGACATTACTTTGCTGACAGAGGTTCATATAGTCAAGGTTATGGTTTTCCCAGTAGTCATGTATGGGTGTGAGAACTGGACCACAGAGAAGGCTGTGTGCCAGAAAATTGATGCTTTCATTAATTGCCAGAGAAGACTTTTGAGAGTCCCTTGAATAGCAAGGAGATCAAACCAGTCTATCCTAAAGGAAATCAATTCTGAATATTCACTAGAAGGACTGTTGCTGAAGCTGAAGCTCCAATACTTAGGCCACCTGATGTGAAGAGCCAACTCATTGGAAAATAGCCAGATACTGGAAAGATTGAGGGCAAGAGGAGAAGGGGGGTGACAGAAGATGAGATAGTTGAATGGCATCATCGACTCAAAGGACATGAGTTTGAGCAAACTTTGGGAGATGGTGGAGAGCAGAGAAGCCTGAGGTGGTGCATTCCAAGGAGTCACAGGCATGACTTAGGGACCGAACAATAGCAACTTGGTCAGAACCAAGTGTTGCTAAGAGATACCATCTCTCTGATGGCTAGTTGTTTCTCTGCATAAGGGAAATCACAACCTTGGCCTTCTGATTTTATAGTTTTCTTTAAAAATCCTATGAAATATGCTGATAGGTAATTAATTTGTCAATCACTATTTCTAAATTGTGCATTTAGATTTTTAAACTAAATTCTTTTTTTTTTTTTTTATCTTGAACAATTTTCTCAGTGCCATCATTTGGTCTTCCCTGATCTAGGCTCTTTCAGTTATCCTACGGTACTCCACATCTGTTTCCACTGCAGAGTACTGTCATCTTGTCAGTATAATTTTCTTAAATAAATCTGCTCCTAGGTTACCTAGTTGAATTCTCTGTTGCAGGAAACTGTAAACTAAACTCTTTATTTTCAGTGTGGCCTAGAATCTGGTACACTCTAGAAATCTGATACGTTTCCTAAATGTTGAATAAAAATTACCTTTCAAAGTACAGCTACTTCCTGCTCAAATAGGCATATGGCAAGAATGAATTCTACTAACTGTTCCACTGATTTCAATTTGATGTTCTTTCAACAATTAATTTGTGTCAATAAAAGTAAAATAAAGGCAATACTGATACTAGTGTGAGCTGCTTTTTGTTTGAACTTTGTCATAAATTAAACTGCAAAAAGCTTAGACAAAGCAGGTCCTTGAAGCAATAGTTTTGCAAAGTTATTGAGTATTAGACCTAGGAAACCTTACATCTTCTGCAGAATAGTAAACTTGCTTCACTGACATGCTAAAGACAGCACATACATATTATTGTTGGTTTGTTTGATATCAGTGGAGTGCGCCACCCTTGCCTTGCTAGTCTTTAAACATTTCAACAGATATTTCCATGGATAAATTTGTCTTTTTCCTTTTCTGCTTCATAAAAGGAAAACCTTGGCAGTTCCTAAAAATAAAAGTTTCACATGCCCTTCTGAATAAAGATATTTTTTTAGATGCTTCAAGACTTGGCATTTTATAAGCCCCTCCCTAATGATTCTTATTTTAGTCGAGTTTAACAAATCCTGGACAAATGAACTTAAAACTCTATGTTATGTTTTAAACAGCTGGCATCTGTTTATAGGGATGAGTGGAGGAGGGAGACAGAGAGAATTGAGATATACTCAGTATTAGGAAAGTGAAGGGAAACTTTCTCAAGCACCAGCATGACTGGTTATCTGTGGGTTATAAACTTTACAGAGGACATATAGTACAAATGAGAAAGCTTAAAATGGTGCACATGTTTTGACTCCTCAATTCCTCTTCTAAGAATTTATTCTAAATCAGTTTTATCATAAATTTATGCAAATATTCAGCTCTAAGGATTTATGCTGGATTCAGCTTTAAATAACAGTTAAACCTTGCAAACAATGTGAATACCCAAGAATTTGATTAAAGGAAATATGTTACAACTCTAGGTTTCTATTTCTTGACCCCAGAATAGGCTACATCCTGTACCCTCTTAGCACACTGCTCATCTTAGTCCCCTGTACACTTAATGAAAGTGAAAGTGAAGTCGCTCAGTTGTGTCCGACTCCTTGCGACCCCATGGACTGTAGCCTACCAGGCTCCTCTGTCCATGGGATTTTCCAGGCAATAGTACTGGAGTGGATTGCCATTTTGTTTATATTTGTTTTTCTCCCTATATTATACACTCGATAGAGATGGAGACTGGCTTATTAGATCTGCAGTACTTAGAATAAGTTATAGGTATTACATGTTATAGATATTACAGTGTTTAGTTGCTCAGTCACGTCCGACTCTTACAACCCCATAGACTGTAGCCCACCAGGCTTCCCTGTCCATGGAATTCTCCAGGTGAGAATACTGGATTGGATTGCCATTCCCTTCTCCGGGGGATCTTCCTGACCCAGGGATTGAACCCGGGTCTCCTGAATTGCAGGTGAATTTGTTACCATCTGAGTCAGCATGGAAGCTCTAACACTGAGAATAGCAATTGAAAAATAGGCAACTCAAAAAAAAAAAGTGTTAAATGATAAAGAGGAACTATGCTGCCAGAAAATTTTCTAGATACAAGTAGTATTAGAATAGCATTAGAATACTATACTATAGTATTAGTATTAGATACTGTATTAGTATATATTAGTTATAGTATTAGAATAGTAAATATCTTGGGAAGTTAATGATTCTTTCAGTGTTCAAAAAAATTAGAAAAAAGTTTCTGCTTTACGTCCTTGCCTTAGCAAATGGATTTGTGCATTAAAACTTGGAAGTTTAAATACTAAAAAGAGAGCATTGATTGCTTTGTAGGCTTGTGCTTATTGGTACGTTTTGTGTAATTAGGTATTTAAAGAAAGACAAAGAGGAAACTCTTGCTGGGTCTACATCCACGAGCCAGTATTCACTCTTATGCTGAGGTGTCTGAGACACTCAGAGAGGAAAGCAAGAGTCTGCTCCATTTTGAAAGAAGCTCTTTGAAGCTTATTGGTGTTTTCATGGACCTGGTTGCCAGCAAGGGCTGGAATAAGAGGTACGTCTTTGGAGCTTACGAGGTGTCCAATTTGCAGGACTCAGCAAAACACAAACTGAAATTACTCTGTAATTCTTGTCTTCTACTCCCCATCACACATATGTGTGTGAGTGTGTGTATTCAGCTGTATTCTTTAGACAAATAGTCACATGACATAATTAGGAGCACTGGTAGCAAGTACAGACCTTTTCAATGCGTTACAGAAAGTGCTCTTGTGGGTAGATGAGCAACAAAAGATGTTCCTTTCTGTGGGCACTTCAGTCCCATCCCGGGGGGTAAGCTTTCATAATGTTCACAAAATGAAGCAGCCCATTAACAACACAGGGGCTTCCCAGGTGTGCTAGAGGTAAACACCCTGTTTGCCAGTGCAGGAGACATAAGAGTCACAGGTTTGATCCCTGGGTAGGGGAGATCCCCTGGAGAAGGGCATGGCAACCCACTCCAATAATCTTGGCTGGAAAATCCACATGGACAGAGGAGCCTGGTGGGCTACAGTCCATGGAGGTCTCAAAAAATCAGACACGAATGAAGTGACTTAGTAAGCAAGCACGGACTCATTAACAGCACAACATCAAGAGATAAGACAGAGCATTACACTAAACAAGTGGCGTGTAAAGAAAGATGTCTAGATTTAAATGTCTAACTCCTATATATGAACATATAAATTAAAATAGAGTCAAATCCTATTGCTCTACATTCTGTTAGAATTTTGGTGAAATTGTTCTTATAGCTTTTAAATTAGTTGGTTTTAAAATTAGTTTGTCTACACTAGTCTTTCTACTTCACTAGATTATAATGAATTGATGAAGTCACCTTACCCTTTGAATTTGTCATGAAGTGTGAGTTTCTCTTTAAACTTAGAATCGGTCAAATGCTTCTGGCTCAGAGTCAAGAGAAAATTTTTTATAAAGAGGTTATATTTTAACAAAATGGCTACAGTAGCTTCTACATTCTTAAAAGTTTTGTTGTTCTGTTGTTTATATCTGTATTTGAAACATAGATTATCAAGTAGTTTCATCAATCTGTATGCCTGTATATATGGAAATTAATTTTTGGATTATTTAACTTAGGAAATACATTAATAAATAAACCATTATATTTGGGTTAAATTTATTTTTTATTTTATTTTTTCTGAATATTTTAATTTTTATTTTTTAATACTTTATTCTACTTTACAATACTGATTTGGTTTTGCCATACATTGACATGAATCAGCCACATGTGTCCACGATCTCCCAATGCCAAAGCCCCCTCCCACCTCCCACCCCACACAGTCTCCCTGGATCATCCTGTACACCAGCCCCAAGCATCCTGTATCCTGTATTGAGCATAGACTGGCGCTTTGTTTCTTATATGATAGTATACATGTTTCAGTGTCATTCTCCCAAATCATCCCACCCTCTCCCTCTCCCTCAGAGGCCAAAAGTCCGTTCTATACCTCTGTGTCTCTTTTGCTGTCTCACATAGAGGGTCATTGTTACTATCTTTCTAAATTCCATATGTATGTGTCAGTATACTGTATTGGTGTTTTTCTTTTGGCTTACTTCACTCTGTATAATCGGCTCCAGTTTCATCCATCTCATTAGAACTGAGTCAAATTTATTCTTTTTAAGGGCTGAGTAATACTCCATTGTGTATATGTACCACAGCTTTCTTATCCATTCTTCTGCTGATGGACATCTAGGTTGCTTCCATGTCCTGGCTATTATAAACAATGCTGCAATGAACATTGGGGTACATGTGTCTCTTTCAATTCTGGTTTCCTCCCCAGCAGTGGGATTACTGGGTCATAAGGCAGTTCTATTTGCAGTTTTTTAAGGAATCTCTACACTGTTTTCCATAATGGCTGTACTAGTTTGCATTCCCACCAGCAGTGTAAGAGGGTTCCCTTTTCTCCACACCCTCTCCCGCATTTATTCCTTGTAGACTTTTGGATCACAGCCATTCTGACTGGTGTGAAATGGTACCTCATTGTGGTCTTGATTTGCATTTCTCTGATAATGAGTGATGTTGAGCATCTTTTCATGTGTTTGTTAGCCATCCATATGTCTTCTTTGGAGAAATGCCTATTCAGTTCTTTGGCCCATTTTTTGATTGGGTCGTTTATTTTTCTGGAGTTGAGCTGCATAAGTTGCTTGTATATCTTTGAGATTAGTTGTTTGTCAGTTGCTTCATTTGCTATTGTTTTCTCCCATTCAGAAGGCTGTCTTTTCACCTTGCTTATAGTTTCCTTTGTTGTGCAGAAGCTTTTAATTTTAATTAGATCCCATTTGTTTATTTTTGCTTTTATTTCCAGTATACTGGGAGGTGGATCATAGAGGATCCTGCTGTGATTTATGTCGGAGAGTGTTTTGCCTGTGTTCTCCTCTAGGAGTTTTATAGTTTCTGGTCTTACGTTTAGATCTTTAATCCATTTTGAGTTTATTTTTGTGTGTGGTGTTAGAAAGTGATCTAGTTTCATTCTTTTACAGGTGGTTGACCAGTTTTCCCAGCACCACCTGTTAGAGACTGTCTTTACTCCATTGTATCTTCTTGCCTCCTTTGTCGAAGATAAGGCGTCCATAGGTGTGTGGATTTATCTCAGGGCTTTCTATTTTGTTCCATTGATCTATTTTTCTGTCTTTGTGCCAGTACAATACTATCTTAATGACTGTGGCTTTGTAGTAGAGCCTGAAGTCAGGCAAGTTGATTCCTCCAGTTCCATTCTTCTTTCTCAAGATTGCTTTTGTATTCGAGGTTTTTTTGTATTTCCATACAAATCTTGAGATTATTTGTTCTAGTTCTGTGAAAAATACTGTTGGTAGCTTGATAGGGATTGCATTGAATCTGTAGATTGCTTTGGGTAGTATACTCATTTTTACTATATTAAAAGGCTCATCAGTTTAGAATACTGGTCCCTTGTAATAGCTAACATTATAAGCAAAAGTATCTATTATCCCAGTAACATTTAAATGATGCTTATTACTATTAACTCAATGTATAACCCGTATCAAAATTTTTTTAAATACTCTTGCACTAACTTTTCTTCTTTCTCTCTCTCTGAATATGTGTGTATTTATATAGTTATCTACAACTATGCAGTTTAGAGAAATATGCAATCTACTAATGATTTGATGTATGATATGACTACACTAGTTAAGCATTAAGATCAAAGATACCTCTGGAAATCAGTGTCACCATTACGTTACCTTACCAGCTGCTGATATGATGAACATGGTTAGTGGGATACATAGAACCAGTTCTCCAACTTTTCTTATGTAAAAATAACAATTTAATCCCAGATGCTATTGAATTTCCTCCCATGTGCATGTGTTTGTACATATGTGTTTTCTTCTTGGACCTTTCTACTAGATGTGATTACCTTAAAAACATTGGAAAGTCATCTTCCATATTCACTTATTAAAAGATAAACAAATGGGACTATATCAAACTAAAAAGCTTCTGAAAAGCAAAGGAAACCATCAATAAAATTAAAGGTGATCTATGAATGAAAGAAAATATTTTCAAATCATGTATATGATAAGGGATTAAGACCCAAAATATTTAAAGAACTCATATAACTCAATAACAAAAAAGTGAATGACACAATTTAAAAAATAGGTAGAGGATCTGAATAGATATTTTTCCCAAGAGGGCATACAGATGGCCAACAGGTACCTGAAAATATGCTTAACGTCACCAATTGTCAGGAAATGCAAATGAAAACCACACTGAGATAGGATCTTACACCTATTGGAATGGCTGTTATCAAAGAGATGAGATAACATATGCTGGTGAGGATGCAGAGAAAAAGGAACCCTTGTGCACTGTTAATGAAAATGTAAACTGGTACAGTCACTGTGGAAAGCAGTATGGAAGTTGGCCAAAGATTTGAAAATGTAAGTACCATATGATCCAGAAATCCCACTCAAGACTTCTGCTGTTATCAGAAGAAAACAGAAACACTAACTCATAAAGATACATACACATCCTGTTTATTGCAACATTATCTACAACAGCCAAGATATGTGTTCTGCTGTGCTTAGTCACTCAGTCACATCCAACTCTTTGCTACCCTAAGGGCTGTAGCCTGCCAGTCCTCTGTCCATGGGATTCTCCAGGCAAGAATACTGGAGCGGGTTGCCATGCCCTCCTACAGGGGATCCTCTCAACCCAGAGATCAAACCCAGGTCTCCTGAACTGCAGGCAGATTCTTTACTGCCTGAGCTGGAAGACCAAGATTACTGGCACGGGTCACCTCTCCCTTCTCCAGGGGATCTTCTGACCCAGGAATTGAACCAGGGTCTCCTGCATTGTAGGCAGATTTTTACTAGCTGAGCTACCAGGGAAGCCCAGTCAAGATATGAAACAAAGTCAGTGTTTATCAATGGAAGACTGGATTAATAAAATGTGAAATAAGTCTACATATATTGTTCAACCATAAAAAGAATAGAATCTTGAAACTGGTGACAACATGCATGAAACTTGAGGACATAAAGCTAAGTGAAAGAAGTCAGAGAAAGACAAATACTATATGATCTCACTTGTATGGGGATGTGGAAAAAAAAAATCACAGGTTCCCAGATACAGAGAACAGATTGGTATTAGCCAGAGGTGGAGGGTGGTGATCATTTTGTGATATATACAAATATTGACTCACTATGTTATGCACCTGAAACTAGAACAGCATTGTATTTCAATTATCCTTTAACTAAAAAGATACAGAATTCTAAAAAGCAATTTACTAATAAGCACAAATAGATGCAGGTGCTGTCACATATGTGAATCTAAGGATATATGATAGTTTATATTAATAAATAGTATTTATAAATTATTAAAATATATAAAACTCTCAGAAATATATTAAATCTTTTATATACCTGAAAAACCAGTGTCTTTTAATATTTTAAAATATTTACTAGCAGTTCATCTTCACTTCTTTGCAATAAAACATTAATGGGGAAGCATTTTTTTGAAATTAAAAAATTTGTGACTCTTTATGAACATTTGAATCTTTGCCAGGAATGGCTTATGAATCTGCCAGAAATGACAAGGCTATGTATGAAAGGCAAAGAGAATGACTTTTGATTCATAAAAACTGAAATGCAATCTGAACTCTGCCTCAGACTGGCCGTGTGATATGGGAAGTCGCTGAACCTGTCTGGGTTATTTTCCAGTAAGGGTTCAGAATGATCAGTTCTAAGACTTCTCTCAACTCCAGTCTCCTTCACAGTTAGTTGGTTCTGATAGATAATTTAAGCTGGGAGTAAAGAGCAAGAAAATGTGTTTCAGTCTCTCTATTCTTTTCCATTTTCCTCTGATTTCATGCCTTGCTCTGCCAGTAATAATAACAACAATAATAACAATTATCATTGGATGCTCAGTTTGTGCCAAGTTCTGAGCTGAGCCTTTTGTTCACCAGTTTTCCATCCTAGCTGTCCTCTGAGTGAAAGCCTGCTAGTACTATTTCAGACCTACATAAACTGGAACACGAAGTTAAGCATTACTTTGGGGCTTCCCTGGTGGCTCAGACAGTAAAGAATCTGCCTGCAATGTGGGGACCTGGGTTCAATCCCTGGAGAAGGAACTGGCAATCCACTCCAGTACTCTCGTCTGGAGAATTCCATGGACAGAGGAGCTTGGCGGGCTAGAGTCCATGGAGTCACAAAGAGTCAGATACGGCTCAGTGACTAACACTTTCCTATTCCTTTGATGCTCACACAGTGTTAAAGCAGGGCTTGTGTTGACATCTGGGTCCAGAACCCATGCTCTTAACAGTTAACCAGTGGGCCCTTTGCCAGCCTGGGGATGTTGGGGTCCCCATAGCCAGAAGCAGAGCCTCTGCTTCTACATCTGTCATTGATTTCAGTCAGAGATCCCTAACTCTGCCATACTCTGAAGGCTATGTGTTGCAAAATGGAATGTTATAAGAGGTCAGAAAGATGGAGCAGGGACTCTTAGAGACAGTGTCTGTTTTCAGGACTATGGACCCAGTTGCTCTTGGACTATGAGTTGGCCTCAGCATAACTGTAATGATCCTGCAACTAGGTTGGGAAAAACATGAATGGGAACAGAAGCTAAATATTTACAGTTGCCCTTTGGTCTGTCTTCTGACCCCCAGGTTTTCAAAACTCTGGGACATTGACCAGCCAATTTAGATCCATTTAGTGATTTTCACCTAGCTTTCAAAAATTAAATAGAATCAAACATTCCAGAGTTCATCGTAAGTATTAACAGTAAAGAAAATGCTTTTTTTTTTTTTAATGCTTGTTTCTTGAGAGTGCATGTGTGTATGCCTGTGTTTGCTTACTGGGTCATAACATGAAAGGTATTTCTCGATGTGAGTAATATTCAGAAAAGTTTGAATAGAAAGAGGAAAAGGGTGAAGATCAAGCTTACTGTGTTTGTTTTTACAAGGTGATCAGAATGTTCTATTTACACATCATGAGAGTTTAAATGTGAACCAACTATACCTTCTCCACCTAGATTTAAACTCTTCCTCAAATGATGTCATTTCAATGATCTTAGCCAAGAAGAAACAAAACATTATTATTCTCCTACCAATCGTGTTTGTAGGGAAATCTGAAAATATCAGTCTCCTAATCCATTCTGCCTTGAAAAGAGATGCTTATTGTTAGGCTATTTTTCTTCTCTCTAACTTTTCTTTTGCCAATTTTTTTCCAGTCATGTTTTCCTCAAGTGTAATGCTCCTGCAAATATCATTAATCCTGTACAACAAAGATTTTACTAGTTACATATTTTAAAGCAAGAAAAGAAAATACAAGTAAGTTAACAGTGTTCAAGTTCAGGATGGTTTGTTTCTGAGTATACCAATTCCAATTATAAGCCATGTTACCTCATATAATTTTCTCATGCTTCCCAAGCCCAGTTTCCTCATACATGAAATGGGGTCAATAACAATTATTGTTCCACACGCCCCTGTATCACCCACGCCCCTTCCTCCAGCATCTTCCTCCCGAATCACTGCACTAGACGGTTGATAGTATACCCATGTCCACCCTTGCTCCTTTCTGGTCTGGCTCCACTTAGGGGACAGAGTGCTCTCTCTAAAATATGAGTCAGACCACTTCAGTTTCCTGTCTGAAACTTTCCAATGGGTGTACTCATGTAAATTTAGTTTGGGTTGTGTCTGCCATCATCTCCTAGCTCTCTTGCCCAAACTCATTCTATTCAAATAATTTGTAGCCTTCTTCATGTTCCTTCATCACCTGGAACTCATTCTTCGGAGCACTTACTCTTGGCTCTCCCTGTACCATTTTCTCCCAGGTATTTGTTTAAATACACTCTCACATCATTTCTGTACCTGGTAAAATGCCATTTCCTTAAATTACACAGCCTCTGCCTTCACCCTTCATCTCATCGTCTTATTTAGTATCATCTTAGCACTTATCACTAACTAACATAGTATCACATATTTGTCTATTGGTCTTTTGTCTGCCCTGGGCTTTCCTGGTGGCTCAGAGAGTAAAGGATCTCCATGCAAAGCAGGAGACCTGGGTTTGATCCTTGTATCAAGAAGATCCTCAGGAGAAGGGAATGGCTAGCCACTCCAGTATTCTTGTCTGGGAAAGCCCTTGGACAGAGAAGCTTGGCGGGCTACAGTCCATGGACTACACTTGGACATGACTGAGTGACTAACCATCCACACGCTATTACCTGTCCTATCTCACCAGAGTATCACTTCCATGACGGCAGGAACTTTGTCTTGTTTACTGTCTTGTTTGTGCAAAACCTCCTAAACCATGCCTGGCATACTGTAAGTGCTAAATTGTTGTTGAATAAATAATGAAATATGTTTTAACCCCTTGAGGGGTTGTATGTGGATTAAATAAAGTGATAAAAAGTATCCGTGATAATGTTTGGCACAAAACTAGCATTTAAAGAATGACAGCTAATTTTGTCAAAGCTAAATTTTATTTTCACAGGCAGTTGGTACTTATTAACAGGATAAAACACAATTCATATTTAGTTTTCTGTAGCAGTTAGGCTGCTGTGATGATTTTTCTATATCAGTATATCTGGAAAATGATACTCCTATTTGGTCAGACATGCTAGATGTTTTTGTGAGGATTTTTAATTAATAAATTATTTTTTGGCTGTGTTGGGTCTCCATTGCTGCATGCTGGCTTTGTCTAGTTGCTATAAGCAGGGGCTACTCTTCATTGCGGTGTCTTCTCTTGTTATGGTTTCCCTGGTGGCTGAGACGGTAAAGCATCTGCTTACAATACGGGAGACCTGGATTCGATCCCTGGGTCAGGAAGATCCTCTGGAGAAGGAAATGGAAACCCACTCCAGTACTCTTGCCTGGAAAATCCCATGGACAGAGGAGCCTGGTAGGCTACAGTCTATGATGTCACAAAGAGTCGGATAAGACTGAGCGACTTCACTTTCTTTCTTTCTCTTGCTGTGGAGCGCAGCCGTTAGACGACCAGGCTTTAGTAGTCTCTCTCAGGGCTCTAGGGCACAGGCTCAGCTGTGGTGGTGCAGGGGCTTGGCTGTTCCACTGCATGTGGACTTTTCCTGGACCAGGGATCAAACCCATGTCCCCTGCATTGGCAGGTGGATTCTTGTCCACTGCACCACCAGGGAAATCCATGAGGGTATTTTGGATGAGTTTATTTATCACATAAATTGATCGACTTTGAGTAAAGCAGATTACCAGCCACAATGTGGATGGATTTCATCCAATCAGTGTGAAAGGCTTGAATCTTCCAGCTGACTGCCCTTGGACTTCCTCAGCAATATCGACCCTCCCTGGTTCTATAGCAGGGTGACTTTGGACTTGAGCTTCAATTCTCTCCTGAGTCTCCAGCTTGCCGACCTACCCTACACTATTTGTTTCATCAAGACTCATCAATCACATCTGTCAATTTCTTAAAATAAACCTCTTTCTGTATATATGCATGGATGCACAGTCACTTCAGTTGGGTCGGACTTTTTGTGACCCTATGAATTCTCCAGGCAATACTGGAATGAGTTGCTATTTCCTCCTCCAGGCGATCTTTACGGCCCAGGGACTGAAACTGCGTCTCTTGCATTAGAGGTGAATTCTTTAACACTGAGCCACTGGGGAAGCCCTTCTGTATGTATACTTGCAATTGGCTCTGTTTCTTTGGAGAACCCTGCGAATACCCTAACGCAAATACTTTCGATCTACTATCTAGTCTCTATTATGTCGACTAGCATCAGAGACTAAACGTTAGGGATCTTTTTCTCATAATGTGCAGTGTTTGCCTAGCAGCTCAGAATGGCGGCTGCATGTCTCGGCCAGTCTGGATTTTTGCGTTATAGTCACAGTACGGCAGCTTCACTTTAAAAAATAATTGAGTCCTCACACAGCCACATCAAAGTTAGGAAGAAGCAAATGGTGCACAATCTAGTACCTCTCTGTTTCATCAAAGAGGAAAATCTTTTTACAGATGCCTCCCAAATCACTTCCCTTTATGTCTTACCAACATGAGTGTCTTCATTTTCCCATATCTTACCTGCAAGGGATGCTGTGAAAGTCTTGCATTCAGTATGCCAGCAAATTTGGAAAACTCAGCAGTGGCCACATGACTGGGAAAGGTCAGTTTTCATTCTAATTCCAAAGAAAGGCAATGCCAAAGAATAGTCAAACTACCGCACAGTTGCACTCATCTCACACGCTGGCAAAGTAATGCTCAAAATTCTCCAAGCCAGGCTCAATAGTATGTGAACTGTGAAGTTTAGATGTTCAAGCTGGATTTAGAAAAGACAGAGCCAAATTGCCAACAACCCTTGCATCATCAAAAAGCTAGAGAGTTCCAGAAAAAAAATCTACTTCTGCTTTATTGACTATGCCAAAGCCTCTGACTGTGTGGATCACAACAAACTGTGGAAAATTCGTAAAGAGATGGGACTACCAGACCATGAGAAGGCAATGGCAATCTACTCCAGTACTCTTGCCCAGAAAATCCCATGGATGGAGGAGCCCAGTAGGCTGCAGTCCATGGGGTCGCTAAGAGTCGGGCACGACTGAGTGACTTCACTTTCACTTTCATGCATTGGGAGAAGGAAATGGCAACCCACTCCAGTATTCTTGCCTGGAGAATCCCAGGGACGGAGAAACCTAGTGGGCTGCCATCTATGGGGTCGCACAGAGTCGGACATGACTGAAGCGACTTAGCAGCAGCAGCAGCAACCTGCCTCCTGAGACATTTGTGTGCAGATCAAGAAGCAACAGTTACAACTGGACATAGAACAACAGACTGGTTCCAAATAGGGAGAGGAGTACATCAAGGCTGTGTATTGTTACCCTGCTTATTTAACTTCTATGCAGAGTACATCATGAAAAACGCTGGGCTGGATGAAGCACAAGCTGGAATCCAGATTGCCAGGAGAAATATCAATAACCTCAGATATGCAGATGACACCACTCTTATGATAGAAAGAGAACAACTAAAGAGCTTTTTAATGAAAGTGAAAGAGGAGAGTGAAAAATTTGGCTTAAAACTCAACATTCAGAAAACTAAGATCATGGCATCTGGTCCCATCACTTCATGGCAAATAGATGGGGAAACAATGGAAACAGTGACAGACTTTATTTTGGAAGGTTCCAAAATCACTGCAGATGGTGACTGCAGCCATGAAATTAAAAGATGCTTGCTCCTTGGAAGAAAAGTTATGACGAACCTGCTGCTGCTGCTGCTAAGTCGCTTCAGTCGTGTCCGACTTTGTGGGACTCCACCAATGGCAGCCCACCAGGCTCCCCATCCCTGGAATTCTCCAGGCAATGCATGAAAGTGAAAAGTGAAGTAATGTGTCTGCTTTTTAATATGCTATCTAGGTTGGTCATGGAGAAGGCAATGGCACCCCACTCCAGTACTCTTGCCTGGCAAATCCCATGGGCGGAGGAGCCTGGTAGGCTGCAGTCCATGGGGTCGTGAAGAGTTGGACACGACTGAAGCGACTTAGCAGCAGCAGCAGCAGCATGACCTAGCAATCCCACTGCTGGGCATACACACCAAGGAAACCAGAATTGAAAGAGACACATGTACCCCAGTGTTCATTGCAGCATTGTTTATAATAGCCAGGACATGGAAACAACCTAGATGTCCATCAGCAGATGAATGGATAAGAAAGCTGTGGTACATATACACAATGGAGTATTACTCAGCCCTTAAAAAGAATAAATTTGAATCAGTTCTAACGAGATGGATGAAACTGGAGCCGATTATACAGAGTGAAGTAAGCCAGAAAGAAAAACACGAATACAGTATACTAACACATATATATGGAATTTAAAAAGATAGTAATAATGACCCTGTATGTGAGACAACAAAAGAGACTTAGAGGTATAGAACGGACTTTTGGCCTCTTTGTGAGAGGGAGAGGGTGGGATGATTTGGGAGAATGGCATTGAAACATGTATACTATCCTGTAAGAAACGAATTGCCAGTCTATGTTCGATACAGGATACAGGATGCTTGGGGCTGGTGTACGGCGATGATCAAGAGAGATGGTATGGGGTGGGGGTGGGAGGGGGTTTCAGGATTGGGAGCTCGTGTACACCTGTGGCTGATTCATGTCAGTGTATGGCAAAACCAATACAGTATTGTAACATAGAATAAAGTAAAAATAAAATAAAAAAGAAGCCCCCTGCAAAAAGGGAATATATACATCCACATTTGACTTGAATTGCTGGATTCAACATTAGTATCTATACCAGAAATTGGGAAAATATGGAGCCAAAGTCAACAGTTTTTGTTGCTGTCCTTTTAGCCAGCAAATGATCAACAGATTTGACTGCTTCTGAAGGATGATTGGCCTATACTAATGAAATACAACACCACTGAAAAAAGTAGTAGGCATGTGTAGTAGACAAATTCTAAATTTCTCCCTAAGAGTTCCAGCCCCTAATGTTTACATACTTTCTCCCATTCAATTAAACACTGGGCAGATACTGCTATGAATTGATTTTGTTTTTGTTTTGGGGGCTTTTTGTTGTTTTTATTTTCTGTGAATCTATTTTAAAGATATAATTAAGGTCCAAAATTGGCTGCTTTTATTATGGGGAGATTATCAATGTGGGTCTTTAAAAGTATAGAGTTTTCTCTAGATGGTTGCATTAATGAAAGTCAGAGACACATTTTATTTGATCTGGAAGAAAGTAATATTTACATTGTTTGTGATGGGCTATGACAGCTTCATGGCAATAAACTGCATGGTCAACAGCTACACCAAAATTAGGGACCTCAGTTCTACAACCACAAGGAAATGAATACTTCCTAACACAGTGAGCTTGGAGGAGAACCTGGAACTTCAACCAACACCTTAATTTCAGTCTGGTGAGATTCTGGGCAGAGAATGGTTCATGGTGTATTAGACTCTGACCTATAGAAACTGTGAGATAATAAAGTCGTGCTGCTTTATGCTAATAAATTTGTGGTGATTTGTCACACAACATGCATTGTAATGCAAAATAATGCATTTTATTAGTTTAACATAGAGAAATTATTAGATACATTAAGAGTAGATTCAACTATTTTATATAGTTTAGAATCTCTGCTTAAAACATACAAAAGTCATTTCTTCTATTTTTAGTTTTATATACAGTAATTTAATTCCACACGTAAAAGTGTACAGAGAAAGAAAAGTGTTGAACATGTTTTGAGTCCACCAAGTAGTCTCATTAATTTGCTGTGTTAGATATTTGAAAGAAATTGTAAACAACACTGGAAATTTCAACAACAACAACAGAAGAAAACCGTGTCAAGGATGACAAAGGAATTCATTTATTATTCAGTGGCAATGTAAATTACTGAACATTTTGGAGTGGTTGGCAAGCCAATTAGGGCTGTACAGCAGGAAGATTTCTCCTAACTGTAAAGCATAATTGTAATAGACCATGTTAAATATTGTGCCATGAGCCTACATATAAATAGTAGGATAGAGATATAGTGTTAAAGTCTAACATTCTAGTGTTTAGGCTTGAGTGTGATTATGGCACTTGTAGTGCTATTAACAAATATATGTAAGTTGCAAGTAATGAGTTTTAGGACAAAGATGATAAATAAATTTGAGATACTGGGAAATCATACAAATGATGGGATGGACAAACAGTGGGATACTGACAAAAATTCCAAAGAGAGATAATTGCTGCAGAGATTTTTGCTTCAAATCTTCAAATAGATTTGAAGTTATTAGAGTGTGAGTTTATGGCAGGTGCCCATTAAGTGGGAAAAAGACAAAAAGTGGAGGAAACAAGAACATATCAGTGAGAAAATGCTACATCCAGAAGACAGGAAACTGAGAGAAAATATTTAAAAGGCTATTGCTTTTATAAGAGGATGTGAGGACAGTTGTCATGGTTTGAGGGACAGGATATAACACCCATGGCAGATTCATGTTGAAGTATGGCAAAACCAACACAATATTGTAAAGTAAAAATAAATAAATAAATAATGAAAATAAAATAAAATTAAGCAACATAAAAAAGAGAATATAATGGTAAATTAGTCCGGCTATCCCAGAAATACAGCATAGGTAGTAGTGATAAAAAAATTTTGAATTTGGTAAGTGGAATATATACAGTGAACTTCCAAACAGTTTTAGTAAAATAGTAAGAGCAGCAAAATTTGCATAGAGTTCTTAGAAGACATTTGCTGCTTATGAACTTTTCTTCAATGTGAAGTTGAAGAAAGAGATATGATAAGAGGGGTCATTTAATCTTTCATATATTTCTCTGCTAATAAATTCTAAGAAAAATGTTGAGCACAGTCTCAGTTAAGAATAAAACCAATTTATGTGTATATAATGGATTGCAGATTGCAATTCAGTACATCTTCAATATTATATTAATATATACCTAAACAGATATGTACACATATATATGATATTGCACATATATAGTATATATGTATCTACATTTGATACTCAATCTACTAAGCTAATTTAATAATTTAGCTTTTACATATTAAATTAAATTGTTTATTTAATATTTTTCCTGAATATTCAAAATGTTTTCTAAATATCTATTCATTAATTTTGTATTTTCTTGAAAAATAATTTATTATTATTATGAATGATTTTTGCAGTATAGAAATAGGCTTACCCTCAGGCCTATTCCTTGCATTTTTATGAAATCAGTGAATGAATGTATTGTTTTAAACTTCAAGCATAATATCTTTATACTGAAATAGTTTAAATTGTGGATACTTTGTATTTAATCAAATTGAAGTTATGGCCAGCATAGATTCCATTGCAAAAGCACATAAATGATTAGCCATGATTCGGGTAAACTTATAACTGTCTGAAAGACAGATATTTATAGTCAAGTTCTTTTAATATATTCACATAAATCACATAAATTTCCATTTCCCCCAAACAGAAGAAGAAGCTTTTCCTGATGCTGTGTTTGAAAAAGACTATTCATAGTGGCAGTGATTAAAGACTGCACTCACTGAGGAACATCTATAGAGGAAGAACAGGAAGCATGCTTCTGCTAAACATGGCGCAGATACTGTATTCAGGAGACAATTTTTAGGTTCACAATGTAGTGCATAAAAAGTGACTGCTGAAAGCTAAGGATCTGAAGGAAAAAAGGAGAATATTGTATGAGAAGTTTAATTCAATCTAAAAGGGGATTTTTAGAATTTAAATCTCAATGATGTATACGCAGGTCTCTAATCAGAAAAAGCAGTACAACTCACTACTGTTCTGAATTAACTTCTCTGAGGGAGACTTGCCCTTGCTAATAATCCAGGGTAGAATCTTGGATTTAACCACAGAACTCATTTGCCCATTAGTCTCAGTCGTTCCCATCCCCAAGCATAACTGGGAAACAAGTAAAGTTCTATTCAGGGTATGGACACTGTGTCATTATTTTTTCTCAAGTTGCCTTATGCTTTGTAATAGGTACTCAGACTACTAGTGACACTTCACCTTTCACTCCACTAATGGAAAGCTTGGAGGTTTTTTCACACAGTCTTTACTTTCCAAGGTGATACAGAAAAATTTTGATGACTTTATCAGTGCTAAAGTGTTCACTGGGAGGGTTAGAATTATGTGAACTTTTAGGAGTCAAGCGATTTCTGGTACCAAATATTAAGATTTATTTTTAAAGTCTAAATCATTTTTCCATAATTTTTGAAATGCATTTTTAATTGGAAGAAAATTGCTTTACTATGTTGTGTTGATTTCTGCCATACAATGAAGCAAATCAGCCACAATTATACATATATCCCCTCCTCTTGAGCCTCCCTCCCCTCCCTCTATCCCACCCTCTAGCTCATCACAGAGTGCCAAGCTGGATTCCCTGTTTTATATATATATATACACATATATATATACATATGTATATACACATATATATACATATATACATATATATATACATATATATGTGTGTGTGTATATATGTATGTATGTATGTGTGTGTGTGTGTGATATATATATATATATATATATCAGCTTCTCAACAGCTATCTGATTACAATAGCTAGGACATGGAAGCAACCTAGATGTCCATCTACAGATGAATGAGTAAAGAAGATGTATTATATATCTACAATATTACTCATCCATAAAAAGAATGGACTATTACTCATCCATAATAAATAACGAATTTGAGTCATTTCTAGTGAGGTAGATGAACCTAGAGCCTGTCGTATGGAGTGAAGTAAGTCAAAAAGTCTAAATCTTTTAAATGTCTCCATGTAAGAGTAGTTGTATTTTTAATACACCCTGATTGCACTGATTGCAGAAACCTACTGTCCATAGAAACTCAAGAATCCTTTGTAGTAACCCATGGTCCCTGTGATTCAAACCTCAAAGGTCAGAAATCACCAATCTAACCTAATTCTCTCATTTTGTGCTTGTAAACACTGAGGTGTAGAGAGGTTTACTGACCTACCCAATGTTTCTGTCTAATTGGACTAGAACCTAGGCCTTTTTGACTCCTAGAAATGTTTCAATCCCACTGTAACTCATTATACATTCTCTTCTGTTTTATGGAGTCAAATAGCATAATGTAGTTTTATATTGGAATACAATTGCTCTAAATGCTGTAAGTTTCTGCTGTATAATGAAGTGAATCAGCTATAAGTATACATAACATCCCCTCCCTCTTGGACTTCCCTCCCACTGCCCAATCCTCTAGGTCATCACAGAACACTGAGCTGAGCTCCCTGTCTGTAGAGGACCTTCTCACTGGCTGTCTATTTTACACATGGTAGTGTGTATATGTAAATCCTAATCTTCAGATTCATCCCAGCCTCTTCCCCTTCCCTCGCTGTGTCCACATGTCCATTTTCTACATCTGTGTCTCTATTCGTGCCCTGAAAATAGGCTCATCTGTACCAGGACCAGATGTATAATGTAATGTGAAAACCTGCTGGTTAAAGGCCACCAGGAATACACCTGTCATCAAGAAAGTTTCTGAAGTTAGAGAGAAGGCACATCATAGGGACTATGGGATGCCACACTGTGAGGCAATAGGAAGGGGTTTACTATAGTACTTGGAGTTATGCTGCTGATTCTAAACAGGGTTAAAGAAAGCTGAGTTCAGTCTGTGTTGGGTGCTCTGTGCAAGTGAGGGTGTCTTGATAACTTTTATCTAGAAGGAGGGAGTACTGAAGTGGGGTGAGAGTTGACTTTGGTGAAGCAGCAGTAGGCACTTGGGTTAGTAAGAAGAAGGGAATGTTTTGTGAGACTTGTGGCTGCAAGGTCTTTATCTCTTATCTCAGAAGTGGTCACTGAGAGGCATGTTCTCTGTTTCGTTCCCTTCCAGTCATAGCATGCCTTGCTTGCTCATTGTTTATGTTGTTCATATCCTGTGGACCATATTTATGTTCATGAGGGAACATTGGAGCTTAGATGTCAGCTGCCAGAACCATTTTTCATTTTCTCTGTCATGTATAAGTCAGGCTATGTTGCTTCAGAAAGCATATTTGAATCAGTAGACAAAGTAGTGAAAAGGAACACTCTAGTTCAATACAAGAGACAATTAGGCATCTAAAAAGGAAATGATTTGTCTCTCAAAACTGTGCACTCTCTTATGCTGAAATGATTTGCCAGTCAAGATCCACTGGTAAGAGGATGATTGGAATATATGTGGTCTCAAGTGCTAAGATTTTATACTTTTAGGTCTAATCTACAAACTTGCCATAATCATAAAGATTTGGGGCTCAGTTGGAAGAGACAGTCATGGCTGAATGAATTTAATAGGCATTAGCTTTCATTTCACACTTTTCAAGTAAAGTACAATACTTTACCTTCATATGGGATTGAACTGTAGCTCAAATATTGGCCTTAAGTCATATATGATTTTGTCTCTTACTGTCTTACTTGTTATATTTCATGAAAAGAAGATCTTTGTGGAAGCAGTACATCTACTAAAATTGGAAGAATACACAGAATTTTATCAGAGTCCTTTTTGCTAGGATAAAATGTACATTCACAAAAAATTAACTTTCTTGAATATTTATAACTCTTTCCTTTGTCAATATATATGATTAACACAATTTCTCTCTTTCTTCCAACTGTACCTATTAAATTACTATCCATTCATATCATCTGGTAAAGAATCCGCCTGCAATGCGGGAGACCTGGGTTTGATCCCTGGGTTGGGAAGATCCCCTGGAGAAGGGAAAGGCTACCCATTCCAGTGTTCTGGCCTGGAGAATTCCATGCACTGTATGGTCCATGGGGTTGCAAAAGTCAGACAGGACTAAGCGTCTTTCACTTTCACTTTCATCAATATCTGAGGTAAAGGACTTCACTGTTGGTTCAGCGGTAAAGAATCCACCCACCAATGCAGGAAACGCATGTTCAGTCCCTCATCAGGGAAGATCCCACATGCTGCGGAGCAAGGAAACCCGAGCACCACAACTATTGAGCATGTGCTCTGGGGCCCGGAAGCCACAACTCCTGAAGCCCGTGTGCCCTGGAGCCTGCGCTCCTCAAAAAGAGAAGCCACCGCAATGATAAGCCCGTGCAGAGAGCAGCCCCCGCCCGGCCGCAATTAGAGAAAGTCCAGGCAGAGGTGATGACCCAGCACAGACAGAAAATATAAAGATCCAGCTTAGGAATTCGAATGTAACCCCCTGAATGCTGCCCTCTCTGATTCTGATTCTCTGATTGTGGTATAAGGTCTATAATTATGGCATAGATTTATGTGCTGCCTTAACATCTGGGGAAACTGAGGCCCTCAAGGAGCCTAACTGCAAGTCTCTCTCCCCACCTTCCTCCCACAGATCAGGTCCCCACAGTTAACAACCCTCCTTATCAAGGGGACCAGGCACAGTTCCTGTTTATCCTTCAGTAGATAGTTTCAGTTTCCTGCAGTTTCAGTTCCCTGCAAACTTGTGGGCTTACTCAAACAAGACAGTAACATCCTCCCCCAGGAGACATGGGGCTTCTCACCCTCCTGATACTATAAATCCTGCCTCCCACGATCCCTAGTTGTTTACTGCGTCCCTGAGTGCAACTCCCACATGGCCCTCTGTGCAGGGTAGTCTCTCCCTTCCCACGGGCTGTGATTGTGTGTGACTAATAAACTGCTTTTGATCTCATTTGTCCAGTGTTAGGTGTTGTGTGTTTGGCCATCTCCATGACCTTAGGGCAGGAATCCCTCTATCACCAACAGGGTAAAGAGGAGGCAATTAACACATAAACTCCTCCACTCTCCCTAAAGCAAGAATGAGTGTTTTTCTATTTTCCTAACATGTGGTATGCCCCAGCACCATTTATCATCTTGCTCATGCTCAGTTGCTAGATGGTGTCCAACTCTTTGTGACCTGTGGACTGCAGCCCACCGGGTTCCTCTGTCCATGGGCTTTTCCAGGCAAGAATACTAGAGTATGTTGCTGTTTTCTTCTCCAGGGGATCTTCCCAATCCAAGGATCAAACCTGTATCTCCTGCTTTGGCAGATGGGTTCTTTACCGGGAAGCCCATCATTTATTTTATTTATTATATTGTGGCTTAAATTGTAGCTATATTTTGACAATAGTGACTCCTTACTGCAAAGTGGACAGAGATTTGAGTGTTACTCAGCTTTGTATTTTCTCTAGCTTCCCTTGTAGCTCAGTAGGTAAACAATCCACTGCGATGCAGGAGACCCTGGTTTAATTCCTGGGTCAGGAAGATCCCCTCGAGAAGGGATAGGCTACTCACTCCAATATTCTTGGGCTTCCCTGGTGGCTCAGCTGGTAAAGAACCCACCTGCAATGTGAGAGACCTGGGTTCAACCCTTGGTCTCCCTTGGAGAAGAGAACAGCTACCCACTCCAGTATTCTGGCCTGGAGAATTCCATGGACTGTATCCATGGGGTCGCAAAGAATTGGACATGACTGAGCGACTTTCACTTTTCACTTTAGGGTTGACTAAGGCACCTTATAGACAGTATAATGGTTTTATATTATATTAGTACATTAGTACTTTATATCGGAGAAGGAAATGGCAACCCACTCCAGTGTTCTTGCTTGGAGAATCCCAGGGACGGCGGAGCCTGGTGGGCTGCTGTCTATGGGGTCTCACAGAGTCAGACACGACTGAAGCGACTTAGCAGCAGCAGCAGTACTTTATATCAGTTCACATCATATTAGTACATGTTTGCCTGTTTTTTAATTTTATATCAATTTCTGTCTAATTTTTGATCATAAGAAAACATTTTTTGTCTTTGTCTAATTGAAACAGTTTATTCTGTAAAAAACAGAAGTACATTAAAAAGAAACTTTTAGTGGATCAGTCTTGAGGCTGCAATATAACTGTGACAGAGAGCCACTTCAGCACATTTTATTCTGTGTCCAGCTGGAGACTGGTGCTAAGGTAATTGTTTATCACCAGTCCTACAGGGGTGACAGTTCTTATTAATCCTTTATTTTTACCCTACTGGATACCATACATCACTGATAAGACCAAGACTGTAACTGCCACATCATTGTTAGAGATGGAGCCAGTTTCATAAGTTTAGGCCATCTCCAGAATTGTTTTTTGCTATTCAATTTTTCTTTAGTGGCAAAAAGGAATTTAGACACACACACGTAGCTAGGAGAACAGACTTTTAAGCAGAGAAGTGACGGGAAGAAACTTAAGCTTTCTGGAGATCATGATGTAACTTACAGGACAAGGGAAAAGTAATACTAATGTAATAATCTAGAAGTGAAGGAATTCAGCCTTGTGGGCAGATGATATTGAAAAATAAAGTTGTTTCTCCAATGTCTAGGCTATCTTGCCTTAGAATTTCCCAGCAAACATCAGGTTATTCTGATTTTCCCCACTTTCTGATAGTCATATGTTCCCTCACCACACCTCTTTTACCAAAATACATGATCATGATTTTTATCTTGATAATATAAGTAGATGATAATTTTGGTTAATTTCTACTAAAACAATGAAAAAGATGCAAAAAACTCATGGACAACTTCATTTTATAATGTCTTAATAAAAATGTTATAATCACAGACATATGCCAATTATACAGTCAGACCTTGAAAGACGTAAGGTCTTAGCTGTTAAAAATTCTCCAAAGTACAATCATGTATAAGTCACAAAATCTTTCCACTTGCTTGAAATTCTGAAGTTTTCTATATAATTACTTCTTGAAAACTCACATTTGCTACATGAGAATGGAAGACAGAAACATATATATAGATATCTGTTCTATCTATTCATCTATCTATGGCTCACACTGGCTATATCCAATATGAGAATCAGAGATTGGCACTCCTAAAACTTGTTTAATTAAGTTAAATGTGAACTCTGATCAATAACAGATAACTATAAGTTATTACCATATTTCAC